>CM076679.1:106649606-107247106 GCA_038501925.1 Xenopus petersii
TTTAGTTGCCCTTCTCTGTACCCTTTCTAATTCAATAGTGTCCTGTTTGAGTGATGGAGACCAAAACTGTACGGCATATTGTAGATGGGGCCTTACAAGTGCTCTATACAGTGGAAGAATGACCCCCTCCTCCCTTGACTCTATGCCCCTTTTAATACAGCTCAAGACCTTATTTGCCCTTGATGCTGCCGACTGGCATTGCTTGCTACAGCCAAGTTTATCATCTACAAGGACTCCAAGGTCCTTTTTCATAATGGATTTGCCTAGTGCAGTCCCATTAAGGGTATAAGTGGCTTGGATATTTTTACATCCCAGGTGCATGACTTTACATTTATCAACATTGAATCTCATTTGCCACTTAGCTGCCCAGATTGCCAGTTTGTCAAGATCATGTTGCAAGGATGCCACATCCTAGATGGAATTAATTGGGCTGGATAATTTTGTGTCATCTGCAAACAGTGATACATTACTTACAACACCCTCCCCTAAGTCATTAATGAACAAGTTAAATAAAAGTGGACCCAATACTGAGCCCTGAGGGACCCCACTAAGAACCTTACTCCAAGTAGAGAATGTCCCATTAACAGCCACCCTCTGTACCCGATCCTGTAGCCAGTTTCCTATCCACGTGCAAACGACTTCATTAAGCCCAACAGACCTTAGTTTATAAAGCAGTCGTTTGTGGGGCACAGTATCAAACGCTTTGGCAAAATCCAAATAGATCACATTTACTGCCCCCCCACTGTCCAGAATCTTACTAACCACATCATAAAATGCAATCAAATTCGTCTGACATGGCCTATCCTTCATAAAGCCATGCTGATTGTTGCTCATAATCCCATTCATTAGGAGAAACGAAAATTTTGAATGTGATCCCTTAACAAGCCTTCAAATAATTTGCCCACCACAGATGTCAAGCTTACTGGCCTATAATTGCCAGGCTGAGATCGTAATCCCTTTTTAAATATTGGAATAACATCAGCTTTTCTCCAATCCATAGGCACTGTACCAGATGACAGTGAATCTGAGAAAATCAGAAATAAGGGCTGATCTAAAACTGAACTAAGCTCTCTTAGAACCCGGGGTGTATGCCATCAGCATTTCTAACTTCATTCTATTTTAGACTTTACAAGCCCTTTAACAGGAGATTTTGACCTAGAGGTTCCCAGGATTTTGAATCTTTGGGCCAAATTTAATGCAATAAGATTTATCACATGGTTTATCATGTGAAAACTCATGGACAAGATTTATTTTACCGTGAGACAAGTTTGAATTGAATTGCATCTCAAATTGAATCTTGCCCATAAGTTTTCACGTGATAAACCTTTTAACCTTTTTTCACTAAATTGAATCTGGCCCTTTATGGCTATGGATGGTCTTGGTTGTTGTAGTTTGCAGTTCTTACATGTATGCAAAACTTAGTACAGAGAATGGAAATAGAAAGCATTGTATTGACTATTCTTAACTGTCACACAGAACGTGATTCACTCACTATAGCTCACACAGCTTGATGTTCATAAAACGGGGCTTCCATGTAGGGTTGCCACCTGTCCAGGTTTTTACACCCGCCATCCCATTGGCAAAGGTCTGCCCGGTTTTCAAAAGTCTGAAAACCAAGCAAGCCTGTTTCCTGCTTCTGGAGCGATTTGGCCACTCATGACTTGAGCTGCTGTCTCACTGACCCGCCCTCTGTGTCACTGGCCCACCCCTCCACATTACCGACATGCCCCTTACATCATCAACCCAGTCTCTGACATCACTGGTGCCACCCCCTATCCAGATTCTAAGGAAGGAAAAGGTGGCAACCCTACTTCCATGGTTACCTATGCTAGCACAGGTATTTCACAGCAGCTGGGGTTGTCACCTGCCCAGTAATAAGGACCTTGTTATTAATAGGAAACACAGCTTAGAAAATTAGGAAGGGTGGCATTTTTTTCAGTTTAGGTGGCAACCCTGTCTCCATCTAAAAAACCAAGACAGCACCATATTGTAATGTATTCTATCTGTAAACTAGAAAATATTTTATCAAAACTACATAGCATGATGACAATTATATTAAAATGAGAATAATATTTAGGAGGGGGAAAGGTCATAAATAGTGATGAGCGAATCTGACCCAACGGAAAAATGCATGAATCTGTAAAAAAAATTCGCAAAACGTATTGAGCCAATGGGCATCCAAAATTGTTTTCTCACTCCAAATGCATTAAAGTCAGTGGGCCACTTTTATGTTTCAGTGACAATTTGCGAAAATTTTGCGAACAAATTTGCAGATGGCAAAATGCGTAATTTCACCGGGAATCTATGCCTGGCGCAAAAAAATCGCTCATCACTAGTCATACTTCCAAATGACAAAACCAAATGATTTTCTGGGTTTACACAGGCAGCATATGTACCCAACCACACCCCAACATATTCAAATAATGCTTTCAGGGCTCTAGAAATGATGAGGATCTCAACAGAGAAGAATCATTTCCCCCTGTAGGAATAACATTTTGTCACCCCCATAGGGCTTTAAACTGTTTTAATGGCTACAACCAACTAACAGCTAATTATAGAGGTACCAACATATCTGCATAAAGTTTTACACTTTAGAGAGGTTCAAAGTACAATCAAATATTTGAAAATACACATTTATACAAAGGTCAACAAACAGGTTTTCACTCCAAGTTCAAATTATGATCCAATAATTATTCTAATCATCTCTCAACATAACCTCAGTGTAATGTACTTACCCGTCTCGCATCTCCTCCACCGATGCGGCTAGGCCCCAGGCGCCGGCTCCTATGGAGCGCGCGGCGCGCATGCGCCAGAATTAAAGGGGCAGACACACTGGCGCGATTGCGCTGGCGTGTTTGCGCAGGCGCTGGCGCTGATTCGCCAGCGTCCAATGGCGCCAAATTCAAGGGTTTAAATGGCCATCAGTCCTTTTGTGCCTTGCCCAACGTAGGTTCTGTATATTGTTCCTGGGTGCGATTATTCGGTGATTCTTGTTGTGACCTTTGGCTATCCCTGATTCCTGTTTGACTTCCGCCTGCCCTGACCCTTTGGCTTGCCCCTGACTACTCTTTGGATTCCGTTCTGTACTTCGACCCTGTTAGTTGCTGACCTGGCCTGTGACCTCGATTACTCTGCTGCTTACCGATTTTGTACTGCATTCCCGATTGGTTTCGACTCGGCCCGTTCCTGGACTTTGATAACCTTTACGTTAAGTTCCCTTGCTCGCCCAGAGTTCTTCCCTCAGTCTCCTCACTATTAAGTCCTGGCAGCATCCGAGTAGCGGAGGGCTCCACCCGACGTGAAAGGCGGCGGTTATAGGCCGAAGCGTGAGCCGAGCCCGGGACATTGGGGTTTACTCTGGGTTGTGGGATACTGAACGTTACACTCAGGCCTACTGCACACGTCATATTCTCTACAAGCACTTTTCTATCAGTGGAGAAGTGCAAAACCAAGCCAAGCAGCCTGTCATTTTTTTTAAATGTGAACCCCATGTCAGCAGAAACTAAATCCACATTCTACTTCCTGATCCCAAAGAGCAAAGCCAAAACAGCATTCCTCCATATACAGTAAATAAACCCCTCTCTTCGCCCAGCTACAGCCTTTTCTGTATTTAGATAAAGAGCAACTCATTGTGCAGAGGGCTTCTCTGTGGGCTTCTGCAGTGGCGGAACTACCGGGGGAGCAGGGGGTGCGGGCCCCCCCCAGCAGCCTGTGCGCCACTGACAAATGTGGCCATACGGAGGGGACGGGGCCCGGCTGCGCATCACGCACCAGGGCCCACCCCCTCTAGTGACGCTACTGGGCTTCTGTCTTATTTGACTTTGTTTTTTCGGATCAAGAAGAAGAGAAGAAGAGTGTGGCTCAAAAAAATTGATATTGCAGTAGTTTGGGCAAAACAAGGTGCCCCAGAATTAGGGATGCACCAAATCCACTATTTTGGATTCAGCAGAACCCCTGAATCCTTCTGAAAGATTCGGCCGAATACCAAACTGAATCCTAATTTGCATATGCAATTTAGGGATTTGAAAAAAATGTAACTCCTTTTTTGTAACAAATAGTCAAGCGATTTCCCTACCCGCCCCAAATTTGCATATGCAAATTAGGATTTGGATTCGGTTCAGCCTGGCAGAAGGATTCGGTCTAGCTGAAAAAGGCTGAATCCTGGCTGAATCCCGAACCGAATCCTGGCTTCGGTGCATCCCTACCCAGAATATATTGTGAATAACTCACCAAATAGTAAATGTGGTCCAGGTGCACCAGCCCCAGACCACCAGCTTTAGGGAGCGGTATGGCACAGGATTTGAAGAAGAAGCACGGCCGACCGGCACTCAAACGGATCCACAGGACCAGTGAAGATTAGTTAAAAAATATCTTTTATGTATACAAAGTATAAAATGTATATTTGCATCTCCATCCGCCCTAAGCGTTTAATCATATTTTGTGAATTTTACCGAACACACCACATAGTCTTACCAGGTCATTTTCTATAAGATGAAGCTTATACCGTATATTCTTCTGACATTGAATATGTCCTATATATTGAGGTTTGATCTCTTTGGCGATATAACTGTTGTTATTAGTTGTAAGGAAGCACTGCCAAACCAGGTGTGACAAAATAAAGCCTGAGGGGCTCATTTGATAGTATGGGCTTGAGCTGACAGTTGCAGGGTTCTATTTCTGACCTCTTCTCCTTTAAGTTCCTATTAGTTGACAGGCTGTATATAGAGCTGTCATGTTACTGTAAAGAAAGTAGATGAAATTGTACTTTTGCATGCTCAGCACCAGGGACGCTATTACTACTCTTGCACATAGCAGTATCAATTACAGTTGCCTCTACAATGAAATCATTATCATTGAACATAAGAAATAAAGCTTTATTCTCATAATAATGTGCAGGGAGCAGCGCTAGTGAGTAAATGCACAGTAATCTTCACCCTGTTCCAGAAGCACACAATGTGAGTATAATTTGTGTTATTATATTAATCCATCAGCAAAATGGTACATTTAAAATATTTGATTTGCATTTAAATGGTATATCTTTTGTCGATCGTCTGCAACTGATATATTTCTTGGTAGCAAGTCTTATTTTATATAAGCGACATTTTCACCGTATGTTGAAAGTCATGAATGACATCTGACGTCTGTTTATTTCCACTTTAGAACTTAATCCATTGTATTCTAAATACAGTAGTTGTTCTGTTTATCGGCTGTAACATGAGAGCCCTATACCCCTACTGCACAACCCCCTGTTTACTTAGTAAATCCATAGTATTTATGTAAGCTCTTAAAGTAAACATGGACAATGTTGAGAAGAGCAGGATAACATTACATTATAATAATTTTTTTTTTGCTGTCACTGATCCTTTAATGTGCAATGACCTTAATTCTATGGTCGTATGTTAATAAGCTCTGAAAGAAATGCAAGTTAATGGGGAGGAGGGTTAAGCACTCGTTAACATATGGTGATAATCTCACAGGAGTAGTATTAGCTTGAACAGAAACTGTCACTGTTATAATAAATCCACTAAATTGTAGTGAAGACTTACTGCCTGACAAATAGATTTATTTTTTTTTGCACAATGTATAGTTGGAATATAAATGGGTCATTAATGTAGTTTGTCCACCTAATTGCAATCTTTTTAACCATTCTGTGTGCAATCTTTTTAACCATCAGTGGTGCAGTGTAAATTGCTGATTCATGCTGGAATCAGCCAGTTAAAGCAGGTGAACTGTGTCAGTGACTCAAAATATGAGTGTATTGCAACTGCCAAAAAAATGTTTGGTTGAGGAACTCAAGTCACCAAGGAGTTCCATGACCATATAAAAGCACGAGGCTGAAGGCATACATACATACATACATACTCCTAGGGTTCTAATATCCACATATTTTCCAACAAGGAGTACTTTATTTATTATACAACACTAGCTTTATCGAGACAAAAATGACATCACTAAGCTATGTTCATAACTGATGCCATCACTTAGAACTGTTTATAAGGATATCATTTACAAAGCGCGGATCCCTCTACCAATTTACATTTAATTTACATTTAAGTTTTGATCCTGCATGAAATTTATGCAAATTGGAGTGCAGACAGGCAGCTGACCTGCTTATGTGTACATTTTGATTAAGGGCATTCTTGTTGCTTTGCCATTGTATTATGATTCATATTCCTGTGTCATCTAAGAGAAAGCACAGGTCAGGCCAGACTTACCTCCACTGTTATAATAAGTGGTTCCTGTTCTTGTCTGACTGTAATAAATAGGCCCCTAGCCTAGCAGCCTAGCTGGTAAAACACCTGCCAAGGCCGGGGCCGGAATTACAAATTTACCGGCAATGTATTTGCCAGTAATTTGTAATACTCTTAAAAAAAGCACTTGGAAGAACTTAAATTTTTTTTCAGGATTCTGGCCCCTTTTGCATCACTGTGTGTTGCTCCGCCCCCTTTTGTTCCCGCCCCCCACCGGCCGGTAGATTTTTTTTAAGAAAAGGTGGCAACCCTAACTGTCATACAAATTACACACAGTGCTGCTTATATTGAAAGAACAGACTGTCTGTCCCATACAGTAGGGTTACTGGGAAGTTTTTCAGTCTAATAATGCTCTTTGCCTAAAATCACTTGTTGCTGCTTCACTTTTCCAAATCTGGGCATCAATTGGTCAATTAGTTATATCAAAGCCAGTGTACTTGTTAGTTAATTAAAGGAAAACTATGCCCTAAAAAATGAATACTTAAATTTTACCCTTTTACATCTCTTGCCTTGACCCACCATTTGTGGTCTGTGTGCTGCCTCAGAGATCACCTGACCAGAAATACTGCAGCTCTAACTGTAACAGGAAGAAGTGTGGAAGCAAAAGACAGAACTCTGAGGGGCTCATTTATAAACACTGGGCATATTTGTTTGTGGGCAGTAACCCGTAGCAACCAATCAGTGATTGGCCTTTTTCAACCAGCTGTTATTTTAGCTATGAATGCAGGGGTTTGATTGGTTGCCACAGGTTAATGCCCATGGGGAAATTTGCCCAGTGTTTATAAATAAACCCCTGTCAGTTAGGTGGATGACCCTTATTTTTTAAAGTGGCAATATTCTGTTTAGAATTACCCATTGACACATACTACTAAAAAAAAGTATATTATTATGAAAATTGTTCATTTGCATGATGCAGGGTTTACATTGTTTGGGGGGTATAGTATTTCGTAAAACAAGACCCGGATTTGTGGCGAGGCCTCAAACGCCTGGGCCTAGGGCGACATCAATTAAGGGACGGCATGTTGTCCAGCCGCACGAGGAATTTTCTTGCCGGAGCACTCTCGCCGAAAGGCTAATGCTCCAGAATCAGGCTGACAGGATGACAGGATGCACATGCGCACTATCCCATAGCAACCAATCAGTGATTGTCTTTTTTCAACCAGCTGCTGGTTTAACTGTGAATGCACGGGTTTCATTGGTTGCCACAGGTTAATGCCCATGGGCCTCAAACGCCCGGGAGGGGACAATGAAGGATGCCGGCCTCCGGGCGCCCTCAGGGTAAAACCGGCCCTGCCTTAAACACAATATGAAACTGATAAATGGACTCTGGGAGTAGATAAATGGAAATATTAAGATCAAAACAAAAGCCAGGAGTAAAGGCAAAACCTACAAGCATTGCTAGCAACATGTTTATAAGTATTTCTATTAATATGATGTAACTACATCTACTAGTATTTACTTTACACAAAAGGAAAAAGTTGCCATTTCCCTCCCTTTAAGCTTTAAGATCTTAAAATACTCTCACAGAATATTGTTAGCATAGGTACAGGATAATCAGATTCATTTCTAATCTCTGATCCAGAATCCAGAACAATACAATTTCCATATACAGGTATGAGCATTCACAGTTTAGTGAGCTAATAGACACTTCCATGCATTAACTTTCTGGCTGTGCGTTGAGCTCACTGTACATACATTTAGTAACACAGAGACCTTGCAGTAACAGAGAGACCTTGTCATGGCATAACGCTGAATCTCTCTATCACATTGTTATATTCACTCTGCTAAATCTCATTGATGGAGCTTTGAGATCACACAGTGTATTACTCAACAAGCAGTGCAATTTCAGTGCACATGTGCGCTATACTTTTGCTGACACCACATTAAGGTCACTGTACATTAAATCACTTACACTGATTCCTTCCACATTAGAAATACTCTAACAAATATGTTGCCAGGCAACAAGAGCCTCACACTGATAGTGCTTTTGGGGGTCTTGTTAGCTAGGGTGGAGGATCTTCCAGTTCCCATGGAAACACAATTATACATACATGTATATATTCCTGAGGGGATCTGTTGCTGAATTTATAAGAGCCACATTGTAGGGTATTAATTCTTTATTTTCCATTAGAGTATGGTACTTTCCTGCACATTTCATTAGATTAGGTTTATGAGTCAGGTAAGATTTTAGATCTGCCGCATTTGCTCTCATTTGCCAGTTGTAACTGCCATTATAAAGCATGACCTGACTCCGAGGCAAAGAATACCAAGTGTATTTAGAGTATTTATGGATTAGGTTTAGAATGATCTATTATCCTCAGAATAGATATTAAACTATTGTACCTTATTGTAGTGACAGAATACCCTTGGAGCTTCAAACTTGACAGTGTTCCATGGAAATTTACTAGAGGTCCAAAAACTATAGAGGTCTTGGTATCAGTGGCAGGGTCTCTAATACTTTTTACTGTGTAACTATACAAAACCTAGACATTTATGGGACACTTTGCACAATTCCATCAATTCCATCAGAACCAAACTGGTAAGAAATGCTTTTAAGGATCATTTATCAACACTGGGCAAATTTGCCCATGGGCAGGAACCCATGACGACCAATCGGATTTCTGCATTCATTGTTCTACTTGCAGCTGGCTTTAACAAGCTAATCACTGATTGGCTGCTATAGATTACTGCCCATGGGCAAATTTGCCCAGTGTTGATAAATGAGACCAACTGTGTGTTGGCAATGAAAGGGATTACATTTTTATGCATGCCCACACATGTCTCCCATTACTAGCTGTTATATAGGCAATGTTCTTATTTATTGGTTGAATGTTACAAAGGTGTGAAGACAGCAGTCAGTTTCATGGGCACCATTACTGCTCAAATTATATGGATTAGTACCCAGTAAATGTATGATTTCTGTCAGATTTCAAAGAAAACTTTGGGTGTCTCAACCTTAAAGGGGAACTCCGGCTTCATATTCCTGTGTCATCTAAGAGAAAGCACAGGTCAGGCCAGACTTACCTCCACTGTTATAATAAGTGGTTCCTGTTCTTGTCTGACTGTAATAAATAGGCCCCTAGCCTAGCAGCCTAGCTGGTAAAACACCTGCCAAGGCCGGGGCCGGAATTACAAATTTACCGGCAATGTATTTGCCAGTAATTTGTAATACTCTTAAAAAAAGCACTTAGCATTTCCTGTTTTTTTATTGGTTGGTTTGGGTTACTGGGTAAACTTTCACTACATAAGGAGGATAGATTTTTGATTTTTTTTTCATCTAAAAGTATTTCTCCATCAGTGTTTATGATATTTAGGACAATTAATGGACCATGTATGCAGAATTTAAAGGGGAACTTTGGCCAAACCAAAATTTGATAAAGAGGCCCACATAACACAGAAACCCCTAATAAATCCATCACCATTACCTGTTTCTTCAAAAAGTATAAATAAATGCCATTTTCTATGCTAAAATCCAGCTGCTTAACAGTTCTCCTTGTTCTGCATCATTTGAAATCCTGGAAGGGAAGGAGGGACTAAACACTGATTTTACTAAACTTCACCACAGTTTACACAGCTTACTGATACAAAGTAACAGTAGTCAGCCAGCTCAGCAAAGTAGTCAGACAGATCAGCAGGGGGCTAGGCCTGTCAGAAATCATTAAAAATCATATTTTTTAAATGATGTATAATTTAAAGTTGCTTGAAATTATGTTTACTTTTCGAAAAGCTCAAGTAATGTTTTTCTGGAGTTCCCCTTTAAACTGGAGAAACATTAAACCATGGTGAGTTGAATTTATATTTTTAGCAGAGGCAAATAGCATGGCAAATGCATATGACCTAAACCTGTATTACTGATGGTTTACAGCTAACGTCACACTTTGCTGCACTGAGCTCTAGTAACAATTTTTCAATAATAGTAATCCGTCACAATATCAGGAAGTTCTTGAGCATAACATGTAACCCTTCATTTAAGCATTTAAGCTATAGTAGTGAAATTGCATCTGCAGTCTCTGGAAACCAAGCAGGGGAGAAAAATGACATTTGGGAAGGATACCAATTCGGGGCGGTTATGCTTTACAAACCTTAATAATTCTTGACACTATTCTTGTCATGAATTTAAGTATGCCAAATAATATGCAAAAGGTCCCCCAAGGTCCCATGTGAAACAAAAGAAAGTACTTAATACGTGTTTAATCAGTCCACTGACTCATTTATAACTTGGAATTGATCATCTTGAGCAAATGGTGTGAGTCCCAAATTTCTGTCCCAGGTCATTCTCATCCAATAAAATAAAGAAAATCATTAGGGAGGACAGAGGAGTCTATATAAATCGGGACATTTGGATTATCTTGTTATTGCTTAATTATTTCTCACTTTTTCTAAACTTCGTTTTGTGTAGAAGGATATTACTGCAAGACATTTGTAGACATGTGACCACAGTACAAAGAACACCAATGTATTTAATGTACAGTATAATGTAGTTTGGTATAGAGTACAGTCTAAAACATTTAAGATGAGTAAACTCCATAGTGCTCATATGGAAGCCTCGTGATTGAGCAATGCTTTTCTTGCATATTGAGATTTTATGTAAATTTCAAGAGGATATGAGCACCTATTATATAGTGAATAAAGTACCCCCTCTTGTAAATTATAAGGATATTATAAGTTACAAATGAGTTTCATGACCATATTAAAACATGAGGCTGAAGGCCGAATGTTTTTATACAGGTCATGGAACTCCGAGGTAACTTCTAATATCCTCATAATTTTCAGTGAGTCATGTGACAGAAATGACATCACTACTCACCATTTATAACTGATGACATCAGTACTCACCATTTATAAGGATATAATTTACAAGATATTCATTGCTTTTGTGTATTATAAACTAATAATGCCAGTCTGGAGCAGTGTCGGACTGGGGGTGCTGGGCCCACGGGGCTACCGCATCAGGGCCCCTCGCCACCCCAGGGGTCTCCTGCCAAAGCTGTAAATCCCCCTCTGTTGCACTTACTACCCCCTGCCAGGTTACAAAGGAGAGTCGTAGGAGCTACCGGCTGTAGAAAGTGGGTGTGGGCCGCCAGGATCCATAAGAGCTGGGGCCCACCTGTTTTTTTCCCACTGCCTCGCGGCCCAGTACAACCATGGTCTGCAGGTGACCTGTTTGGAAGTGTTTGATGATATAGTCCAACCATTAGTCAATCAGATCATTGGGGGAATTACAAATAGGCATTCAGATCCACTTGTAACATGTGAGGAATCTGCAAATTCAGTGAGTCTGATGCTATTCAGTCTTATTTGGCAAAATTAATGCAACTGCATGAACGTTTCAATGCAAATTATACACAAATTTGCGGAAGTACACCAGATGTGGTATTTTGCATGAAAGTGATGTCTGTGACTGAGACTTTAATGCACCTTTTGACACCGAAGCCAAAGGGAAACCTGGAGTTACTGCATGGGCAGGACTTCTATAGCTCAGGCTTTTGGTATATCTATTAATGTAACCAATATATTTTTTTGTCCCTCCATCAAGCATAAACATCAGCAGGGCTGTTGATAATGTTCGTAAATGATGAGTTTGCTATCACTGAATGACCAGATCAGTCCGATTTGTCCCACTACTTGTGTTGTTATGCAAGGCAAGGATCCACTCAATTGGACTCAGTCAGATGAGCAGATTTTGCTGTTTATAACCATCTTCATAGATTTATTAAATAACAGTTGTGACTGTCACCCTGCTATAGAAGTCCTTTGGGTAATATTCATTAAATTAGCATTCTCTTATATGAAGTCTGGGTGCCAGTGTAGTGTCTTTGGCCCTCATAACAATGCCAACCTCATGGCTTAAGAGACCAGGGAATGTTTGCAGCTCAAAGGTTAATTGAAACAACTGCCAAATGCAACTGAAACTGAACAAAATATGCTGTATGAGTGAAACAACAGGCTCTGCAAAATGAAATTCATGTATCCAGCTTGCTTGTTTGCAGATACAGTTCCAGAACACTACGTTTTAGATTTGCGGCGCTGCTCTCCTAGTTCAGTTTATCTTCATCTCAAACACAATTTTGAAACTCAGTTTTGATAGCTAATTTGGGAGATCTGCAGGATTTTAGGTTTGGAGATAAACCTACTGTAACAAAGGCAAAGACAAACCTAAAGTGATCTCAAAAGCTTGCAGGATATTATTTAAACACTTCTTCGTTCTTGGCCGGTATGCTTTGCTTCTCTACTTGCTTTGTAATTGATGGTAACTAACCCAGCAAAATACCCATGTTGAAGGCATAACAATCCTATTGATTTTCATGTTAAATGTGTTTAAATGTATTTTAGGGATGATCTCCACGCTAAGGAAATTTATTCTCTATATACATATTAAACAAATCACTTTACTCATGGCAAAAACAGTTGTATAAATGTTATAGATTTTCATTTGCCTCATATATGGAATTCATAACCCTGGCAAAATATAATAAAAGGTGCAAAGTTGTACATGACTAATCACCTGTAGCAACCAATCAGCAGGGAGCATTTCCTGTTTTTTTATTGGTTGGTTTGGGTTACTGGGTAAACTTTCATTACATAAGGGGGATAGATTTTTGATTTTTTTTTTCATCTAAAAGTATTTCTCCATCAGTGTTTCTGATATTTAGGACAATTAATGGACCATGTATGCAGAGTTCTTAGCTTTATGGGGCCACTGTGTTTAGAGAATTTGCAAGGTTATCTGTGCAAAAGAGATAAACATGTTTTATTGGAGATTGGGCACAATGGGTATAGTGTTTACATACCCACAAAATTGGTCAGTGCCTCCAGTCACCAGGAGGGTTCAATTGTGATGAGCAGGGATGCAATCACGGAGAAATAAGAGGTGCACATTTTCACTCATGCATTTGCATTCCTGCTCATCTTCCATTTAAAGGGGTTGCCACACTTTTTTTCAGTTGAGTTGTTTTCAGATTGTTCACCATAAACAAAGACTTTTTTTCAATTGCTCTTCAACTTTTATTTTTTACAGTTTTTCCAGAATTTAAAGGGGAACTTTGGCTTCCAAACCAAAATTTGATAAAGAGACCCACATAACACAGAAACCCCTAATATACCAATCACAATTACTTGTTTTCTTCAAAAAGTATGGATAAATGTCATTTGCTATGCTGAAATCCAGCTGTTTAACAGTTTTTCTCTTTCTGCATAATTTGAAATCCTGGCAGAGGACAGATGGCTGCTGATACAAAGCAACAGTAGTCAGCCAGCTCAGCAAAGTAGTCAGACAGATCAGCAAAGTAGTCAGACAGATCAGCAGAAGAGCAGGGGGCTAGGCTTAGGGAACTGTTCCAAACCATTAAAAAAATGTATGTATATTGCAAAGTTGCTTGAATTTATATTTACTTTTCAAAAAGCTTAAGTCATGCTTGTGTGGAGTTCCCCTTTAAGTATAAAGTTTAATGTTCCTGTCTTTAGTGTCTCTCGTCTGGCAGCTCAGTGATCCAGGAGCATCTGAACTGTTACAATTTGCAGCAATTAATTGATACAATTAGTCGATGCATTTCTTGGCAGTAGCTGTGGAATTTTAGCAACTATTGTATCAGCTCTAACTGTTGCCTTTAATGAAACTCCAGGATTTTGCTCAGCAGGGACTAAGATAACGAATGGATCAATTAAATGTATCAATTTAGAACAGTTAAAGAGTCAGCGACCTCCCCCCCTGAGCTGGTTTAGAAGGTGAAAAATGAAACTTTACACTTCAATATTAGAAAATACAGTCACAAATAGAAAATAGAAAGTAATTGGGAAAAGTCTTTATTTCTGGTGAACTATCTGAAACCAACTGAACTGGAAAAAGTGAAGGCGAACAGTCCCTATAATATTATGTCCTCTGGTTCCTCCACATTCTAAACCTGAGTGCATATTTACAACCCACCTACCTCCTGCCATTATGTTTATATGGCCATACTGCATAATAAAACAAACTCCATTCTGTAGTAAAAAGAGTTGCTTGCACCTATGGGTGCCTACCCAGAATTACAGAGACGAAAGGTGCAAATTGCAACCCGTCTTCACAAATGAAGTCCTGTGTTTTCTTTTTGCAAATAGAAAGCCTAAGTTGTACGCCAGTCGCAGCTGGGCCCTGGGGTGACTCGTGCTCTATGACTTTCCCATGTCTGAGAGATTTTCCTTCATATGATCTGCTGCTAAACTAAACATGAATTCTATCATTTGTTTTATGGTCATGTTGCCCCTGGGCATTAGCATGTCGTTTATAAACAAGTTTTTATTATGGTGCCTCTACAAATTATATTGTACCATGGCAGTACCCACTTATTAAAAATAATTTAAAAAAAAATCAAAGATGCTGATAAAACATTTATAGGGAAAAAAGTAGAAAGGAACCATTTTCTTATAAATAGTAGATATTTCTCATATAATATAAATGGCTGTATTAAACATGCAGATCAAGAATATTCTTGGGGCTAATGCACTTTATGTGTAGAGTGGATATTTTTAGATGGAAAGGACCATTCAGGCATAAAATGCAATTTCTGAATTGCTTTTAAAATGCTTATTGTTCTGCTAGTCTATAAAGCCTGTTAAGTGTATATCTCTAGAGCGTGGCCCAGTAATGTTATGTATTTAGCACACAGTTTAGTTTACATAAAGCATTTCTTCATCGGAACTCACTGAAATTCTGATTCTTTTTTCCTTTTTCCAATTTTTAACTGTTAGGGGATCAAGATAATTTGGTCATTCTGTGTCGTAGACCAAAGACTGGATGCTTTGGGGGTTTTTTTGTCATTTAAGGGACTGTTATAAGTTTTTAAATATTTAATGTTTGGGATATTCCCTCTTTTCTTTTGATATAGCTGAATTATTTGATATCTTAGATCTAGGTCACTACGATTTATAAAGTTTGCTATATATAAGAACATTTCAGTATTATTAGGAAACCTAATTTCAGCCATTGGCCTAATAATAAACGAATAACCTTCCCGATATTGATCGGGAAGACCCATCGGAGGGCCCCATACAAAGGCAAATAAGCTGCCGAATTGGTCTAAAAAGGACCGTTATCGGCAGCTTTAATCTAACACGTATGGCCACTATAAATTAAGAAAATCGTTGTTAGAGAAGGACCTGAAGAACTTGGGAGGGAGGGGGTTATTTTGGAAGAGAAGGACCTGAAGGGCCTAAAGGAAATAAATGGCAGTCAGCAGAAGCAATGGCCAGCAAGTTATTGCCCTGTATTAAAAGGGGCATAGAATCAGAGGAGGAGAGGGACATTCCTTCTTTTTAAGGCCCATCTAGAATATGTCATGCATATTGGTCTCCAGTAGCGATGGGTGAATTTGTCCTGTTTTGTTTCGCCTTGAATTTTGCGTATTTCCCGTGAAAAAATTCACGAAACGCAGGTTTTGCTGATTCTGATGCCGGTGATAATTCGCCAGTGTCAATATGGGCACCGGCGCCAAAAGTCCCATTAAAGTCCAAAGCACTGTGACACACTGACAAGATGAATGTGTTTATATTCTTGACATTTATTGGCTCCGATTCAAGTAGACAAGGGTCATTAAAGTCAATGGACGTCCGTTAATCGTCGGAACTGTCGCCGGCGTCAAATAAATTCATGCCTTGTTCACCGCGAATTTGCACCTGCCAAATAAAGTCGCCCATCACTGGTCTCCAGCAATTAAAAGAACAGCTAAGTTGATGAAGGGAACATAAGGTCTCAACTATGAGGAACAGATTATTAATGTTTAAACTGAGGAAGAGGCACTTAAGGAAATATATGATAACTATGCATAAATATATAAAGGGAAGGGGACCATACAAAGAACAACTCTCTTATGGCAAAGACACCCTCAGATTTGGGGAGATTAGTCGCCCGGCGACAAATCTCCTCCTCTTCGGATGACTAATCTCCCCGAACTGCCTCCCCTGCCTTCCAGCCGGCTAAAATGTAAATTGCCAGCTGGATGGCACTAGGAGCACTTAGTTTTCCAAAGTCGCCCGAAGTTGCCTCACGAGGAAACTTTGAGCCACTTCTGAAAATGAAGCAATCTGAGTGCCATCCCACCGGCGATTTATATTCTAACCGGCAGTTAGGCAGGGTAAGGCAGTTCGGGGAGATTAGTCGTCCCGAAGAAGAGGAGAAGGCAACTAATCAACCCTTATCTGAGTCTGTGTCTCTGCCCTATGGCTAATGTCAGATGGGCAGATTCAGGGAGATTTAGTAGTCTGGCGACTAATCGCCTCTTCTGCTGGGCTACAATCTACCCGAGATGGCTTCTTCCTGCCTTCCGTCTGCTTGAATGACATGGCACTTCGATTTCAATCGAAGCGCTGCGAGTGCATTTCGCTGGCGTTTTCTCATTCAAGCAGGTGGAATGCAGGAAGAAGGCAGTTCGGGAAGACTGTTGCCCCGCAGAAGAGGCGATTAGTCGCCAGACGACTAAATCTCCCTGAATCTGTCTGCGTGCCCTTGCCCTAATGTGTTATTGGCCATTAGATCTTTCCAGCAGACATAAGGACATCCACTGAGATTAGAAGAAAGCAGGTTCTTTTCATATGATAAAAGTTTTTTTTTTAACAATTAGGGTAAGTCCACATTGGGCGTTTTGGGGAGATTTGGTCGCCTGGTGATTAATCGCCTCATCTTTGCGGCGACCAATCTCCCCAAACGCCTTCCCTCACTCTGCGCCTGCTAAAATGAGAAAACGCCTACCTTTTATCATTCCATTTTATTCCAATCTATACTATCTCTGGATCCATATCAGAACAGTGTTTTTCTGTGGCAGGGCCCGGAGCAAATCATTATCCATTATTTCTATTAAATAAGGACTTGAATAATATGAGTGTATGTTGGGAATTGCACTTGTACGGCTGAAGGGATGCACATCAAAACTGATATAAAGGGTCACTTTTACCATTAATCAAGATCCTGTTCTTCTGTTGCACCCTGCTATACTATACCTGTAATTTCCCAGTCCAGTTCCCTTCTGCTACTGTTCTGCATGGCCCCATAAAATGCAGGACCCACAGCAGACTTCATGCACCCAACTAAAGGCAGCTCTTATTCTTATAAGAATTGTGCGTATTTTTCTGGTGTAAAAACTGAAATAACATGCTACAAATTAATACATTTCACCATAAAATGGTAAAATAGAATATCTGTATTCCCCTCATATCTTTATCCTTCATTAAGCACCCCCTCTTTTTAGCAGTAAAATGTTATCTTTTTCAGCACCTTGTATATACAATATATATATATGACACATTTTCCCACTCCCTCCATCACTCTCATCCACACAAGGGCCCCCCTATGTTCTCAGCTTCTGTACATCTCTGTGGCCCCCTTTGCAGTGGAATAATCCACAGCAATATGTTATAATTACATTCCCACAGCCCCTCCCTCTGCCGTGCTGCACACAGCTCTAATTAACGGCTTTGTTAAGAGATGGAGAGGCATTAGCATATGAAAACACGATCCACTGTTTGTTTTAGTCTGTGTGGGTGCAAGGGAGAGAATGCGTGTCTGTGAAGGGGCGGACATGCATTTTAGGGAGACCCTATTAACAGGCATGTGGGAAGACTGCAATAGGCTGCCTATATGGTAATCAAAATTGTACATTTGAAGATGAAGATGTGGCAAAATCACTGAAATTGCAGTTTTCAAAGCTAATGGGGCTCAGTGCAACTTTGGTTTGTACAACTGCTCACTCAAATAAAGCTCAAGGGCATGGTAATGTGGAAAAATTTTCGGGTTGCACATTGAAAGATGAACCCCTGGGTTATTATTATGCATTCTACAGTTGGCTTTTCTAATGGAACAACATAAAGTGTGTCACTTAGGCTGGACATGGGCATTTTCTGGAATGCACCTACATTGTGAGCCATTCAGAACATGCAAGAAATGAGTGCTGAACAGGACCGGATTTCCATGCCGGCCGCCCTAGGCGGCACATATTGTCTTATGTATAATTGTACATTCTTTCCCCTCGCTGGCTTTTTTAAAGGAGAACTAAACCCTAAAAATGAATGTGGCTACAAGTGCCATATTTTAAATACTGAACTTATTGCACCAGCCTAAAGTTTTAGCTTCTCAATAGCAGCAATGATCCAGGACTTCAAACTTGTCACAGGGGGTCACCATCTTGGAAAGTGTCTGCGACAAAAACAGGCTCAGTGGGCTCTGAGCAGCTGTTGAGAAGCTAAATATAAGGGTTGTTGCAAGTTATCAAACAGAAAATTAGGTTGGCCTGTAATAAAAGGTGATGCTACAGGGCTGATTTTAAAATTCTGATGCTAATTGTACTGGTTTCTGTGCTACTATATAGTTATTATCTGTATTAATTACTAATCAGCCTTATACAGGGTCGGACTGGGGGGCTTCGGGCCCACCGGGGCTATTGCCCCAGGGCCCCGCTCCGGCCCCCGCTGCCGCTCCGGCGTGCTTCACCGGAGCAGTGCGCATGCGCGCGGCGCCGCGCTTGTGCGCACGCGCGTAGCAATACCTTTGTGCGCATGCGCAGATCCTCTATTCTACCGCGACCCCCGAGTGGGGTCGCGCAGCCAAACTAAGTAGCGGATCTGGGCCGGCGGGGCCCACAAGAGCCCGGGGCCCACCGGGTTTTTTCCCGGTGTCCCGCCGGCCCAGTCCGACACTGGCCTTATATTGTGACATTTATATTCTGTTTGTACTTTATATTTTAATTTGATCCCTAAGCTCAGTAAGTGACAGCAGCACAGAGCATGTGCAGTGAATTAGCAGAAAAGAAGATGGGGAGCTACTGGGGCATCTTTGGAGTCACTGATTTTTACTACTAAAGGGCTGTGGTTGCTTTGGGCTGGTACATGAGCCCAAATCAGAATGTACAATATTTCCAGCTACTTCTTTAATTATGTTTTAGTTCTCCTTTGACACATTTTTCTTGTAACCAATCTCCTTTGCGTGTAATGAATTCTTTATTAATCTGATTGGGGTTCAGGCCCATAAGCCTCAATTTCCACAATTTTAAATATTAAAAATGATCAGGTGTGATGTAAACCCATTGATTTAAAAGCCATGTCTGTTTTGCAGAGCTTCATTTGCAAAGTGGTTATTGCTCATAAACACTGCAAGTTCCATTAAGCTCAATGCTGTCAGCATCAAAAACATTTAGTAAAGTACATGCACTACAATACAGTATCTATCTCTAGAGCAGGGGTCCCCAACCTTTTTCCCCCATGAGCAACATTCAGATTTAAAAAGAGCTGGGGAGCAACACAAGCATGAAAATGTTCCTGGGTGGTGCAAAATAAGGGCTGTGATTGGCTATTGGTAGCCCCTATGTGGACTGACAGCCTACAAGAGACTCTGTTTGGCAGTACATCCGGTTTTTAAACAACCAAAACTTGTCTCCAAGCCTGGAATTCAAAAATAAGCACCTGCTGTAAGGCCACTGGGAGCAACATCCAAGGGGTTGGAGAGCAACATGTTGCTCATGAGATACTGGTTGGGGATCACTGCTCTAGAATAATACTGATTCTGTATTTTTTTCACCATTAATTCTTTTTTTATGTTTCATGTAGGCAGATAGAGTGCTGGAGTTCTCAATCTTGGCAGCGTACTTGTGTTTTTTTTCTACATATTTGGTACAGTTTTTTATACCTATTCTTACAATCCCTATTTATTCTGTAATATGTATAATAATGAAAATTTTGCTATTGATAGGAATGGACCTACTCCAATGATTTTAGGTCAATCCACAAAAAGAGGCCATGCATTCTTATCAGACAAATAGGAGACTTCTGGAAGGAGATGAGGAGAATCACGCAATAAGAAACAGCCAGTAGCACCCATACCCATTGTGACAAATATGAGTTAAACTTCATATAGAGATTCATTTCACATGCTCCTGTCTCATGTGAAATGCATTACACACAGTCAACCAATCCTCAGCAAAATGACATGCACAAAGGCTTTTTCGCAAACAGAAATGCAACAGAAACTAAGAAGACCAACCCTTTCCAACCCAAGTGATAAATCAGAGTTCACTACTACTGGAAAGAAACCCTCCCAGTGGTATCAGTGAAACCTTCCTTTCACCAGTCCTTATGGAAGTCAGCTTGACCTCTGCCCTCACTGCCCCAGAGAAGAAAAGTTTAGAAAGTTTTCAGTGTCAAAACTTTAGTTTATTGCACTTTGCTGAAACAAGCAAAGGAGTCCTTTTGAAACATTACAAGCACTTTTGCGTAAAATAATTACACAATTCATATGCAAAAAAATGACAAAAAACTGCAGCATTCATGCAGTTTAGCAACTTGAACTTTATTTTGCACCTGCATGGTATATCTTACGCAAGTTGCAGTGCACACTAGTTTGTGGACATTGCTATACCACTGGAGTTTTGGGAAAAATAAATCATTATTGGCATAAACATGGCATTTAATGGCACTTGCCTCATAACAATCAGTCAGGGGGTCAGACAGCAGAGGCTAGAACACAAAAAAATCAAAATTGTGACTGGTTGCCATTGGGTTACTGCCTAGGTGCATTTTTTTCCAGCCATAATACATCAGTGCACTGCAACAGCACAGGAATAAAAATAGGAAGCAACTTCAATTAAATTTGAAGTTTGGAGCTTCCCTTGCAATATTCATACCTCTTATTAAACAAGTCAGATGTCCTTAAAAACCTCTGTGTAATGGTTTACAATTAGTAATTTTAAATGGCTCCCTAGAGGCACTAGGAGCAAACATTAAACAGTGTGCCTTCAATTGCATTTCCCCAAAGTCGTATTGACAGTACTTAGCATCATCTTCCTCCCTGAGGACTACTTGCATCTTTGGCAGAGGTCCATTGGTTAAATTTGTGAGCCTCTTAAACATTGCTGAGCCAACTTGCTTTGCTTGAAACTTGCATTCTATCCCCTCATCATCCATTACCTGCAGGGGATTCCTTACCTCCTCTGAATCCAATTAGGCCCAACCCTGGTGCAATTTGTAAAGTTTAACCCAACTTGTAAATGTCAGGGAGCTGGAACATCACTTTCATTAAAAAGTGAGAGAGGCAGCAAGAAGATCAACGTCAAATCAACATGATTAATGTGGTCGGCACAGAGGCGCAAGACACAAATAATGGGAATATCTTTGAGTCCTCTGGGAGAAAAGCTCTGTATAAATCAAACCATTATTATTGGGAGGCACTAGTTAGGTAGTTCATGCTCTGCTATTCCCATGCAGAAAAAAAGGTAGTTTGCAATCCCAGTGTAGGTAAGAAGGAGCACAGGGAGCAGTGCAGTTATAATGAACAAGACAGGCAGGGATTAATGTTGGCACTGAGTATGGGTAGCTTTACCCTTGCTTGTCTGATGCACAGCATTACAGTTTTATCATCCAACATACACTTGCCAATTTACAATGGTGGATGGAAGGTGAATGCACCATGAATGCATGAACACAGCTAGATTCAGACCAATATTTCACAAGCACAGATTTTATGATCACAGCTCTGAACTGTCCTGCAGGGATATTGGGGAAATTCCTGATAAATCAACTTTTGGTATGATGTAGAAGAGAGTGATAGACAATTTGCAATTGGTCTTCTAAAATAAAAAATGTTTCTAATGTAGTTAGCCAAAAATGTATATGTATAAAGGAGTGACTGGATGTGTATCATAATACTAGAACACTACTTCCTGCTTTTCAGCTCTCTGAAAGTCTGAGTTAGTCAGCGACTTTAAGGGGTGGGGCACATGGGACATAACTGTTCAGTTAGTTTGCAATTGATCCTCAGCATTCAGCTCAGATTCAAAAGCAACAGTTATGACCCATGTGCCCTCCCCCTCAAGTCTCTGATTGGTTACTGCCTGGTAACCAATCAGTGGAAACCAAGAGAACTGAAAAGCAGGAAGTAGTGTTCTGGCTATTATGTTAGACATCCAGTCACTCCAGACTTTATACATTACATTTTTGCCTAAATAACTATTTTGAAAACATTTGCACAGCCTATCTATTTACCCAGTTTTTATTTTTATATTGAACAATTCTTTTAAATTATTTATTCTTTTCTTATGACACTTTCCTGCTTTCAAATGGTGGTTACTAACCCCCATCTAAAAAAACAAATGCTCTTTAAGGCTACAAATGTATTTGTTATTGCTACTTTTTATCACTCATCTATCTATTCAGTCCCTCTCCTATTTATATTCCAGATGCATGGTTGCTAGGGATTTTACCTGTTTTCTTGAACTTTACACACTGTCTTCCTAGATGTAAGGGACCCCTGTATATTACCAGCCCCCACTTCCTCCCTATGTTATGAAAACTAAGCTTCAATTCAGTCTACATCTTATAAACTATAAAATGCTAGATGTAGTTTGCCTTTAATTTTTTTACTATGATTTTTTTCTTCTTTCTGTATCTATTTTTGTCTGTCTGTGCCTCTTTTCTTAATTTTTCGCTTCCTCTCCTGCCTTCCCTCCATATCTGTCTGTTTTCACTGTCGTTCCCCTCATCCCTTTCTCCAGTGGAGTTACAATGTTAGAAGCAGCAGCTGGCACGGCGAGATAACGGGCTAATTAAATCGGTATTGTGTGAGCGAACTGGAGGGGAAAGAAGGGAAAAGTAAGGCATGTCATTCAGGGCCACGTCAGTGGCAAAGCACACAGGACCCACTTGGTGCCAGCTTCACAATGCAAGTAGCTCCTAACTCCTTCTTATCCCTTAATATCAATATCTGTCCTCATACGGGATAAAAATGTGGATTAAGCAACTGGTGTACTCTATTGTGAAGAGATTGCAATGTATTAATTGGCACAAAGGCATCAGGAATATTATAGAAAGATATGGAACAGAATCAAATTAAAACAGGCATGATGGCATGGTCTTTCAAGTGACGGCTCCTGCCTGGCTTCTGCTTCTATTTCTTAATCCCCAGCAATTCTACTCATGTGCCTGTCTTTTGGGAACCATCCATTTGTGACAAGGGGATCAGTGCTAACTGTATAGAAGAGGTGGCCCTTGGCAATGCAGGAAGGTGGAAACCCCATCTTGGATAAGGATATTCTACTTGCAGTTCTCCAGTTTAACTCCCAGACTTTTCATTTTAAAGGCAATCTAAACCCTCAAAAATAATTTAATGTATAATGTTTAATGCATAATGTGTAAAAACACGTTTTCTAGCTAACAAGATATTAGCAGAGAAGAGTGATCTGATGTTTCTAAGCAGAGCAACAACAGCTAGAGAGCTGCATCTTTGGCTTCCCTGGAACTTCTGTTACAGAATACAATATGCCCTTTGCACTTTCAATAAAAATATCTCAAGGGGCCCCATTTCTTGCATAGGGTCTAGGGTAAGGCCCTTCTCTCTCCAAAATAACCCTTTGTATAAACCCATGGAATTATTCTTATCACTTTGATATATTTATATTTATGCTCATTTTAGTTTAAAAAAGATCATCAAGGGGACAATCTGGATAAAAGTAATAACGATATGCTTATCATTTTGTGGAACAACCTGCCAGGTAGAGTTGCCTTTTTTATGTAAAAAGATACAGTCTCTCCTATATATTTTTTCATCATTCTTCCCTATTAATAACATTGGCATCAAGTATCATTTTTACTGACCAGGCAACCCTACAGGTCAAACCTGGCTTTATAAAGAGGGGTGATATTTAACTGATAGCATTTATTGCCAATTTACCTGGCAGAAAACAGAGGGCAGTATAAAGTGGGAGCACTGTAGGTGTGGTATGAAGGGGGAGCATTGTATATGAATTAACCTCTGTGCTCTCTAGCTCCAAACTTAGAGGAGATAACATGTTGATGAGAACAAGCATCATTAGACTGCCTTACCAACTTGAGTGATCCAGTTCAGGTATTGGTGCCTCCATATAACAAAAGTGTGTTGCTGGCATTTAAAACTTTTATTCACACTATTAAAAACCATCCATCAAATTGAAACCAAACTTCACCACAGCTAATTGCCATGTTGTAGGACAATGACCTTAAACACAAACCACATTAGACTGCCCTACCACATATAGTGGGCAAACGCATGTATTGGGGCCTCCATTTAATCATAAGTGCGTTGATGTAATTTAAAACATAACGTTTTATACACTATAAAAAAATCACCCTTCAAATTAAGACCAAACATCCCCACAGCAAATTGCCTATGTTGCAGGACAATTCCCTTAAAAACCAATAGGTCAGCCATTCCAAATCATATATCACAAATTGTGAAATTGTACCAAAATTCCAACTTCATCCAAAATTACCACCCAACTATAGTCCACTTATGCACCCATAGGGTTCATAGATACCTTTACTTGCAACACAATTTCTGATTCTCAAAAAAAAAGCTGAATTAATAAAATACAAAAAAATCATAATATACTTTTAAATAGTTTTAAAAAAATCACTAGTTAATCAATTGCTATATTTTATTTTAGGGCTGACTTGTACTTTCTTGCCTCCTACCTCTCTCCCCCAACACAAACCCTGTGGAGATAGCATTATTTCCTTCTAAATTACTATTTTTCCCTTATCTCACACCGAGTCTGTGTTAAACACTTGAGTGTGTGAGCAGCTATATTAGGAGCAAGATGTTATAAGTGTAGTTAAGGGATAAACCATCTTGAGTGATTAGGGGAGCACTTAAGGCATTGTTATAAAGAGTACTTACAGGAGCAACTGAAGGATAAACATTGAGGTTTGTTATAGAAACAGTTAACGGAGATTATAGAGCTGCATCCTAGAGGGAGTTAGGAAGAAATTCAAATGAGCAGTTGTAGCATTTAGCAATAATTTAAGGATGATGCAGTAACATGTAGTGGACGAATTATAGGGAGCAGCTACGAAACAATTAATTGGCGTCAGGTTATTGCAGACTGGGGAGGAGCTATTAGTAATGAGTCATAGCGAATGCAATATGGTTTATTATCTGCAGACGGCATTGGATAAAATAACAATATCCATAATAGTTATGCTGAGCATTAAAATACTTGTTATCATCTGTATTTCATGTGGAAGTATGCCTCGCAGGACAGAGGGGGTTAAGACATATCATTCCAAGTGGAGGCCATTTAAATCAGTAATATCATGGTCTGCTGCTTCTCAGCTGGGACCTCACGCCGCTGCCGTTTGCTTTCCATCCTTATTTCAGTTTTGATTATTGAGAGAATGGCAAGATGCGCTGCGAGGAGCAAGGAGTGGAGAATACTAATGGTACAGATCTCAAGAGATGACAAAAATGGATGGTTTGGAGAATAATTGGTGAGACCCATGTCTCACGTCAGAACAGTGATGATCTGGACACCAATGCTATGCCCTTTATTATGAACTGAATATATTTTTGTTTTTCTTTGACATCATTTTGGCTCAGTATTAGCCTTGCCTAAAGCTAGCCTAAATTGTACCAATAATATCATTTGTATGATTTTGAATCAGGGATGTTCATTATACTTCAGCAGATGACAAAGTTAAGAGAAACCAGAGTTCCTCTTTGCTTTGCTCTGTTCCAATCATTAATGGACAAATGTGACAAACGGTAATTATTTGGGTAATCATAAATAGAAAATTGGCATTTTAAAGGGCATGTAAAGTCTAAAATAGAATAAGGCTAGAAATGCTGTATTTTGTATACTAAATATAAACATGAACTTACTGCACCACAAGCCTAATCAAACAAATAATTTATGCTTTTAAAGTTGGCTACATGGGGTCACCCTCTTGTAACTTTGTTAAACATCTTTGCAAGACTAAGACTGTGCACATGCTCAGTACATGCTCAGTGTGGTCTGGGCTGCTTAAGGATCGTCATAAACAAAGCTGCTTGAGTTGTGGTAGAACAGAAGACATGGGAAGCGAATCAGGGCTGGACGTATCATTCTTTGCATCAGGGACTACCCACTACTTTTTGATAGACTCTCTAGAAAGAGATACAATGCAATTATGTCAGCATATACAGTATGTCAGCAAATATAAGGTCAATAGTATTCCATAATAAAAAACATTTATACACAACCAGCGTATTCTGGAGCAGGAGCACATCTGACTGCCAAAAAAGAACCACACACTGATGAACTAATAGATTTACAGACTCCTTTATCTTCTCTTCCATGACTCTCACACTCTCTTCTGAGTCTCATTTACTTAGCTACCTCTGTTTTTACCCTCCACACTCTCTCTCTCTATTTGCTATAATGAACCCATCCCCCTTCCTATGCTGACGTATTCTCATCTCTTTTCTTGTTCAGATGCTGGTGGCAGCTGGAGACGGACAGACACAGAGACGGATTCATCTCTTGAAACTCCCACCCACGGGATACAGAGTCGGCTGGCACAGACACATGTACTTTCTATCCTCTGTCTCCCTTCATTAATTCCATCTACGCTCAGTTTCCTTGATTTTATAGAGGAAGAACTGAGTACACAATTAAACTATTGTTGACTACAAACAAGGTGCAGGCCAAGTGGCTATATAACCTGTGTACAGTGTTTGTACAAGCATCCTCCGCTCAGAAGATAATGTGCAAAATTTTGTTCAGGAATGTAATACACAGACTTCGCTAAGTTCCGGTATTGAGTTTTTCCCCAAATTACGCTTCATTTTCTCCAGCTAAATAATTATTTTATCACCACAATGTCATGCTGGTGGCTCTGGCTGACAACCATCTTTTTCTTTTGCCACTTGCCAACAGGTACACGATCTGATTGCTGGCTGATTGAGGGTGAAAAAGGATATGTCTGGCTAGCAATTTGCAGCCAGAACCAGCCCCCCTATGAGACCATACCTCAGCACATCAATAGCACAGTTCATGACCTTCGGCTCAATGAAAACAAGCTAAAGATAATTGGTTATTCCTCACTATCCCGCTTTGGAAACCTGACAGATCTGAACCTGACCAAGAACGAAATCTACTATATAGAAGATGGTTCCTTTATGGGGCAATCTAACCTACAGATCCTATATCTGGGCTATAATAAACTAACCAATCTGTCAGAGGGGATGTTAAGGGGAATGCCAAGGCTGCAGTTTCTATTTGTGCAGCATAACCTGATAGAGGTGGTAACACCTAATGCCTTTTCTGAGTGCTTGAGCCTTATCAGTATTGATTTGTCCTCAAACAAAATAAAACATCTAGATAGCTCAACATTTGCTGGTCTTCAGGGTCTTATGGTATGTGAATTGGCTGGGAACCCTTTCCATTGTGGATGTGAGCTCTATGGCTTTCTTGAATGGTTGCTCATGTTTAATAACGTCACGCGCAACTTTGATCGGCTACAATGTGAAACCCCACGTGAATTTAATGGTTATCCACTGCTAAGCCCAAGACCACATCACAGCAGAAATGCTATAACTGTTCTTCAAGCTCACTGTAGGAATGGAGGTTACCTGTCTCTACCAAGGGAGCATCCCACACCACTAAATTCAGACTCCATTAGTGATAAAGATGAAGGCTCTGGCTTCACTGGTGTGGATATTTCAGCAGAAACGGCTACACCTACTCCTACCACTGACTCTACAGGTAACCCCACAATTGACATTCACCACATAACAGGAAACTCAGCCACTCTGATTGTAACAATTCCTTATCCCTATCAAAAACTCTATGTTCTAGTGCAATACAATAACAGCTTTGTATATGATGTAACAACTCTGAAGCACAAGAAGGAGTTTATTACTCTGGATAAACTGAAACCTCATGTGAACTACACCTTTTGTGTAACTTCCATACGCTTTTCAAAACGCTACAACCACACATGTCTATTCCTTGCCACTCGTTTCAGAGATGAGAAAGACTTTGCTCCCAGTACTTCTACTACAACTCACTATATTATGACAATATTGGGTTGTCTTTTTGGCATGGTCATCATCCTGGGAGTAGTGTACTACTGTTTAAGGAAGAAGAGGATGCAGGAAGAAAAGAAGAAATCTCTGAATGTTAAGAAAACCATTCTAGAAATGAGATATGGTTCAGATGTTGATCCCTGCTTAGGGCCTCATTCTTCACAGAAGTTATCAGAGCACCCCATTCCTATTTCTTGCATATCTTCACTCCCTACATCTGTATCTGGGCTTGGGAGTATAGGAGAGAAAGGAATATCCTCCAAACCAATAAACTCTCAAATGGGGACACCAAAAGGCACAAACTACATGGAGGTTCGGAGTGGTGACGGGTTAGACAGAGGTCAAAGGAGGATGTCAGGAGAAGAAGAGGATGAAGATGACTTTCGTGAACTGGACAATGGTGAGGGATCAGCTTCTGAAATATCCACAATTGCCAAGGAGGTAGACAAAGTGAACCAGATCATTAACAACTGCATTGATGCCCTCAAGCTTGACACCTCCTCTTTTTTAGGAGGGGGGGACCCGGAGCTAGGCTATGACTGCCACTCTGTACCAGCCATCTCATCAGGCCACTTGGAGAGGTTGAGCTTCCTCTCTCCTGCATACAAGGAGGGCGTGTACCCTCTTCAGCGCCAACTCAGTGCAGATGCTGCCACAGTGACCAAGAAACGCTGCAGCATTTCATCTAGTGGCTCCATCAAAAGTGCCCGAGTTTTCAGCCTGGATGTTCCTGACCAATCTTTAAAATGTGACTCCAAATACATTGAAAAGAGCAGTCCCCTTAACAGCCCTCTGGATCGCCTTCCTCTAGTGTCTTCTTCTGGAGTACAACACCTCGACGTCAAACCTTCCTATCACTGCAACGAGCACCGCCATTCCTTCCCAGCCCTCTATTATGAGGAAAGTGCTGATACGCTAAGCCAGAGGGTCAGCTTCTTAAAACCTCTTTCCCGCTCTAAAAGAGACTCCAGCTACTCGCAACTGTCCCCTAGACACCATTTCTCTGGATACTCCTCAAGCCCAGAGTACTCCACTGAAAATACCCACAAGATCTGGGAGCGCTTCCGCCCTTACAAAAAACACACCCGGGAAGAAGTCTATATAGCAGCTGGACATGCTCTGCGTAAAAAAGTCCAATTTGCTAAAGGGGAGGACTTGCATGATATTTTGGATTACTGGAAAGGGGTATCCGCACAACAAAAACTGTGACTAGCACCTAAAAGGGTGTAAAAGGTACAAAAGGATGTCAGGGATGTTGAAAGATTTTTTGTTGAGAATGGTGGTGCTGATGTACCACAGTTTGCAATTAAAGTTTACATTGGAGGTGGGGGGTTGTACCTCATAAAGGTGGGGAGGAGAAAGATGGACTTGCGGGTTGTGGACAGGACATTTTCAGGCACAGTTCTCCCCCCTTTAAAACACCACCCCCTCTATTCCACACACTGTACTAGTGGCTTTCTCTCCATTAATCTATTTAATTTATATACTTTTTTTCCCCCATGCTTCTTATTTTTTACCTGTCGTAAGCTGAATTCACACAGCAATAAGGCACTTCAGGGTTGTAAATATCTTTAAAAACCTATTTTGGGTAATTATTTTGAAAAGCATGATGATGTTCAGTTTAAATGGTGCAAATGTATAGGGATACCTTCCAAATAAAAAATCAAAAAAGAGAGACAGCAGGTAATCTTGTATTCAGGGATTTTTCTACACAGTGGAGAGTCGTGGAACTTGGATTTATGAAATTCTGTAAATCCATCTGCCCTTCTTACATTTAAAGAGGCTAAAATAAATAATCCTTATAAAGTAATAAACGCTAGTTCTTTAAGGGCATAAGTATAGCATAGTTGTTATGACCCCTGAATTAGAGTATGAGATTACCATTAATTTAGCACTTAAATCAACAGTATCTGCAGTATATTTTTTATTAAAAGTGAAACATACAGAGAATATATATTAATTGTATCACTAATGTGATAGGCATTAGCCAATTCACCCCTATAAAAAGTTCATCTCTAGCCTTGTTTAGGGAGATTTTATATTTTATATATTTATCAAAGAAAAGCTGTAGTTTTAATGAATAGGGATGTAGCGAACGTCGGAAAAAAAGTTCGCGAACATATTCGCGAACTTGCGCAAAAATGCGAGCGGTTCGCGAACGGTTCGCGAACCCCATAGACTTCAATGGGAAGGCGAACTTTAACATCTAAAAAAGACATTTCTGGCCAGAAAAATGATTTTAAAGTTGTTTAAAGGGTGCAACGACCTGGACAGTGGCATGCCAGAGGGGGATCAAGGGCAAAAATGTATCTGAAAAATCTGCCTGTGTGTGCTTGGAAGAGATAGTGTAGGGGGAGAGCTGTTAGTGATTTCAGGGACAGATGATAGTAAGTTTGCTGGCTAGTAATCTGCTTGATACTGCTCTGTATTGGAACAAAAAAATAAATAAAAGCAGTCCTTACAAGGACTACTGTTATTGCAGCAGTCAGCAGATGAGATCAGAAGCAGGACAGCTGCCCACTGCAGCTACATACAGAGCACTGCAGTAGAAGGTAGATTACTAGCCAGCAAAGCTACCTAAGCTTAAATGTCCCTCAAACCCCTGCAGACTTCTGTCCCTCCAATAACAGAGCAGTATCAAAACGATTACTAGCCAGCAAACTTTCAACTGTCCCTGAAATCACTAACAGGCAGCAGCTCTCTCCCTACACTATCTCTTCAGCACACACAGGCAGAGTGAAAAAAACGCTGCAGGGCTTCGGTTTTTATAGGGAAGGGGAGTGGTCCAGGGGAGAGCTTCCTGATTGGCTGCCATGTACCTGCTGGTCTGGGGTGAGAGGGCAAAAAAAAGCGCCAACAATGGCGAACCCAAAATGGCGAACGTCGCGCGACGTTCGCGAACTTCCGGCGAGCGCGAACACCCGATGTTCGCGCGAACAAGTTCGCCGGCGAACAGTTCGCGCCATCTCTATTAATGAATGGACGTTATTTGCACTAGGACATTTTCATTAGGTGAGGCAACCTTTACCAATCACAGATTTTCTTATTTTACCCACTGTAGATGACGAAGCCGACTGCTGACTTGTTGCAGGGGTTAACTGCGCTGGTGCAAATTGGCCCAGTGTTAGTATATGAGACCAATAATGTCACTATTTTTGGATGAATTGTGGCTGTTTAGTTTACCAATATCTTTCTGAAACACTTCCAATCCAGCCTTTTTAGCCTTTGCACATTTACAGTGGATGAAAGCATACTATACATTCCCTGTTAGTAGACATCAATTTTATTGCAGCTCTTTATGGGATGACTTTATGTATGTGTGACTGCATACAGTAAGAGCATCATTGGTGCCAGTACATTTAGAGTCCCTTTATAATTTGGAGAAAGGGCTAAAGCAGCTTGAACATGCTCCAGTAAAAATTCCTGTTTTAAATAATGTATACCCTCAAATCCTCCTGCAGAATTATACTTACTACAAGGGGATACTTATTTTGCCGTTGATTTCTGCTGTCTCTCAGTGCTACCTATAAAAATACATAGGGAGTTGTCTCTGCTGTACAGCCCTGGCTGCTTCATTGGCTCTTTCCATATGCCTGGACTGCTAGAACTCTTCCCTATTCTAGCTTCTTGTAATGGGATTAAAAAATACAAGGCCTAATCAAAGTGATACAGAGCTTGCTTACAGCATACCAGCAATAAACTGAAAGCTGAGCCAGCAACACCTTTTAGGAAGCTATTGGAGATATAAAGCTAAAGGAAAGGAAATATGCTTTTAGCTCTAAATATTCCATTAGACAAAGGCACAAAGACAATAAATCAAGAAGGCGTAATGGCCCTTTAAATTTGTGCACGTCTGCTGAAGGTATATATGTTTATTTTGCCGAACAGCATGTACAGCTGAAACACCATAGTTAGTAAAGCCGTAGCCTGAGCTGCACATTAAAGCAGAGGTTAGTTTACTTTACCTGTAAGAACTCACTATAAATCCTGCTGCCGCAGGGGAATTAACTTGTGATCCACCTCAGATGTGGCTCTGTTCCCAAACCAAACAGAAAAAGGTAAAGAAAAGGAAAAAAATTAGCTAAAAAGAAACAAGAGCCAGAGGCAAGAAAGGATACAGTGCAACCTCTGAATTTCCTTTTATACATACAATTATGTGGCTTTTACCTTAAATGGCAACTCGTGCCTCTTCTCTGTGCCTGCTTGGAAAGAGAGCTGATCCAGCAATTTATCACACGGACAACATCTGTAGGTATTCCCAGCTAACTAAAGAGTGAATCTGACATTCTTCATATGCTGTCTGTGCTTTCGACAATAATCACAGGGGGATAGGAACAATTATAGTACAATGCTTGGGCTCTGCCAGTTTGGTACTGGGAGAGATGCATCTTTCTGTTCTTTATATCACTGCTGCTGCCAAGTAGGGGCCTTTATGTGCCCAGGTTCTCACCATATTGTGTTAATTGCATTAAGCGAGGGAGCAGTCATTTTATACCCATCTGCTCTTGTCCATGGTACTGGACTGCACAACAGTGATGTTCAACTGCAGCTGTTGGGATTTTTGGTGTTTTTAGCCACAGATTGACGATCACTTTTGTGTAACTTCCCAATTAATTTGGAACAAGGACAAAAAATACATTATGCTGTTCTTCACAGTGCAATAACTCTTTGCTTTGTAACCTTAAACATCATATTGCTCTCAGTGTAAGGATACTGTTTTTTTAAGAGTCTGCAGTCAGTTACTTGGCAGTAGCATCATATCATGTGCAGACATTTCTACATTTCTAGCAACCTATAGCAATCAGAGTCGCAAATGCTTTTTCCTGGTTGGCATGGGTTACTCGAAATTGAACCTTTGAACAGTTCCAGTTAAAAAGTGATTAATATACAGCAATGAAGGACGTTCAGAACTGTCTCTAAGATTTACGGTGTGGCCTTTTTTTCTCTAAAACTCTAGAGTTTACCAATCCGATCCTGTTGCATCAATGCTTATCTTCCAAACCAACCAACACTAATATTGTAACGTGTATTTCAAACCATTATAGAATAAATGCAACACAATCTCATCTGTGCCTTATTGCCTAACAACAAAATCCCTTTCTTATTTAATGTTTAGAAGTCAGTCTCTTAACATTGCTTCCCTCCCCATGATCCTTGTAAGGGGACATGTACCAGTTAGCAAAGAGTAAGCACCTTGAGAGGTTGACTGCCTACTGGATACCAGCAGGCATATTAAGTGTCAAAATACTCAGAACATTTTTTATTATCCCACAGTCCTCTACAAAGACTTCTAAACTGTAGGACTCTGTGTGAAGTCAGCTTGCGATGTGTATCCTTTATAAAAATTATGTGCATGGGTTTAATCCTTCAACCTCTGAATTGTCTGTTGATTAATAATCTATATAGCTAAAGGGACGTTGTAGAGGTTAACAAATCAGAGCTGTCTTTAAGGGTTTTGAGATAAGGCAATGGCCCATGACCATTTTTTGGGGGGTCCAGAACAGCATCTTTAATTTGGAGAGTGAAAAGAAAGGAGGCCCAGGTATTATGTTTGAAGGGGCGTTAGCTGAGTAAGTCAAGAGGATTTTTGGAGAACGAGCTGCAGGTATGGAATAGTGTGAATAGTGAGGCAAGGGAAATGGGATGCCATTATCCGAGTGTCTATAGTGGATGGTATTGGGGGAGTCAGTTGTAACTGAAGCATAGTGGCAGTAACAACTAATATTAAGTATAACCAATGTGCAGTTACAATCTAACATCAGCCAACCTCTTATCCCCTAGGCCATTAGCTGAGCCATGGACCCCAGAGTACTGCCAGGTTCCAATGGATTCTGGCTGCAACATTGCAGGTCTTCCTGAAGGCTCCACCTTGTAGTTGTACCCTCTGTTTCTCTGGCAGGTACACCTACTGGCAGGAGGTTGATCTGTAGGGTAGTCATGTTTTATAGAAATATTAGGACCCCACCACCACTAAAGACAGCCCTGTAACTAACAGCAATTTCAGTGTTTAATTAGTTTATGAAAGCTACAAAGATACTTTTTCTTTTACGCTATGATTTTCGGAGACAAGGTCTGTTTCCTAGTTCTTGTTTTGTTTTCTCCTATTGTGGGTGGTAAGGGTGAGATGGGAGAGACTGGTAACGTTTATGGGACCTGTACACAATATTTTTTTCCAATGATTTTCAAGAGAGGAAGCAGAAATTGTATTTTGTTTTTGCATGCATTAGTGTAAAAAAAAAAATGAAACAAACAAAACACAAATGATAAAAAAAAGCACTTGGCAGAGTTCTCTTTTTAAAGAGCTTGTTGAAATGTAAAGTGTGGAAAATATCCTGTCTGCTGAACATTGGCTGGTATCTATGGGGTCAGGGGCACTGCCATAGATTGGTTTGTGCCAGCATTCACAATGACACAGCTGGTATGTATAGCGTCATTAGTACCCATGAGTGTTTACAACAACATGGCTCTTATCTCTTGTATCTAGGAATGCCGGAATAAACTCATTAAAAGTAGCATTTGACACAACATGCCTGTTATTTACAGTGCCAAGATGCAATAGTATACACTGGTACAAATTACCATTTAAAGCATTTCGATGTTTTCTGTAGGGTCAGGGGGAATATACAGTATATGACATGGCTCGAAAACATAGGGAACAGGGCAAGGATTTACAGTTGTCTTTATCAGTTGGGACAAAAGTTTTTGTTCCTCACAAATAGGAAAGAAACACTAAGGGGCAAATTCATCAAGGGTCGAATATCGAGGGTTAATTAACCCTCGATATTCGACTGGGAATGAAAATCCTTCGACTTCGAATATCGAAGTCAAAGGATTTTGCGCAAATACTGCAATCGAACGATCGAAGGAATAATCGTTCGATCGAACAATTAAATCCTTCGAATCAAGCGATTCGAAGGATTTCAATCCAACGATCGAAGGATTATTCTTCGACCAAAAAAACGTAGCCAAGCCTATGGGGACCTTCCCCATAGGCTAACATTGGGTTCGGTAGGTTTAGGTGGCGAACTAGGGAGTCGAAGTTTTTTCTTAAAGAGACAGTACTTCGACTATGGAATGGTCGAATAGTTGAACGATTTTTAGATCGAATCATTCGATTAGAAGTCGAAGTCATAGTCGAAGGTCGAAGTAGCCCATTCGATGGTCGAAGTAGCCAAAAAAACACTTTGAAATTCAACGTTTTTTTACTTCGAATCCTTCACTAGAAGTTAATGAATTGGCCCCTTAGTGTCTCCAGTTTTCATTCTGCCTACGTCCAATTCTCTTATAATCCTTTGGGATTCTTACCCAAATATGGGTCTTTATGCTAACTTTTTTGTCTCCACAATCCTGTTTAATAATGTTATATCTTCTTATTTACTGAAAATAAATGATAATTAGAATTGAAGTGCAAACAGGTTCTTTGGGTCACATGACTGGTTCCCCAACATAATTTGGGGGTTTAGCTGTATTAATAAGAACTGAACCTCAATACTAGCTATAACTGCTTTACCCAGTGACCCATACTAGCTGCTGTATTATTCATACCAAAGGCTCCTATAACTCTTCACATGAGATCCACCTGAAGCAAACTATACTGAATTATAAAACCATTCACAGTACTGTGTACAAAAGACTTTTTTTTCATTGATGAACTAAATTTTTCGCCAGCTTTCACCACAAAAAAGAAGTCCATAGACACCAATGGGTGAAAAAATGTTTTTGCACGGGTCAGATTCACCCATCACTACTGGTTTTCCATGTAATTATGCTGACTCTTAAGCAACCTCTCTTGAAATGATATACAGGGGGGCTTTCCAGATAACAGAACTTTCCATAATTTGGATCTCCATACATTAAGTCTACTAGAAAATTATGTAAACATTAAATAAACCCAATAGGCTGGTTTTGCCTCCAATAAGAATTAATTATATGTTAATTTGGATCAATACAAGGTACTGTTTTATTATTCCAGGGAAAAAGGAAATCATTTAAAAAATGTGGATTGTTTGGATAAAATGCAGTCTACAGGAGATGACCATTCTGTAATTTAAAGCTTTCTGGATAATTTACAGAATTTCTGTTGATAAGGACAATTTAAAACCACTATGTCCAAGCTTAATACCTGTGAGGCTGTGTATAAGGCCAAGGACATGACGTGCTATTACATTATTTATAATGTTCAATGATTTTTAGAGCAGCCAATTTGAAATCTTATACAATAACTAAGCAGTGATATCCTCAAGCAAGACCTTGAGGTTCTTTGTCAAAGAAATATTGTGTTTGGTACCCCCGTGGCCTATATATAACTAGCAAAAAAAACAGCCCAGGGTAAAACAAGAATAATTGTTATCTTACGGTAAAACAAGAGTAATTGTTATCTTACACGCTATTTCAGTCCCAATAACCCCACCTTCCAAAGAAAAAGGTTAAGGCACTGCTGAGTTACTGAAAGCATTGGTTTGTAATGAACAAAGGCATAATACTGAGACAATGGTAATTTAGTAATGCTATTTTTATATCACTTTATCCAAACTATTCCAGTGATCCTTAAATAAGGAGGTTGTGAGAACATTTGGAATAATATTTAAATATAAAGGAATTGCTATTGATCTGGTCATCATTTCTGCAAACACACAAAAAAACAGGATTGCATTGATCAATTCACATACCCTGGCCCTGTTATACCACTAATGAATTATTTTCTCTGCAAAGTGTTTTACAAATCTATAGACATTTGGCCTGCCTCCCTGCAGAACAATGTGACTTCTACTGCTAAAACACCCAAATAGAGGGGCTGTGAGCCTACTACAAGGATATACAGTATTTGGCTTTAAATGGCAGTGCTATTGTGCTGGCCATAGTACAGCCTTGTCTATTTCATGGCGGCCTCTAAATAAAACAAATGTTTTTGAAATGTATGTAATTGCAGAGGATATGGTAAAGCATAGTGCCAGGAATGTGCGTTGACCAATACCATATTTGCCAGTGTTCTTGGGCTTGACACAACTAACTAATATTTCTGAATTTAGTCTGGGCAATCACATGACTTGAAAACCATGGTTAGGTTATTAAAGAAATTTCTAAATATGGGATCCATTATCCGGAAATCAATTAATCAATTAAGCTCCGGGCCATCTCCCGTAGATCTAAATAATCCCAATTTCCTTTTACTCTGTAATAATAAAATACCTCGTATTTGATCCAAACTAAGATATAATTAATCCTTTTTGGAAGCAAAATCAGCCTATTGGGTTTATTTAATGTTTACGTGATTTTCTAGTAGACTTAAGCAGGGTCAGACTGGTGGGTGCAGGGCCCACCAGGGCTGCCATCCCAGGGGTCCCTGCACCCCCAATGGGGCCTCCACTACACAGCCTGCACTCTGCTATAGGGCAGCCTCCACCCACCCTACCCCCTCCCCTAAACGGGCATAAATTTAAAGTACCATCATCGTGTCAGGGGAGGGAGATCTGCGGCCTGGGGGAGAGCCGTCGAGGATCGAGTCTGGTCCAGTCCGATCCTGGACTTAATGGAAAGATCCATTATACGGAAAACCCCAGGTCCTGAGCATTCTGGATATATTATTTATCATGCATGTGTTATGATCACAAACTTTAAGTTGGTAGTACATATTTCACACATTCTACTATTCATGCTTTTTTCTTTTATTATTTGGAATTAGCATTAGTTAAATCAGGATCAAACATTCTGGCCTGGTGCAGGCATGTATGAAAAATAATTGGTAAAAGTTCTGTCTCTGAGGTGCACAAGAAAGGAAAAAAGGCCTTAGGCTTTAAGGTAAATCATACTAAAGCTGTGTCAGCAATGAGTGGCATGCCCCCCATTCTTGTTGTATCTGTTTATCTGACCTTATAGATATCAGCCAAGGCAGTTGTCCCCTGTGCAGTGAGGACAATGAGGAATCGGAAAGTCCTCTGGTTTGCTGTCTTTCCATATTTTGTTTAAGTGGCACGTAATTGTTACAGACGATTAAAAAAAAAGAGTGATGGATGGAAAAAAAATCTATTTCTATATTTGCAATAAATTTCTTATGAAAGTGATCACACTTGGTATTTGAGTTTTTTAAGACTAGCAGTGAGCTGACAAAGTATGGGGTTATTGACCCCCATTTGAAAGCTGGAAAGAGTCAGAAGAAGAAGCCAAATAATTAAAAAAAAAATAAAAATTAAATTGAAGTTGCTAAAGTTAGCCATTCAATAAAATTTTAAAAGGTATCTTAAAGGTGAACCACCCCTTTAAAATAAAGATGAGCCAAAACACTGGCTGCTTCTTTCTTCAAATTTCCCAGGGCAAACGCATGCACAGTTGAACGAAATAGATGACTTTTTAGTTAAAGTTCGACTTTTCGTTCTACTGCGCATGCGCAACCGCATAAAGAAAGAGATAGACAGAAGAGGATCACTCCGTGGTTTTCACAGTATAACCCCGGGCCTGTGCAGTTTTTGCTGCTGATAGGAGCGCCGGCTTGGGGTTTCAGGTAAGTCAGCACAATCACTTGGGGGTGCCTAACATTTGGCACCCCCAAGTACACAAAGCCTTTCTTTCTCCTTTGAATAGCAATTATTCCTTGACAATCCAGGGTCCTGAGTCCTTTTTGTGTATCAAAAGTACTGGGAACTGGGATTTACAGTGCAGTGCCTACACCAGGGAACACTAAGGAGCACACCTCAGGGGATTTCCACTAGGAAAAATAAATCTCACAGTTTGCAATAAAACAAATATAAACTTTAGGTAAACTGTAAATGCAAATCACACAATATAGCTTTTAGTCTGGGGAACCTGTGTGGACTATCAACCCCTGGCACAGTCTCTCAATGCCACAGTCCCACACTGGGTGGATAAATGCAAAATCACTTTGGTCAGTTCAATGTCCCTTCCCCAAGAGCTCTTATGTCCCTAGGTAGCGCTACCTGCCCAAGGTACCTTTCCCTTTGAAAGTAGTAGCCGCTTCCACGTGGCAGGTACACAAGCAAGACCTGTCCTCACCCTGGGGAAACACACAGTAGACAAAATATCCACAGGCAGGAGATTGTGCCCAGCCAGTCGGATGGCTCTCCAGCCTGTAACTGTGCTGGATGATGTCACAGACAGAAAGACAGGGGAAGGATTTGTCTGATCCCTACAGATTCTTCCCTGGGAATTCACAAGACAAAAACCCAGAGATCACCATTGGTGTCATAAAAAGTTTGCTGGCAATTATATTGCTATGTTATAAAGAAAAATATTTTAAGCCTTCTGGCAAGACTTTCCACTGTCTTTCTCTATTGCTTATCCTACTCCTATGCTTTCTGCTTTATGGACTTGATATTAGCACAGGTTGGGTTTATTGTTCAGCCCTGTGTAGATGCATCAATACTCCCAAATTGCCCTTGAGCTTTGACCAAATGATATGGTAAGGTTGGGCTTTCCCTTTTGGAGTGTCTCAGAGGTGAGTACATGTGAAAGAAATCAGAAAAAAACAAAATGCACAAGTGCAACTACATAACACATGAAATACAAAGTAATATAGGGACAAATATTTAATATTTATTAAATCTACCAAATGACATATTTAAAAGCATCCCTAACTTGTAAAATAATGTAATCATCGCAGAGAAGTAATTTGTATCAGCTGACCTTAGACTGCAATCACTCCAAAATGAAAGATTCATCCACCCATGTCCCTTCTCTGTAGGTGGAACTGGCATGTAGATATGAAATGCCTCAGATTAAGGGGGGCAGGGTGCAAATAGCAACATATGTCACTGCATAGGTTTCAGTGGAAAAAGGTGAGATAATTCTCTATTTAAATAAAATGTAATAGTTGCCACTGGTGATCAATCTGAACTAAATGTAAAATGGTAAAAACTAGGGAAAAAATTACTACATACCCGTAAAGTGCTCAAGAAATAGGTGGGAGATCTAAGGGCTCATCCTGACGAGCACTCAAACTTGCGCTCCCCTACTTTTCGTTTTAAATTGCTCAGCCTCAGGGGAGGTGATCAGACAGGTGATGTAAAAGCATCAGGCACATACCTTTATGGCAAACTTATAAATAGCATGTAGAGACAATGTTATGATATATGTAAAAAAAAAGGTTTAATTTCTGGTGTCAGTATCCCTGTAAGATTCCTCGGAGAACCATTTATCATGAATCACCATGTGTTTCTTCATCATTCTCATTTAGTGATTTTAGAGGTTTTAAAAACTATAAATAAACTAATTTTCTCTAAAACCATGATTGCCATGTAATCTATCACCTGATCCAAATCATAAAAGCAGGAACAAAAAAAAACATTGAATGATGCACTAATATAAACAAAAACCTCGAAATAATCCAGATAATTACTATCAAAGAAATCTGAAAACCTCTAAGGGTGGTGGCAGAAATGCCTTCCCACCGGCAAAAATACAAAATTTTGGGCGACTTTGGAAATCCAAAGTGATTTGTATGCCATTTCTGGGAGACTAGTTGCCCAAAGTAGAGAAGATTTGTCGCTGGGCGACTAAATCTCCCCGTTTGCCACCACCCTAAAAGTCTGAATGAGTAAAAAAGGCCCAGCAGGATCAACGCAGCTCCCATTGACTTCTGTAGGACCTCAACTGCTTTTACTTTTGAGTTTTAGAGAAATTAAAAAAAACAAAGTTCTAGAGAAAAAAATTGATTCATCAAAAAAACAGAAATTGAATTTTAGGAAGTAGGCCCCTAAGAGTATGAATAATCTTTATCTTTGTTGCTTGGCTTAGTTAATCATTTCTTCTCATCTGGATACACCTTCTTTAAATATCTTTAAATTAACATTTGCCTTAAACCAATGGATTACACCCAAGCAAGTTTATATTGGAAGCAGATTTTCCTGTCTGTATAACATGAAAATCTGCCCTTATTTGATTATAATATACTTACGTGCTCCCTTCCTCAATCACAGATTGCAATAAGAATTTACTCCACTTTTTACCAAAGCCCGATCCTGCCAGATCCCAAGCTCTTTCCTGAATTTACCTCCCTCTTCCATGAAAAATAAAATACTATTGCTTTACATGCAGTGGCATGTAAAACTAAGCGGATTATTTATTAAATCCGATTTTTCCTGGTCAGACTTTTAGGGGGGAAAGGGGAAAACACAATTTTTTCGTAGAAAAAAACCCTGAAATTTTTCAAGATTTATCAAACCCCGATGGTTAAAATAACACCAGCTCAGACCTGCCAAGTTCATGTACAGTAGAAGTTAATGGCAGCTGTCCAATTTTGAAGATATCCTGATCTGCGTTGGGTTTTGTTCAATATTCTGAAGATTTTCATTTTTTGGGCGTCAAATCTGAAAAAGTTGCAGTTTTCGGGTGTCAAATCTGAAAAAGTCCCAATTTCCAGCCATCAAATCCAAAAAAGTCACAGCTTTAGGAGACAAATCCGGAGAAAATTAAATTTTTTTCACAATTTTATCGAGTCTTTTCCCGCATAAGATATTTTTCGTGAAAATGTGTTGATAAATAGGGGTGAAATACATGTGGGTTTGGTCAGAGTGGTTTTCAGAAAATAGTGAGAAAATTTCAGATTTTGATAAATATCCCCCAAAATGTAATACTAACATTGAAACACTAATAAATTAACATATTGAATGTATAAATTATTGACAATACAACTACAACCTTTAAATATTCAGCTTTTTGTTGGAAGCATTGCGGGGAAAAATAGGGGTCAGCATTGCACTCTCTGACATTTAAAGCTTCACACTGATTAATAGTTCTTTAGAATAGATCATTCCAAACAGTCATTTATAAATTAAAACTATTAAGACCACTATTAAGGAAAATTGCCCGGGCAATAGCCAACATTAGGAGTCCATTGATGTACTGTGAAAAAGATCTTCTATCACAGAATTAATTATCTGAAAATCTATTGATTGGTTGGTTAATAAGAACTCATATCGTGCTGCTTAAAGAAATTCAGGAATCATTCTTTGTCTTTTCTTTCCTCTTTCCTTTCTTTGTGTTTTTATGTTAATGTCCTGCCATAGGTGTGTGGCATGATCATGCCCGTCACTGTGGGATCTTTTGAATTCTTTATTAAAATTTATAAATTCACATTGAGGTTTCTCCACCCTATTGAATTAGTTAGAAAATATTCTGTGAACGAAGCCGCCTAGTTTTACTACCATTCACCTTCTAACAAATATGCCAACCATTTCCATATGCCACCTTTTACCTATGATCTTCTAAATACCAAGTGAAAGGGATATTTCTGCATTTGCTAGAGCTGAATGTTGCCTCTGACACTGCCATTTATAACTTTCCATCAATAAATCTATTTCCTGCCTTCTTAGATTATCGATTCTAGAAACCAGATACTATTCCTATGAAGAAATTAAACATTTGAATAAACAGGCAGTCATTTCTCATTGTCCAAGTATTTTGTACTGTATGATCCCTTTATTTCCATATATTTTAGAGACTTCTCCCTGGGTGTAAAAGTGAGTGGGAGGCAAAGAAGAAATGCTTGGTCTGATTGTGAAAGTGGCCTATCATCTACAGTCAACACATTTGTAAATAAAACATGGATTCACATTTACAGTGCCAACTGGTGGCCAATTCACAGCTGTCTGTACCTCTCTGGAACTTTGCTCCCTGGGATGCCACATCTTATACCCCACTAATGGATTATTATATGGCAATAGAGGTAAAGGACCTGTTATCCAGAATACTTGGGATCTGGGGGTTTTCAGATAATGGATCTTTCCACAAATTTGGACCTTCTTACCTTAAGTCTACCATTAGGCTGCTTTTGTCTCCAATAAGGATTAATTATATTGTAGTCTGGGTCAAGTACAAGCTACGGTTTTATTATCACAGAGAAAAAGGAAATTGTTTTTCAAACATTTGGATTATTTGGATAAATATGGGCCATTTCATAATTCAGGGCTTTCTGGATAGTGGGTTTCCAGATAAGGGAACCCATACCTGTATATGGACAAATGAAAGCTATAATAACCATACTTTACAATCATAATCATATTCAGGGCTGTAAATAATGTACAGGTCCTGCATTTTGATATATACAAGTATATAAATATATATACAAAATACATATAAGGATTGAAGAGGCATTTGTGTGCATTTGAAACCATAACACCTGTTTAAAAAAAGGTTTAACTGTGTACTTACTTATCCCAGACACCGACAAATCCTGCAGAATTAAACAGTTGTGCCAGAGAGTGAAATATCTGAAGGGAAATGCTAATAATCCGATTATCCATGAATTTGTGTTAGTGTTCTCTGGATCCATAAAAGTAGGGCCAATTTTCCACATACACAGAAACATATATATAAACTGTCAAGCAATTTGACAACAACTTGTGCTCTTTCACTTGGGGGCATTTCCAGGGGACAACTATTTGCTTAATTAGGATACAGTATATGAATACAGCACATAAATATATACACTTTTTTGGATAACATGAATAGACTTGAATTAGAATTAGTAACTATGCAGCCATGAAAAATATGTAAATGTATAATGTTGTATGCATTAAAGACAACTAGATCTCAAATACATTGCACTGGATTTAACACAGGGAAATGAGGCAAAAACGAAACGTTCTTTGAAAGTTGCTTTCTGTTCTGCCTTAATATAAATGTCATCTGCTAGGTGGACCTGACAAGGAACTACAAATTATCATTGGGATTTCTTTTTTATTTTAGGCTTGAAGATCGTAACACTGATGTTTTAGCGCACCTATTCCCCCCCCTTTTGAATATTTTTACCTGACAAGTGGACCAGTGGACCCACATTATATAGGTGCTGCTTAGATAGGATATAAGGCGCTGTTTCTTCAACCTCTTTTTACATTTATTTTCAGAAAAAGAACTAAATCCAGTCAGTAAAAAGGGGGGTAAAACTATTTTTAAATATATGAGCATGGGGATCAAATCAAGGCGAGGGTTACTGTCATGCCAGGGCCACCTTGCACTGGCATTTTAAAAGTTAATACTTAATTACTCAGTCTCAGGCTCACACAGAGACCCTTTATTGTATATCTCACCAGGGGGCTGTGGAAAGGTGACATCCATATCTGTCATCTGAGACGGTCTGGAGCCACACCATTTGGGCAAGGAAGCTGGGCCAGTCTGTTCTTTGATTGACTGATCAAAGAACAGAGCTGTGGACCTAGAGCAGCGGGGGGGGATAGCTAGTAGAGAATTATGGATTATAGGAAAGTATCCATGTCTCCTGTGTCATAGGATTCACAACCTCATAACTTACATATTGGTTATGAGGAGGTCACATGCTTCCTAACAATACCAAACAGGGCTAGCCTATACCCACCTGTTAGGAGGGCTGGTTCCTAGGGGACTGGAAAGTGGGAACCTATTAGTGTTTGGTATTGTTCTTCTTGCCCACATATGGATCACAGCCTGCCCATGTTTTTATTATAGTATTGGGTACTGGCAAGTACCCATATTATATTAAGGGATATTGGGGAATATTGCCTGAGAGTAGCAAACCCCCTGCAGGGGGTCGTAAATGACATGTTCCTGGGCACTCCTACCTCATGCATAAGGTAATGAGGGGAGTGTCCCAGCAGGAAATAAAAAGGTGACATTCCCAATATCACATGGTCATACAAGGAGGCTCCATTTCTTCAGTGGATTGTATGTCCAGCTTCCAACTCGTGCCTCAGAGGAAATACACTGACTACTTCAAAACTTGGTAAAGTAAGGGTTTTCTTTGTGTTTTTACTCCCTTTTATTTTATTTACTGTATTTGCAACTATGTCGTCTTTGTAATATAATTTTTATATATATACATATGCACTGTTTCTTTTAAATATTAAATATCATTTAATACGTTAGTCCTTGTGCTCTAAACGAACTCATTGCCCTATGAATGCTTGTGCCTACGTGTATGAACTCTTCGTATGTGTGGAAAGGGAAAGTTGCCTATTTGTATGTTGGATAACTAGTACGGCTAGCAGGAAAGTGTGTTTGAATGTAGATTAACCCTTTGGCTGCTGGAATGCTTGTTAGACTAGTAGGATCTTACCCTGAGTAACTACCATAGGAGAGAGTGTTTGATGTATTGTGTAGTGTGAGTTATTACCTGTTATAGAGGGCAGGGGAATAGTCACATTAGGTTTCTATCGCCTGTTAATGATAGATGGTGGCAGCGAATGAACTTTGTGGGTGTTGGTGTGTTTTTGGGGTGTCTGTTGTTAGTCTAACCTGTGTGTAAGGTGATTGAGAGACTGATTGTAACCCCTTGTAGCCAAACCCAAGAGTTAAGTGTGGTTGAGTGAGTCGTTTTTGTGACAATTGGTTGGCAGCGGTGGCATAATTTAATTTTTTATTAGAGCATTAGTGCTTGGATTAAGTGTTTAACCCTTGCACTAAAGGACTGTACATCCTTGCGAGGAATATACAGTCTTCAAGGACAAACGCAGTGCATAGTCTAGAAAAGACATACTTGCAAACAGTAGTGCCCTTCCCTTCTTTTTTCTTTCCTATCTTTTATTTGGCAATTGTCCTCTGAGATGGCATCCTACAAGAGGCAGAGCAAGGAACAGCTGTCCAGACTCTGTGAGGAGAGAGGGATTGCAGTAGCAAATCAGACCAAGGAATGGCTTATTGCATCCTTGGTTGAAAGTGACCAAGAGTCCAGCACTGGGCAAGTGGGCCAAACCATGGACATTGCTATTGGCCAGTACCACTCTGATGAGAGTGGCAGCAACAGTTCGCAGAGTGGTACAGGATCTTCTCTGCAACTGGTTTTGCAGCAGCTGGGCTCATCGGACCCTAACTTACGGCTACAACTTATACTGCAATACCAGCAGGCCGAGGCTGCAGCAGCAGAACGCCAGGCCGCAGCAGAGAGGGAGGCAGCTGAGCGCCAAGCCGAGAGGGAAGCAGCAGCAGAGAGGGAGGCAGCTGAGCGCCAAGCAGAACGACAATTCCAGCTGGAGATGGCACGGCTCCAAAAAGGTACTGCCCCACCTCACAGCAGTGACTCCAGGGAGGCCAATGTCTTCAAACCCCGTCTGGAGAATTTTCCCGTGATGGAGAAGGATGGGGATATGGACACTTTTCTGAGGGGGTTTGAAAAAACCTGCAGGCAATTTCATTTACCCCGTGAGCAGTGGGCAAGTTTCCTGACCCCAGGGCTTAAGGGCAAAGCTCTGGAAGTTTTTGCGGACCTTCCACCAGAATATGATGGGGACTATGATGAAATAAAAAAAGCTTTAATTAGGCACTTTAACATCACCCCAGAAGTACACCGCAAGAAATTCAGGAGTCTACAGCGTGGGGCCCACGACAGCTACACTGATGTGGTTGGGAGGCTGAGAATCACCTTCCATCAGTGGGTGCAGGGTCGCAGTGTCTCAACCTTTACAGAATTGGAGGACCTGATGATACTGGACCAGTTCCTGTGTATCTGTCCAGTGGATGTCCAGCAGTTTGTCCTTGACCGTGAGCCCAAAACTGCTGATCAGGCAGCACAAATTGCAGATGCATATACTGCAAACCGGATGCCAGCAGCCAGGAAGCCTATTCCAAACCAAGGGTCCCATAGCTGGAAAGGAGGAAAGTCAGGAGGAAGCCCCTCCTTCCCTTCTCACAAACCGGGGGGATCTGCAGCTGCTCCTTCAGGAAGCCCAGGGGTAAGGCCGGGGCAGGTGGATGCACGCCGCTGTTTTATATGTAATAAGGTGGGCCACCTTAGTCATGTCTGCCCTGACAAAAGGAAACCTACACCACCTGGAAAACCCCCTGGCCCATCTCCTTCTGTTTTGTTTGTTGCTGGGACTGAGGGGAGCCACAAGGACAATCTGCAGCCGGTTACCGTGGGCACTCAGGTAACTGTGGGACTCAGAGACACAGGAGCAGAGGTGACTTTAGTGCACCCAGAGCTAGTAAACTGTGAGGATATTATTCCCGGGAAGACTATGGCTGTCACAGGATTTGGGGGAGTCCATCCTGCAGTGCCCATGGCACGGGTTTACCTGGATTGGGGAGCAGGGAGGGGGTTGCGGGAGGTAGGGGTGTCGGATACCATCCCTACTAATGTGTTACTGGGTTCTGACTTGGGCAGGTTGGTGTCACAGTATGTGCCCGCAGGGGACCCTCTGGAGCCAGCAGAGCCCTACGTGAATCCTGCTCATCTACAGGTATCTGATAATGATGTTGATTGTGATGGGGGCTGGGAGGGAAATCAGGATGTGGTTGCATGCAATTCTGTATTAGAGCCAGCTGAATCCCCATGCATAGACCTGGTGGGAGGGGAAGTGTATGTCCCATCTCTATCTCGGGGGGAGAACAATTTCACAGGAAGTGTAGGGGGATTCGCAGTAGCAAGCCACTGTGATGTGGGAGGGGGGAACCTCCCCTGTGTTGCAGCAGTAACCCGGCAGCAGTCTGTAAGGGCAAGCCAGTATCAGACTGGGGGTACAGGGCTGGAGGGTCTGTCACTGAGTGGGGAGGGGGGCCCCTCTGAAGGAAGTCCCCTGCCTGTAGCATTGCTGTGTCCTGACCCAGAGGACAGGGGGGTTCCAGCTTCTGGGGCCCTGCTCACACTCACACCAGATCCCAGGTTTGAGGCAAGCGGTCGGGAATTTGAGGCAGCCCTCCTGACCGATGCCAGCCTCGAAAAGATGAGAGGCCTTGCAGCCCAACCCCCTGCTGAGACTGATAAAGAAAGAATATACTGGCATGAAAATAGGTTGTACAGGGAATCCATGCCTACAACTACACAAGAGAAGTGGGTAAGTGACCGGCAACTAGTGGTGCCTTTGCAATTTAGGGAACAGCTTCTAAGAATAGCTCATGAAATCCCCTTAGCTGGGCATTTAGGGGTACAGAAAACCAAGGCCCGTTTAGTACATAATTTCTATTGGCCTAACATGGGTACAGACATTGCCAATTACTGTCGTTCGTGACAGACTTGTCAGCGAGTGGGGAAAAATGAAGATATGGGAAGGGCCCCATTAGTTCCGTTACCAGTTATTGATGAACCCTTCCAAAGGGTAGCTGTGGATCTCATAGGGCCCTTAGCTATACCCAGCAGTTCAGGGAAACGGTTTATTCTCACTGTGGTAGACTATGCTACCCGGTACCCAGAAGCAGTAGCCCTATCCTCCATCCGGGCAGACAAGGTTGCTGATGCCCTCTTAAGCATATTTTCAAGAGTGGGATTTCCCAAAGAAATGCTCACTGATCAGGGGACTCAATTCATGTCTAACCTGATGCAGTGCCTGTGTAAGAAAATACAGGTGAACCACCTAATTGCCAGCCCTTACCACCCCCAGACTAACGGCCTGTGTGAACGTTTTAATGGCACCCTGAAGCATATGCTAAAGACCTTTGTAGAATCCCAAGGGAAGGACTGGGAGCGTTATCTCCCACACCTCCTATTTGCCTACAGAGAGGTACCACAGGCATCCACTGGCTTTTCCCCATTTGAACTGTTATATGGGCGGAGGGTACGTGGCCCCTTAGATCTAGTAAGGGAGGCATGGGAAGGCAAGCTAGATACTCCTGAGGTGTCAGTAGTTGAATATGTAATACGATTCCAGGAAAAGATGGAGGCATTGACGGGATTGGCACATAACAATGTAACCCAGGCACAGGCCTACCAGAAACAATGGTATGATCGCCATGCCAGAGAAAGAGTTTATGAAGTGGGACAGAAGGTGTGGGTCCTGGTGCCAATGCGTCAGAATAAGCTACAGGCTGCCTGGGAAGGCCCATACACTATTCTAGAATGGGCTAATGATGTGAATTATGTAATTGCCCTAGATGAAGATGGGAAAAGAAAAAAGGTCTATCATGTAAACATGATCAAGGCCCATTATGAGCGGGAGGTCTCTGTAATGCCAGTTTGTGGTATGGCTGAGGAATCAGGTTCTGATCCTTTACTAGATTTAGTTGCGATGGCCCAGGGAACAGAGGGCATAGGAGGGTCACAGGTCAGCAGCATGCTCACCGTTGACCAAAGAACTCAGGTGATGGGGTTACTAAACTCTTATGTCAGTACGTTCTCCGGAAAGCCTGGCAGAACCTCCCTAGCCATACACCATGTAGACAACCCTATCTCTATGGCCGCAATTTCACGGTTATCACATACCACAATCCACTAAGCTGGTTAAACAAAGTAGCTGGGAATAATGGGAAACTCCTCAGATGGAGTTTAATCCTTCAGCAATATGACTTCACTATACAGCACAAAAAGGGCAGTGAACATGGGAATGCAGATGGTCTTTCCAGACAGGGAGACTGTGCTGAGCTAGTGGGCACAGGGGAAGGCCGATAGGCCATCCTCTGTACCCATTCCTGAGGGGGGAGGTGTCATGCCAGGGCCACCTTGCACTGGCATTTTAAAAGTTAATACTTAATTACTCAGTCTCAGGCTCACACAGAGACCCTTTATTGTATATCTCACCAGGGGGCTGTGGAAAGGTGACATCCATATCTGTCATCTGAGACGGTCTGGAGCCACACCATTTGGGCAAGGAAGCTGGGCCAGTCTGTTCTTTGATTGACTGATCAAAGAACAGAGCTGTGGACCTAGAGCAGCGGGGGGGATAGCTAGTAGAGAATTATGGATTATAGGAAAGTATCCATGTCTCCTGTGTCATAGGATTCACAACCTCATAACTTACATATTGGTTATGAGGAGGTCACATGCTTCCTAACAATACCAAACAGGGCTAGCCTATACCCACCTGTTAGGAGGGCTGGTTCCTAGGGGACTGGAAAGTGGGAACCTATTAGTGTTTGGTATTGTTCTTCTTGCCCACATATGGATCACAGCCTGCCCATGTTTTTATTATAGTATTGGGTACTGGCAAGTACCCATATTATATTAAGGGATATTGGGGAATATTGCCTGAGAGTAGCAAACCCCCTGCAGGGGGTCGTAAATGACATGTTCCTGGGCACTCCTACCTCATGCATAAGGTAATGAGGGGAGTGTCCCAGCAGGAAATAAAAAGGTGACATTCCCAATATCACATGGTCATACAAGGAGGCTCCATTTCTTCAGTGGATTGTATGTCCAGCTTCCAACTCGTGCCTCAGAGGAAATACACTGACTACTTCAAAACTTGGTAAAGTAAGGGTTTTCTTTGTGTTTTTACTCCCTTTTATTTTATTTACTGTATTTGCAACTATGTCATCTTTGTAATATAATTTTTATATATATACATATGCACTGTTTCTTTTAAATATTAAATATCATTTAATACGTTAGTCCTTGTGCTCCAAACGAACTCATTGCCCTATGAATGCTTGTGCCTACGTGTATGAACTCTTCGTATGTGTGGAAAGGGAAAGTTGCCTATTTGTATGTTGGATAACTAGTACGGCTAGCAGGAAAGTGTGTTTGAATGTAGATTAACCCTTTGGCTGCTGGAATGCTTGTTAGACTAGTAGGATCTTACCCTGAGTAACTACCATAGGAGAGAGTGTTTGATGTATTGTGTAGTGTGAGTTATTACCTGTTATAGAGGGCAGGGGAATAGTCACATTAGGTTTCTATCGCCTGTTAATGATAGATGGTGGCAGCGAATGAACTTTGTGGGTGTTGGTGTGTTTTTGGGGTGTCTGTTGTTAGTCTAACCTGTGTGTAAGGTGATTGAGAGACTGATTGTAACCCCTTGTAGCCAAACCCAAGAGTTAAGTGTGGTTGAGTGAGTCATTTCTGTGACAGTTACGTAAATGAAAAGCAGATGGAAGGAGACACTGCCACACTTACAATTTCTATTCTGTTTTTAAAGACACTATTTCTGTAGAAATCCCTTATGTGCACAGCACTTGAGCCCCAATACCTGCTGGCTGCTGCAAGTACAGGTATGGCCGCCTCTTGGCTGGATCCTGGAACGCCATTTGGCAGAAGAGCCATGTTGAAACAGCTCTCTCTGCCTCTACACAGCTGACAGTTAGTGGGGGCAGGGGTGCAGCGCAGGGCCTGGCACCCAGAGAACAGAGAAACGCAAATCTGATTACCTAACTACTTTCCTGGGATGCGGGTCCCATCGGGGGTGCAGGGGCACAGACTCTGGTACAGCTGCACCCCTGATAGTTCAGTCACTGCTGTTCCTGCAGCCTGCATCACATCCGTACCGCGGTGCGCAAGCATGGACCATATCAGATCGACCATGTTTAAAAATAAATGGGGCTGTACTGGGTTCCAGCCAGGGTGCGGAGCCCCCATTGGTGCTGGGCCCAATTGCACTCAATCGGCCTAAGGCCGGCCCTGACAATAAGTAATGCATTAAACCACATTCATTAAAGGGACTGTTGGAGGCAGTCGCTTGTGAACTAACATTTAAATAAAACACAGACTCAGTTTTTCCTTTTCGTGGGTGAAGGTCGGCCACAGCTTTTATTAAAACCATATTGCCAAAAAAATGCTAACCCTGTCCTTGCAGTATTATACCAAGCCCAGGTTACCACAGATGCCAGCCACCGCAGCTGCAGTGGGCATGTAAAGGGAAAAACCTTCTGGCCATACCCAAATGGCAAGGACCAAAAACAATTAACCGCCAACAGCTGTGACAATAATATATAATATAATATATTTTAATATAACATATTCTTAACAATATGGAAGGCAATACAGTTTTTTTTTATAAATAAATGTAACATTATAAGTGTAACAGTGCAATGGGTGGGTGGGATAATCAGCAATTAGGGACCAGAGACCAGACACGCTGCTGCCTGCACAGCGCTCCAGGTGCCCGTGATGTCACAAGTAGGGATGCACCGAATCCAGGATTTGGTTCGGGATTCGGCCAGGATTCGGCCTTTTTCAGCAGGATTCGGCCGAATCCTTCTGCCCGGCCGAACCGAATCCGAATCTTAATTTGCATATGCAAATTAGGGGCAGGGAGGGAAGTTGCGTGACTTTTTGTCAGAAAACAAGGAAGGAAAAAATGTTTTCCCCTTCCCACCCCTAATTTGCATATGCAAATAAGGGTTCGGATTTGGTTCGGTATTCGGGCGAATTCTTCGTGAAGGATTCGGGGGTTCGGCTGAATCCAAAAAAGTGGATTCGGTGCATCCCTAGTCACAAGAGGAGGAGGGTAAGCAGCTTTCCCTTTTTATAACAGCCCTCCCTTGGTGCCATCAACCAATCCGTCCATCCCATGTAGCAATTCCCAGGATTCCCTCTGCTCCCAGTACCTTCCCACAGTCCCGGACACCCTTCGTTACCCACTTTGGTGCCTTACATACTTTAAAAAATTGTGTTCTTTTCATTTCTGTACCCCCCCCCCCCTTGGGGGCGCTCAGTCCTTCCTGCCTTCCATCCCAAACTGAAACTTAGGGAAATCCAGGGGCTATTGACACCTACTGACAATCTGGTAGCTCCATAGTTTCCTTTGTGCCGATCATCAATAGGAGCAGTGCATTTGTGCCTAATGTATTGGGCACAGACGTCACTCGCACGCTGAACACAGCAAACCAAACCAGGTGAACTTCCGAACAATTTCATCTGATTTGCACAGTTTGGTTAATTTTTACAAATCTCTGTCAAACACCCTTGGCAATGGCAACATGGCTGAAATTCTGGGGAAAAGAAACTCTGCATTCTAGGGGGAAAAACATGGCAATTTTGCTTGAAGTTGCACTTTGTTAACTGCATTTGCAGACATAAATGACCCCTTTTACTTTCTAAATGCCAGTAAAGCTATGTATGGTTTTCTAATGAAAGCTTGTCTTATTTTGAATGTTTACATTTCCCATAGTGCCCGAGTGCTACTACAGTGACAGATTATTGTTATTATGTGTAATTTATATAGCGTCAACACATTTAGGGCAGAGACACACACTCAGATTTGGGGAGATTTAGTCATCTGGTTCTTCGATTTATTCGGAGTACTTCATTCTCAGAAGTCACCTAAAGTTTCTTCGTGAGGCAACTTCGGGCAACTTCAGAAAACGAAGAGCACCGATTGCCATCCCGCCAGTGATTTACATTCTAACCAGCATGAGGCAGTTTTGGGAATTAGTCGTCCCGAAGAAGTGGAGATTTGTTACTGGGCGACTAATCTTCCTGATTCTGAGCGTGTCTCTGCCCTTATGCAGCCCTTCACAGAGATTATTTATCATTCACATCAGTTCCTGCCCTCAAAGGTCTCTCTATCAGTTTTATCACAATCCAATTAACCTGCCTGTATGTTTTAGGCAAGTAGGAGGAAACCCCCGGTAGACATGGGGACTTGGTGAGAACATGCAGAAGTCCTTGCCCATTAGCACCCAGGACCCCAGCACTGCAAGGCAGGGGGGTTTCTGGTATTTAAGCCACCTGATGTTGCATTTGCGATGCTGCTACCTTTACATTACTGGAGGGGGTCCAGACGGGGCTGTATCCTTAGCACAGAGAGTGAAATTGCTCTCTGCACTAGAAGCTTTTTTCCGCGCCTGGTAACTTCTGATTAACTTCTGCCTGATGCGCCTCATGGCAGAAAAGCCCCTGTGCAGAAATGTTACCCTCTAAGTCAACAGTTGCACCCAAAGGGCATGGATACATGGCTTATTTTGCTATAGATCTAGCAAATGCTGAGATTATCTAGGATTTTGGCAAGAAGTCCAATTCAGTCTGCACCACTGGCCTTGCTATCATATTGGATCTCCCAGCTGTTGCCAAACTACAGATGCTCACAGCCTCAATGGCTGCCACTGGACATGGACATCATCATCAGGGAATCTACACACACTGAAGTCTTCTGGATTCCGCTGCATGTCATTAGAGGTCAGACACATTTCCATGTAGCAGCTGTTCTGTGTGCTCTAATAAAGCAAAGAGACAGAGAGAGAAAGCTGTGCAGATTGCCTGCAGTTGGATCCATCCTGCTCAGCTTTCTCTTTACAGAGAGACTGTGATTCCTTTTGCGCCAATACTGCTAAGTGGAGTAACAATGCCGCAAGCTGCATTGTAAACCATTATGCCCATTATAGTTAGTGAGTTAAAAGAGGAATGAACAATTAAAAACCAACACTGCAGTGCTGCACAGCGACGCTCTCCCATAATGGCACCCAGTTGAAAAGGCTTTTCAGAATGAGCATTTGAACCCTTTCAGGGCCAGGGTTGGGGTTCAGGCATTAAGGAGAACTGTACACAAGCTGCCTCAGTCTTCTGACAACTGCCTTTGCATGCAGATCGATAGAAGAATTTCCCCTTATCTGGCTGGGAATCATGTTCTGTGTCTGAGTCACGCTGGCAGGCTGTTTAGGGGTCCCGGGGAATCTTGTAGTATTTGGGGTACAGCAACGGGGTCTGGATTTATTGAGGTCAGAATCTGCATAATGGAATGCAGCGCTTTGGAACTGTAAGAAGCGTGGGTGGGAGTGAATTATTGCCTATTTTAATTTCTGCCTTCTCACCTTCTCTCTCTGTATCTTTCACATTTTCCCTCTGCCAAATGTGTCATTTCTCTCCCTCTCTCGTGCTTCTACACAGACACACACACACTCACTCACAGACACACACACACTTTCTCCTACCCAGCCTTGCATGCCATTATTATCTGTTATTATTTTCTTCTTTCCCTCAAGTGCTAATATATTCTCCAGTGTTATACAAGAACAATCGACAACGCAGAATTGTAAAGCAATAATTAAAAGTATTGATACTGTAGGACAGAAGGCAAGTTCGTGAGAGCAGCGGGTAGGTATCAGCTATTTATCACATAGTATCAGGCAAGTGTATATTCACTATGCAGCTGTCGAGCTGCACTGGGTTTCAGAAGCTGTAGGATAGAGGGAGGCACATCCAGTATAAGGGATCATTTACATCTGGACGTGCAATGGGAAAAAGTGCAATAGCCACGTTTATGTCCCACTATGCAGCATTTTATCCCAGAATCCCATTGTCTTTGCAGTCACCAAGGGGAGATGTGCCAGACACAATTGCAGCCGATTCATTCAAATTGGGCCATTTGCACCCACACTTTATTGCAAAGAGTTTTCTAAATCTGCTTGGCTCAAGGAGCAAGTAATTTGCACCCTATTCTTTTGGCATAATTGTGCAGGATGCTCAGAGTTCAGAGATGGCAATAGCTCCACAGTTCATCTGTGTCAATAGGGGCAGCTGAGCTCCTTTTGGAAAAGGAGGTAGGAACTATGGCAGCAGTAAAATGATCGCCTTATGATGCAAGAACCATAAGGGCCCTTACACATGAACATTTAGACCTCTGTTCCCCTGCACTTATTTTTCCCATGTTCCACTACAGGAGAGTGCAGAATGAAAAGCAGCTGACTCTTCCTTACAGGCCTGAATGCAGATAGAACCCAACATGATTTGCTCCACCTGCGTTCAGTGCTTGGATGCGCTTGTGTCAGTGCAGTGTGCTAAGAGAGAACAAGTTGCATTTCTTCCTGCGCTCCCCTATGGTTGAATACAGGAAAATTACGCACAGGGGAACGCAGGGCAAAATCCCGCAGGGAATTGTGCACAATAGGAATTGCACTTGTGATCGTAATTGACCCCTATAATCTAGTACTGGTTCCCTACTTGATAAGGGCATTCAATCCCCAGTTGTTCACAACTTAACTCCAAGAATCAGATGGATTCGGGGAGTTATAGTTTAATGACAGGCTGGATTTTAAAGAATGTGACCCCCCAGACCCCCAACTTGAAGGGTAGCTCTTCTTAAAATGTAATGCGTCTATTCCTGCACTCCCCTGCGGCTGAACGCAGAAAAACGGAACGCAGGGGAGCGCAGGTAAAAACGCTCATCTGTAAGAGCCCTAAAGGGCTTTTTGACATAAGCATACAATCTGCAGGCAATGAAAAAGAGATAAAAATAGCTACTACCCCATCAGAATGAAACATGCCCAACTGCTAATGATGCAGAGACAGGAGTAGCTGTATAATTCTTTGTGCAGCCCATTATATGCAGCTGATATGCATCTGATATGCAGCTGCGTGGTTGCTCCAGGCTTGGACGCTGATGTGACGGGTGCTGTTGCTGTTCCATGTGTGGGGATCACATCATACCATTAATAAACCCCCCAGAGGTGGCAGCTCACTCGCTAGAAAAGCAAAGCCAGAGGCCTTGGAGCAGGAGATTGTGAGAAGGATACTAATGATTTGCCAGCTTCACACACATCAGTCTTTAACACATTATATGTCTGTGATCATGGACATATTGTGCATTGTATATTTGTGATATACTTGATATCCAACCCTTTTTCCTGTGCTGCTCTGAGGTTCAGCTTATATGTTCATATTATTAATAATAGCCCTCCCTTCTTCCACAGCCCTCCCTCCCCGGGCTCCTTGTGTTCTTGTAAATCCACTGACAGGTTTGCCCCCTGCTCTCCCCTGATGTGCTGAGCGCTTTTAATGATACTCTGTGGAATCACAGGGGGTAATAGGATTAGGTGGAAAATCCTGTTTTCCCGTGAATGAGAAGGAAACTGTTAGACTGTTTGAGAGAAGAAAGAGACAGTGCGGGGGAAGAGGGAATGGTAGGCTGAAGGACAAAAGCAAGTGCAGTAGAAATGTGAACAGAAAAGGGAGAGCTGTGTATGGGCAACAATGGGGGGATTTGGGGTCTTTTTGTCACCCGTGTGATTTCCAGCTTTGCAGGTTAGGGGGGATCAAACTCTCAGAATTGACCCTTATTTAATTCAGTGGCAGAAGTCAACATTTTCAAGTGACAATCATTTGAACCGTAGGTCTAAGTCCCACTGAGATAGTTAAGCTCTATCTCGCTTCATGTGCCATCAGCCTAATGAGAGATAAGTATAGATCTATAACACTAAATAAAATAAATGTCTCTGGAGGCCCTAGATCTGTATCTTATTTTTACTGTACCTCTGTCTACGTTTTCTTTTTCCTTCTCCTGATGGCATTATTTAGAGATGGCTGAGATTTCCTGTTTCCCTTGGTTCTGCCCTACAGTTGTTCTGCATTATTATGTAGGGTTATCAGATCTCTGAAGATGTATTGGAAACGTACTAAAAAAGACAAGCAGCAAAGCTGAATAAGTAGCCTCAGCTGTGATTCCACTAGATCAGTTTGCTGTGTTGTCCCTTTTCATGGTGCCTCATAGGCCAGATTTGTAGAGAAAGTTTGCCCTCGGCCTCACATGGAACAATTTGTTTACACAGTCTCCTACATTCATGCAAATTCTGGTGTTAGGAAAGTGTTCCTTGGTTCAGAAATTTCCTCCACTCGTGCTGTCTTCAGAGACATTAACTAATCTGGTACATCTGGTGTTTTTTATACAACCAAAACTTGCCTTAAAATCAGGAATTCAAAAATAAGCACCTGCTTTGAGACCCCTGGGAGCAACAGACAAGTAGTTGATGATCAACATGCTGCTCACAAGCCACTTGTTGGGGATCACTGTTACTAATCATGGCATTTTTAGACCTTAGTTCATGTTACTGTATAGTGTCAAGAGGAATGAAGTTTAAATACAAATCAAAGAACACTTTCCTAACACCAGAATTTGCATGAACATTATAACCCTAATGGCATAGGGTTAGTTGATGGATGTGGTCTTGCTGTCTCTACCCTCTACCTTGTTCCTTGTTAGCAGTGAGCTTGTGCAAACACACACACGCCATATATAAAAAAAAATTAGTGAGAGATGCCCTTTGCCATCTGCTAGCTATTTTTCAGTTTCTGGACTCATTTAGAAATAGGGGTTTTCCTTATTTCCCCCAGTATGTTCACCTTCCTCTCTAGCATGGCACATTGCTTCCCATTTTTAGTCCTTTCCTTCTTTTTCTTTAACATATTCCTACATTTACAATGTTGTCTTTTCACTACCAGTCCTCCTCTAAACTCTAATTAATGTTGTTCTTCTGCCTCTCTGTATTCCATTCATGTCTTTATGTTTCTAACTATCCCTCCAGGTACAGTCCATATGTTCTCATTTTGTGTTTCTCATGTTTCCCTATACATTGTTTTTATTTTCTTTTGTCTCTCTTACTGCGTACTGTCTCTCCCTTTATTGTCTCCTCTCTTCCCCGACTGCTCTTTCTGCTCTCTGCCTAAAAGGCATTTAATTAAAGTCCCACAGATCAATGAACTCCCTGGATCCTGCCACACGCTGCTCATCATTCTCACACCAGCATATCAGCATCTGTACAGCTGTAAGTGTGCATCAGATTTCTCACAACTAGACATGAACTTGTGTGTGTTCAGTGAGTGTAGGGAAAATACGTTCTGTAATGCATTGCCTCCAACCCATGTGGGTCCACCAGACTGTAGGACATTTTGTGTAAAGACAAAATGTTCATTATAAAAATAAACAAGGAAAGATAGACCCAAAACTGTGCATCAATGATTTTCTATGTGTACGAATGAACACAGACTGTATAAAAGTATTTGTATAAAGCCATTGCTCGATTTTCTTGGCTGTAAAACTTTCATACCTCCCAACATGTTGGAAACAGAAAGATGGACAGAAAAATTTGTAGCGTGTAGCACATTGAAATTTTTTGTGACCACACCCATTTTTGTGACCACACAGAATTACCTAATGTGACCTAATTACCATGCCCATTTTACAAAATTTGGCAGGTTATGAACGTTTGAACACATTTCTTGGTTTTTATGTGTTATTACAGTTTTGCTAATGAATGTTAATTACCCTTTAAGTTGTGCAATTAAGTTAGAAACTTTGTATCTTTTTCTGGCATTTCAGTGCAACAGATCAAAGAGAAACACGGGACATATATTGGAAAGTGCCACCCTGAACTTGCTGTGTAAGGCAGTATCATTCCAGCCCATATCTACCACCCATCAGTGGAATTCAGTACAATACTCCTCGACCCACTGTTTGCCCTACCTAAGATTATGGATTGCAGAATTAACAGAGGCGTTATGATCAGGGTCAACATAGATACGTAGTAGCCATGGACTTGAAGAAGGCAGAGAGAGAGAAAAACGGGCTGAGTCTGAAGGTGTTAGCTAAATGCCCATAGCTGAGTGTCCCCCTGGAGTAGGGTAATAATGAAATTTACCCTAGACTCCTCAGTGGAAAAGGAGTTGGGTATGAAACCAAAATGTAGCTTACTAGTCCCTATTGAACTTGTCAGGGAATGGGACCTTGGGTTCCACCATAGTGTTACTCAGGGGTGTAGGTAACGGTGTGCTTCCCAGGGCAGAAGCTGGAGTGGGAACAACCAGTTGTTATCTGTTCTCAGAGATGCTGGAGGAGGCTTGGCAGGATTGCTTGTCCCAACGTAATGTTACCTATGGTATCCCAAAATACAGAAATAACCCCAATGCCCTGGTCTCAGCTCACGCGTCTGCCTACAACAGCCCTCCACTACTGGGATGCTGCCAGGTCTTAATGTGAGAGAACCAAGGAGAGAGTTCTGGGTCAGGTACTGTAGAAGTCAAGAACAGGAAAACTAGACAAGAAGCACACCCAGGAACTATCTGAAAATAGACCTACATTGGGCAAAGGAATCAGGTTGTGGCCTCTTTAATGTGAGAGAACCGAGGAGAGCATTCTGGGCAGAAAAGGGAACTGCAACGTGTGACAGGAAGCATGGGGAAAGCATAAGAGTAGTCATGGAACAGGTCCGGGGCAATTCCTATGGGACAGTGAAGTACAGAATCAGGAACTAGGAGAGTAGTTAGGACACAAGCCTGGGGTCAAACCAAACAGTAACACAGTACAAAGTCAGGATCCAGAAGAATGGTCTATAACAGGCAAAGGTTGGTACAGGCAGTGAATTAGCAAAGGTCAGGCACAAGTCAAGAATATGAAAACTAGACAAGAAACACACCCAGGAACTATCTGAAAATAGACCTACACTGGGCAAAAGAATCAGGTTGTGGTCCCTTTAATTATTTACCTTATCTTCCCTTGCCTTCCATATCAACCAGTGGGGTCTGGCCTGAGCAACTGGGAAAAAGGCTATCTAGACCAGTACAATACTGAAGGAGAATTTAGAGCACTGACCCTGGATCTTAGGTTGATTGTTCTTGGGGCATGGTGTGAATATAAGGACTTTCAGCAATTCGATTGTTCCACATTGTCCACATTGGAATATATTTATGTGAACTCATATTGTCATCCATTCTGCCTGTAATCTTCAGTTGTCTGGTCTCTTCAATGCTACAAGCCAACTCCATTAAAAACAATTTTAGGGTTAGGGAGAGCATTAGGGTTGAGAGGGAGGAGGACTGACAGCAATGACCCCAGGGGGCTGACAGCAGATTGAAAATGTAGGATGAAGAAGTGGGTCTATGTTGGACACAGGTTTGCAGAAAAAGACCCAAGTAGGATTCAAACTGAGATACTCTATAAAGAGCTTTGAACAGAAAAGTGTCGGACATGATTTGAATGGTACAGCAGAGAATGCTATTACTAAGTAGAAGTAGAGCTAAGATTTTGAAAATTAATATATACTGTAGGTCACATGAAGAATCTTTGGCTGTTCTACATTCTACATCTAAAGGTTAAATAGTATTTGATTTATCATATATCTTCTACTGAATTCATTTTTGCTCGCAGGTATAACTGAATATCCACTACTTCTGCAAGTTGGAGGCAATGAGCTGCACTAACCAGCTACCAGTTCCTCCTCAAATTGTTTCAGAGGTTTTGCTTCATTATCCGCAAATAAGTACCATTGCCCAGAGAGAATGGGAATTAGTTTATCTCCCACAAATACATCACACAACACAAACACGCACCCACAACCAGTATACTATATTGGCACATTGACTAAGAGAATATCCTCTCTATATACATGATATTCTCATGCAGAACTCAGCTTGCTACAGTATGACCGAAAAATTCATTTTTAGCAATGGCCAAATTTATTCGCCAGGCTCTAATTCATTGCGAATTTCCATGTTCTGACGCCGGCGACAACATTTTTTAATTCTTTTTTTACGCTAGACACCCATTGACTGTAATGGGCATCAGAATTGTCGGCAGCGTTGGAATTGTCGCTGGCATCAGAATTGTTGTTCCCCCCTATATTTCCTAACTCATGGCACCTTAACTATACAGTGGGCACATGTGTAGGGCAAAATAAAAATGTTATTTGCTGTTTTGAAGGTTTTCCAGGCTTGTGTAGTGCTGCTACATATACCTCCATTGTAACTTCAATTTGGCGCCGTATGCAAATTAAGCATCGCTAGCGTAACTTTGCTTTGCTTGGCTAATTAACGCTAGTGCAACTTCGCAACCTTATGCTTCCCCTGAGCGCAACTTCGGATTTTAGTGAATTTGCGTATCGCTGGCGAAAATACGCCTGGCGAAGTGCGGCAAAGCGGACGCTGGCGCAACAACGAATATTAGTGAATGTCTCTCAGCATCCAGGATGCAGTTAGGACCTTCAATTCTGTGACCACTGGAGTGCCAAAGGTTGAGGATCCTTGTCCCATATAATAAATGTAAAGCTGCATGATTCTAAGAAGTGCCAAGAACAGGTTAGTTGCATTTTGCCCTGTGGGGGCCTGTGAGCCTATAGACAGCGTAATTATGTGCATTTTTACAGTATTTGTGGGTCATTTACGACCCATAAGTGTAGCTGTGACTGAAGAATTGAGCACAGATGTAGTTTTGATGCTGCAAATACACTGGAATTGTGTGTGTGTGGGGGGGGATACTACATTGTGGGTAAAAAAATTGGTGCCTTCAGATGTACTTTGCACACTGCACTTGCATTGCTAAATGAGCCCTTATGTCTTTTATGTTGTTCTATGATGTTCAAAGGCTTCCCAAAACTTTTAAATGGCCACTAAGGCTAGGGCTACAGAAGACAAGGTTGTCCAGCAGAGATATTCACTGATTTCCATTGATTCAGAAAAGCTTTTGTCTGCCCTTTCCCCATAAATATATATTTTTCTTCTTTAAGCCCTATATTCAGTCTATTATCCCTTAAAATAAAACTAGCATTTTCTAGTTCTAGTTTATAGGGAGGGGCATGTAATCTAAAGCCACTAAGGGTGTCAATAACCAAAGTCTCCAGACAAACAAGGCAATGTGAAGAAACCTTTAAAGGAAAACTATACCCCTCAAACAATGTAGGTCTCTATAAAAAGATATTGCATATAACAGCTCATGTATAAAACCCTGCTTCATGTAAATAAACCATTTTCATAATAATTTACTTTTTGAGAGTAATCAGAAATTTAAAAAAATAAGGGCCGCCCCCTGTGATCGTATGATTCACGCTGCACATAAACATACCAAACAAACTATACTTGTTAGGTTACATGATCCAATTAAAAGACTGGTTCTGTCTTTTGCTTCCACACTTCTTCCTGTTACAGGTAGAGCTGCAGTATTTCTGGTCAGATGATCTCTGAGGCAGCACACAGAACATCACAAAATGGTGGCTCAAGGCCAGAGATGTAAAAGGGCAATATTTACTTAAATATATATATATACCAGTTTGGTAAAAGTCTTTAATATGCCACTTAATATGATGTAAACTATCTTTTGCTTAGGTATTCATTTCGGAGGTATAGTTTTCCTTAAAGTGCATGCTTTCCGTTGCACACAGGGTCTATTATTGGGAATCCCCGGCCTTGGGGTTTTCTGCATAAGGGATCTTTTAGATCACTGTACCTTAAGTCTACTAATAACATTTTAAGGGCAATATTTTCAAACAATTATAATTATTTGCTAAAAAGTAATGCCATGGAAGATGGTCTTTCCATTTCAGGGCCTTCTGGATATCAGGTTTCTGGATAAGAGATCCTGTATCTGTACTCATTTAAACAGAAATCCTTTATAGTTAATTGACCCTTTCATATACATCATAACTTCTGTGTAGACTCCATGATTGCACATTTACTACAGTAATACACGAAGATCCCAGACTGACTATACGCACTTGTTCCAGATCAGCCTGAAGGGTCCTGATGGCATGGCAAAGGGATTTTACTTGTCCACTGAGTGATTTACAATGCCCATTCTCACCTCATGCTTCTTTCCAATCTATCTTGGTGGCATATCTGCTGTCATCCTTCTGGGTAAGCTATTCACCTTTCTTTATCCTCTTCATAAACCAACTGCTCCTAAATATAAATATATATATATATATATATATATATATATATATATATATATATATATATATATATATATATATATATCTATATATATATATATATATATATATATATATATATATATATATATATATATATATATATATATATATATATATATATATATATATTAAGGAGCAGTTGGATAGGAGTAGTGAAGTACACCTTATAGTAAAATATAAGGATATTATAAGTCACCAAGGAGTTCCAGATCATGGAACTCCGGGGTTACTTCTAATATCCTCATATTTTCCAACAAGGGTTACTTTATTTATTACAATACACTAATTTTAGTGAGTCATTTGACAAAAATTACATCTCTAAGCTCCTTTTGTAACTGATGACATCACTAAGAGACATTTATAAGGATATAATTTACAGGATATTCATGGGTTTTGTGTATATATATATTTATATATATATATATATATATATTACACAAAACCCATGAATATCCTGTAAATTATATCCTTATAAACGGTGACTAGTGACATCATCAGTTATAAACAGTGAGTAGTGATGTCACTTTTGTCACGACTCACTAAAACTTGTGTATTATAATAAATAAAGTACCCCTTGTTGGAAAATATGAGGATATTAGAAGTAACTCCGGAGTTCCATGACCTGTATAAACACTCGGCCTCGTGTTTTTATATGGTCATAGAACTCCTTGGTGACAATATCCTTATATTTTACAATAGGAGGTACTTTATTCACTATATAAATAAATATATATATATATATATATATATATATATATATATATATATATATATGTAGGGATGTGAAAATCTTAGACACCCTTACACTTTACAGACAGGCACATCCCTAGTAATATGGACACCTCCGTGGGTCCTTATGGGGACCTTGTGCTTATGTAACCCCTGCAGTTCACACAGTGTACACCAGATGGCACTGTACCAGAGTATAAAAGGTTTAGGAACCATGTGTTCTGGGTCCATTGCTTTAGCCCAACCAAGCAGGCTGGAAGGTAATGGGTAGTGTTGACCCTAGGCGCCTTGGCCCTAGTAATTAGACAGCTATACTAGTTTTATAGATCACTCTAGGAGTGATAGAGAGGTTATTTAGTTGAGCAGCTCAAGGCTCCGCCGAGGAGATTAGAGGGATTAAGATCCCAGGGTATTACTGACCCAGAGTAAGGAACCAAGTGTTGAGATAGGGATGTCAGGAGTTCCCCTAGTCTGCCACTGGAAGATATCCTGAAAACTGGGCAATACCCATCACATGCTGTCAACTTACTCTCTGCTGTATATTCCCTAGCCTGTGGGGATTCAGCCTATACGTGCTGTGAGTATATGCTTCCTTTATGCTGCTGTGTATGTTCTATACTCCATTGTGGATCAATGTGCTAAATGATCTATGTGCTCTTGTTCAATAAATACTGTTCTTTGTTCAACTGTTAAAGGAGAAGGAAAGCCCCAGGGCGCAAAACCCCTCCCCCCCTCCCCTCCGTTGCCCCCCCTCCCCCCTGGCCTACCTGTCCCCCTGGGCAAATGCCCCTAACTTTTTACTCACCCCTCTGCGCAGGTCCTGTCCACAGAGTTCACAGTCGCCATCTTCTCCCACGCGCGTCTTCTTCCTGCTCTGACCAGCGTTTTCTGGAGCATGCGCAGTAGGAACAGTTACCGGTACGGCTCTACTGCGCATGCGCCGAATGTCACGAAGTGAAATCGGAAAACTTCGTGACATTCGGCGCATGCGCAGTAGAGCTGTACCGGTAACTGTTCCTACTGCGCATGCGCCAGAAAACGCCGGTCAGAGCAGGAAGAAGACGCGCGTGGGAGAAGATGGCGACTGTGAACTCCGTGGACAGGACCTGCGCAGAGGGGTGAGTAAAAAGTTAGGGGCATTTGCCCAGGGGGACAGGTAGGCCAGGGGGGAGGAGGGAGGGGGGGCAACGGAGGGGAGGGGGGAGGGGTTTTGCGCCCTGGGGCTTTCCTTCTCCTTTAAAGAACTACTGGCGCCCATCATTGTGCTATCGCACCAGGTTACAGTTACACTACACCCTTGCCTCCACACCGTTGCAAGGGCTTACCCCTGAGAAAGAGAGCTCATCGGTGGTCTCAGCCCACCAAGGAAAGTAGCTTAAACTGCCCTAGCACAAGTCAGTTTACTATAGCGCTACATATATATATATAGATAGATAGATAGATAGATAGATAGATAGATAGATAGATAGATAGATAGATAGATAGATAGATAAATTCAAAATGGACCAGCACTCCAAATCTTCAATCAAAAAGGTTTATTTCAACATCACTCAAGGGACACTTGAGTGATGTTGAAATAAACCTTTTTGATTGAAGATTTGGAGTGCTGGTCCATTTTGAATTTGTATACCTCGACTAACCAAGCACCCACTTACGCTAAGCAGGAAAGAGTGCAGGTACTTTGTGAACATTTATATATATATATATATATATATATATATATACATATATACATATATATATATAGATATATAGATACCTTCTTGTGGGCAGCACTATGCTTGTGAAGCTTGCCTCTGGTGCATGGTAAATAATTTAGATATTTCAATTTGTTTTAGTTCTTTTTTAACCTAAGCTAAGTAAGTACTAGCAATATGGTGACTAGTATATTTTAAATAAGATGGTATGTTGTGCAGGATGCAGAATGGATTAAATCTGGCCTTTTCTGCATCTCCAATCAAACAGAAAACAGTATAAAGTCATACTAGAATAGAATAGAAAAGGGCAATGCTTTATACAGTTTCCATGATCAAGTGCTATACATCAGACTGGAGGTGTGTGGAGCTTACAAGGAAAATCGTTCATAGTGTCTTGGGAAATATTAGGTGCAATGCTATAAATATGAAAACATGTGGTTACATGCTAATGCAACTCTCTGATTTATTCCGAACCTCCATCTTTGGTTCATTACCTTCCCACATTCAGCTAAAACCAGAGGTGACAGCTTCTGCTTGAGCTGTTGGCTTAGTGTGTGTTCTATACGTACAATCAATCAGGCGCTGGAGTCAATTATTCAAGGTTATATGTTCAGTCTACTCAGTGCTCAAGCTAATATGTTATCTCTGCTTGCATCTCCCATAGAGATTTAATGATATAAAGTCAAGTTTGAAAATGTAGTGTCAATGCTATTAGCAAATATATTTGTATGCTCCTCATTAGCAATTGACTTGGGTAGAAAAAAAATAAAAAATGAGCATGGGCTCAGTCAACCCATAGTCAATAGCAGGTGTAAAATACAGCACACCTTTGAGTCTCCACCCTATGCCTTGTGTCTCATTCACATTAAAAGGATTGCTTACCTTTAATTTACTTTTAGTATCATGTTGACAACAACTCTTAGATTTAAAGTAAATAAAGTTAATCAAAGTAAGACCTGGTATATAGAATCACATTCGTTATTTACACAGAATATGAGTATAGGTGTATCACATCTATACACTTTGTTTAATCCAGGGAGCAGGATATCATCAACAAAAGTGTTTGCATAGTCATTTCTTTCTTAACAGAAGAGTTCTCTTCCTTTCTTCTGATGTTGCTCTGTTAGCTACTGGAATACAGTTGGAAAACTAACCAGCAGAGGGCGCTGTCTGTATAAAAGCCATTCAATCAGACAGTATATATTTTTGCAAGCATCTTGGAATTTAATTTAAAAAAATGTGAATTGCAAAGGTGCTTAAAAAAGCACTCTGAGCAACTTTAATGTATTTTTAAAAAGTTTACATGTCTTTTAAGTAAAAATGCAATCAGTGCAGCCCTTCTAGGTAGATGTGCCATTGATTTTTTCAGATAATCTGGTAACCTTATTGTAGAGTTTTATCTGATTACAATAAGAGGAGGTTTGCCAATCCTTGAGATATTTCATTAAAAAGTTCTTGTATTTCAGAGTCATTTGAACAAGTCACCCAGTTGCATTGTTCTACTTTGGCCTTATTGGAAGATCAGACTTCTGTAAGTATGGGTGAGGTCTGGTACTATAGGGGACTCCGATGGATAGAATTATTAATACTGTAGTCGACTCGGTTTTAAAAAAGCTCTCATAAAAGTCATAAAAGAGTCAAATAGACTGTGCAAGTCCCAGTTATTTTTTATATTGTTCTAATTATACTTCCAGCAAGCCATTGCTGTCTTCATTTACTTGATATTCTATAAAACAGCAACAGTTCCTTCCCACTGCTACTATAAGCACCATCTCTCCCTACTATACCTGCTATCCCACAGTCACACTCCCTTCCCAGAGACTATTATCCCACTGTTACTATAGGCACCATCTCTCCCTACTATACCTGCTATCCCACAGTCACACTCCCTTCCCAGAGACTATTATCCCACTTCTACTATAGGCACCATCTCTCCCTACTATACCTGCTATCCCACAGTCACAGTCCCTTCCCAGAGACTATTATCCCACTGTTACTATAGGCACCATCTCTCCCTACTATACCTGCTATCCCGCAGCCACAGTCCATTCTCAGAGACTATTATCCCCACTGTTACTATAGGCACCATCTCTCACTACTATACCTGCTATCCCACAGTCACATTCCCTTCCCAGAGACTATTATCCCACTGCTACTATAGTCCCAATCTCTCCCTACTATACCTGCTATCCCACAGTATAGTCCCATCCCAGAGACTATTATCCCACTGCTACTATAGGCACAATCTCTCCATTCTATACCTGCTATCCCACAGCCCCTTACTAGAGACTGTTATGCCACTGCTTCTATAGACACCATCTCTCCCTACTATACCTGCTATACCATGGCCACAGTTCTTTCTTAGAGACTATTATCTGACTGCTACTATAGGCACCATCTCTCCCTACAATACCTGCTATCCCACAGCCACACTCCCTTCCCAGAGACTATTATGCCACTGCTACTATAGACACCATCTCTCTCTACTATACCTGCTATCCCACAGTCACACTCCCTTTCCAGAGACTATTATCCCATTGTTACTATAGGCACCATCTCTCCCTACTATACCTGCTATCCCACAGTCACACTCCCTTCCCAGAGACTATTATCCACTGTTACTATAGACACCATCTCTCTCTACTATACCTGCTATCCCACAGTCATTGTCCCATCCCAGAGGCTTTTACCCCACTGCTGCCATAGGCACCTCACACTATTATAGCTGCTGTCATCCAGCCATCATCTCTATAGTCAGGCAGCAGGTGAATCTGTAGTCCTTTATTGAGCGCCACAGAACAACTTCTTTGCAAACCCCACTTAGTGCAGGGCACAGTGCAACAACCATTGCTAGTAACCCCTAAAAAAAATCTCAGAAGAGGACATGCTTCCTTTACATTCTCACATTGCACAGATTTCACATGTCCTCGTTGTATAAAATACACCCTTTGCTTTCTGTCATTCCCTTTCTGCCTTCTCCTTTTTACTCCCAGACTTCAATCTTCCTATCTGTGTGTGTTTTCTGCCACTTACACATCCTTCTTTCTGTCATCTGTTCTTATTCTTTTTTTCCTCTCCCCATTGCTTTCTCTGGGGTGTGTCCTACCCCACAGTAGCGCACTGCAGAGATCGGATATGTAGTTACCATGGCAACCCTCTCTGCTCAGCACCAATTAAACCTGATGCTTCAGTGCTGCACGTCCAGTGATCCATAGAACACACACTGTACCGAAATATATCATACGATCTATAACGGGGATTATACATTAGCAGTGGAACAAGGAACACACTGACACACAGATCATTGATCTCTTTATTGCCAATGATAAATGCAGACATCTTTATGCTGTGTGCTTAAATACAACACTAAGGACGTTCAACTGGTGGCTAACTGCAACTCTGAGATTGCACCAAAAAAATATGGAGAGTAGCAGATCAACAGCTGGTCAGCCTGCAGGCTGATGTGTGGCATTAGTTACAATGGTGTACTTTGCATCTTTCCACATAAGACACAGCAATTGGCGCACTCACAACTCTCAGCCATAACCAAGGATACGTATAGCAATATTTACTGTATAGTGTTGGTTTGGTTAGGAAGGAGCAATATAAGAAGACAGATCACCCAAGGCTCAGGGGCACTCCTGCAGACAGAAATGCTTTAACCCAGCAACATTTGTAGGTTTTTAAACATGGACTAGAATTCAACATGGGTTGGATAAAGTCTTAATAACCACAATTCAGTTGGGTTTTGGGTAAAAAAAAACAACATAAATTTATAGTAATCATAGGGACATCACTTGCAGGGTTCATGGCCTAGAGGGGGTAATGGGTTGGCTTCCCTAACAAGCACACCATTTACTTATATGTTTTAAAGGGCATGTAAAGGCAAAAAAATAAAATCCCATTTTTACTTTCTTTAATGAAAAAGAAGCCTATCTCCAATATATTTTAATAAAAAAAAAGTGTACAGTTTTTACAGTTATCTGACTGTATACCGTGAAATTCTCCCTTCATTTACTGCTGTGGATAGGAATTGTCAGATGGTCCCTAACTGCTGAGCAGGGAAACAATCATACTTATGAACAGCAGGGGGAGCCCCCACCTTATTTCCCAGCCATGCAGAAATCAAGCAGCTTTGTTTATGATGATCCTTAAGCAGCCCAGACCACACTGAGCATGTGCACAGTCTTAGTCTTGCAAAGATGTTTAACAAAGTTACAAGATGGTGACCCCCTGTAGCCAACTTTGAAAGCATAAATCATTTGTTTGATTAGGCTTGTGGTGCAGTAAGTTCATGTTTATATTTAGTATACAAAATAGAGCATTTCTAGCCTTATTCTATTTTAGACTTTACATGCCCTTTAAATATAACCCAACTTTTAAATTAGCGGTGAAGGGAGCCCTGTTCATTATAGCTTAAAGAATAGAAGGAGAAGTTTAATGAGACACAAGGTGTGGGAATAGGCAAGATCTGGATTCAGCAAATTAAGGAAAGTGGCATTGCTTATTGCACATAGCAGGTGGCAGTTGTTATACTGTATCATTAAAAAATAATACGAGTGTATTCTCATATAGTGATGGAAGGGAAATTCAGAAAGGGGTGAACCTCGTGTCAAGTCTGGAATTTGAAAAGGTAATGAGTGAGTGTTAAAGAATGGATTGTTAGAAGTGCATTATGTGGTTTGATGAATACTTACATATAAGTTCCCTTGATGTACTTGTAGATATAGTGACTCATTCACTGAGGTTTCGAACACAAGTACAGGGGCACCAAGGAATAAACTTGCACCATTGAATCTATACTTCTACATCCTGTGTAACTTGTGTGTCTTATATTTTTGGTTCTGATCTGTAATGTTTCTTTAATTTGGGAATTTGGGTAAAAACATACCATTCCAAAATGGAATGGCAGATCCTCCTCAACTTCAGCACCGGCACCATTATGCAATTATGTTTGCATTTGCCAGTAGCTGTCAGGAAACTATGCTATACCTGCTCTATTACTACTATCTTCCTGGCAATATATTTGGGCTTGTTACAGGTCCCTTTCTGTTGCTCATCAGTCTCATAGACCTGCATTTTATTATGTGCAAAATAAAGGGCTGAAGCTGGGCCAAACACGTAAAGATGTCTAATGTCTTTGTGCTTGTGCAATGCATTTTTAAGGGTACTTGGCATCTGCTTGGCTGTCTGGCTACTTTGGCGTATTCTACCCCTGACAAGGTCTTTTGACCTTTGTGATTTCTATGTTCTAACCCTTGGCTTGACTTCTGACTAATAGTTTGCTACCTGTCCTGACTCCTGGCCTGATTATTGGCCCCAATTATTGCTGCATGTCTTGATCCTAGTTGTTGTCATAGATATCTCTGTTTTGCTGCCTGTCCTGACCTGTATTTTGCCTACTCCTACCTACTGCCTGCCCTTAAACTTTTATCATGATATTGACTTTTCTGTTCTCTCTTTTCCTGACTATGCCCTTCCTGGCTTTCGCCTTATACACTATTCCTAGATTCAGAAATGTCTCACAGTGCTCCCTAATAATGGGGTTTGATGCAGACCCAAAGGAAATAATGCTAGTTGGTTGTGACGGTACATATGGGTCATGGATTCATCTGAGAAAGCAACATCTGATCAGGGATAAAAAATACAATTTTTCATCTTCTAGAATGGTCACGTTTTAGCCAGCAAAGTCATATTGCTTGGTTCTGGTCTCTTGACTGTCTTTCACTTCTGCAGCCACCGTACGTCCAATCGTTGAGTCCTGTTGCCGCTCTACCTAATGCTTCACAAGTTTAAAGATCCTGTATTTCTCATCAGCAGTACTATGGAGGGGATTTCTGCGTTCACAAATCAATTCTGTTTGATCTGCATCTATCCCGTATTATCCCGTGTTGCTTCTGAACACAGTAAAGTGGCTTACATGAGTTCTATTATCTCTCTGCTTGCTGATAAAGCTTTGGCACAAGCCTTTACTCTCTGAAAAATGTTAGAATGAGCCCATGTAACACTGCCTCCTTTTTCAATATGTTCCAGAAGTTCTTCAATGTTCTGGGTCACATGCAATGTAGGTTCAGACTCTTCACACCTGATGCAGGTTTTTAGTCTAATAAGCCTGCCAGTCAATATGTGAATTCTGGACTGGAGAACAGATGGTGAGATACCGTCCTTTGCTCTAAGTCACTCTGTGTCTCTGTATCTTGTTTCTGGTACCCTGCTCTAGTTCTTACCTTGCTTTGTATCTCAGGGTCCTTATTCTGTGCTTGGTCCTGAAACACTTTGTCGTTTAGCGTTTCCACCGACCTCTTCTGACCTTTGCCAAATATATCTTTTCCCAGACTTCATTCTTTGCTGTTACTCTATTAATTCTAAGAAGTACTGAACTGAAACCCTTAGGTTTCTCCATACCTGGGATCAGTAAAAACAACTTTCAAAAATAATGACGTATGGGTCAAACAAGAGGTGTCTGTGGAACAACCACTTAGGGCTGGAGAAACCAAGAGGATTTCAGACTGATTTGTTTGGCCATCGGTATCTGTGAATGTGAAGCATTACCATGAATTAATCCAAATTATTAATAATTAATTTAAATCCCACTCCTGCCCTTGCCAATCATTGAGGCACCCATTTGAATCTTTTGCTATTTAATCTATTAGTTGGGTCAGTTGTAAAATCAGCCATGGAATATGAGTATATTCCAGTCATTCTTGACTATGCAGCCAGAGCTTTTGTCCCCTACACAATTCCACAGCTGAATCCATTGCAAAGAGCAGTAGCACACATTTTGAGCCATATTGGGATTCCAACAAATCTCAACAGTCCAATTAACATCTTTTATGTCAAAGTTATTGCAGGAATAGTACTTCCAACCTCAACTGGATGGTCTGGAAGAAATGTTCAGTAAAATACTTTACTGACCTCTGGCATAAGCACAACATTAGAATTTTATAGGGGTAAAATGCAAAGGGCAATCCCCAATAAGAATCCGAATATATACACAATGTAATTTTATACAGTGCTATCATATGTACTGTCACATTAGAGGTTCAGATACTTGTATATAGTCTACACTTCCAATGCAACTCTTTACCTTGAGTCAGCAAAGCTCTTATCTCTTCCATTCTCAATGTTAAAAACAATACAGTATCTCCATGCAGAGTGTAGTAAAGGTTAATGAGCCCTTTGCATAAATTGCAATTGATCATGCTTTGTCTTGTCGGAGAACTGACTCTGAGATTATATCTGGAACCCATAAAGAAAGGCATTCCCTCTGCTGGTAGCCAAAAAGAAAATATAAACACATGAGCACAAGAAGATGAATACCACCATGCAAACATAAATAATTCTAATAACCCTTTCAGGAGTGCTTTTTCACAACCTGCAAAATACTGTTCCATTGAGGTGTGTGTGGGCCCGGGGGGAGCAAGGATGTTCATTCAACCAATATATTGAGCCAAGGGTCCATAGTAAGGAATAAAAACTTTATAAATGTAATCCTCTAACTGAACCTAAGCTCCTAATAAACCTTGTAAGAGTCTACATGAGTATTCTATGTGAGTAGTGATGTGTGAATAAATTCGGCAGGCATGGATTTGCAACGAATTTCCGCAAAACTGTGGTGAAAATTTACTGGTGAAAAATTTGCCACGACCAAAAAAATTGTTGCTCGTCACAATTGTCGCGCACATAAAAATGTATTGAGTCAAAATTATTTAGACGCCCATTAACTTTAATGCATTTGGACAAAATAGTCGTGCGTATAAAAATTGTCGCTCGTGTCAAATAGTTGCACCTCAAAATTACTTTGATGCCTATTGACTTTAATGCATTTTGCAAATTTTTTTGCCGTTTCGCGACAGATTCGCCCATCACTATATTTGAGTAGAATTCTTTCATATTCCCGTCCTGGGCTGAGTTTCCAGTTGGTTATGCCTCTGATTGTCTGTTCATGTCAGGACAACACCAGACTTTATGGGAGCAAAGTGCAAAATAAAAAAAAAAACTGCTATAGTTCTCACTCTTCTCAGTGTTGTGGGTGCAGTCCCATGTGCTCCAGAATGGATGAATAAAGTTTTAATTGCATGCAGCATGTATTCATGAGGGACAGGCTGAGAGAGAGACACATAGGTGTGCTTCATCCAGAGCCCTAGCTGCCTAACATCATTCAGATGTTTTAAGTTAAGAGTAACAGAGTGTGAAGGGTGCAATAGGAGTCCTGTCTTTGCTGCCTTCTATTAAATTGGGTGTATGGTGCAGAACATAGCTATTCTCTGAATGGCAAGTGCTCAATGAATGAATACTAAGGGGTGTAATTTTGAGTGAACCAACTAAAGTGTAAGGCAAGAGATAAAATTGTTCATCCCTTAGTATTCCAGTGCTTGCGTAACTACAGTGCACAGGACTCCTTGCAAAAATTGTTCAGAGGGGCCTAAAGCGCAACACAGCCTCTACCTGCCTCCCTCCCGATCCCTCCCCCCATCAGCCCTCTCTACCCACCAGCCAGCTCCCGCCCCTTGCATCCAAGATAGTGGCCAGGGACGGGGATTTTTCTAGATCAGGGATCCCCAACCTTTTGAGCAATATTGAGAACTAAAAGGAGTTGGGAGCAACACCAGCATGAAAAATGTTCTTGGGGTGCCAAATAAGTGCTGTGATTGCCCATTTGGTAGCCCCTATGTGGGTTGTCAACCTACATTGAGACTCTGTTTGGCAGTACACCTGGTTTTTATACAACCAAAACTTGTCTTCAAGTCAGGAATTCAAAAATAAGCACCTGCTTTGAGGTCACTGAGAGCAACATCCAAGGGGTTGGAGAGCAATATGTTGCTCACAAGCTACTGGTTGGGGATCACTGCTCTAGATCTATAGAGGAAGAAGACCATTCAGTCCCGGAACCCCCCTCCCCCCACAACTGCGGGGTCTACCTACTATACAGTTACACCACTTGATTGCACCTTTCTCTATTTTATTAGGTCTTATCGCCATTAGTTAGAAAGGAGTTAATCCCATCAGTCAGTACTTTGGCCACAATTATAAGGCACTTACACAACTCCCAGTTGATAACCATAATCTAAGAATTCTTTAGAAACAGTCAATTTCTCTGGAGTTAATTCTGACCAGAGGGAAATGTGGAATTGAGATGAAAGGTGCCCTCACTTCTTCTTTCCCCCCTATTTTCAGAACCAGCTGGGGGGCATAGTATAGAAAAAAAACAGTCAGCGAGGCACCACCGGGTCCTAAAGAGTTAAAACCATGTCTTTGATCTCACTCGTTAGCAAGAACTTCAAAGAACCAATATTTAGAGCCTAATTTACATACATCAGTTTTAATGAGGGCAGCTCTTTCATTGCGTTAAAGGAATGTGAATTCTGGTTAACATAAATCCATATCACATTTATCAAATGCATATTTGTCCAAGATCCTTTTCTACCCCACTGGCACAATTTATTCTGACTCAACACAAGCTAGTGATAGAGTGATAGTGATATGCACCACCAGGGCAGCACTTCGTACTGTTATTGCCCCCTTATCTAGTGGAGCTTCATAGGATACCAAATCCTTGATGAAAAACGTTTTGCCAAAATAATAGCAACAATTTCCTGTTCTATTTGCAAAATATTTCCATTTGTTTAATGTGCTGTTTATTTGTCACTGCACTCACATAAAGCAGCGCCACATTTAGCTGCATTGTGTTTGGAGAGAATGTGTGCAGTGCCGCTATAATTATTTCTCATAATATTGTTACTTCCTGTAATTCCATATAATAAAGTGCTGCTGTATCCTAAGGAGTTAGAGACCTCTGCTGGACAAAATTGCACCAATGTATAAATTAGGGTTTCTTCTATGAATCAGAATACTGTACATATGACTGTAAGCAGGTGCTGCAGAATATCAGAGGTAAGTTGTGCCATGGTGTGTAACTTGTATTGCCTCCTGCCTGCCACATCGAAATTCAGAAACACAGAAGAAAATTTTGGGTTGGTCACAGCCCCCCTGGTTCAAACATCTGCACCTGTATTCAGCCAATCTCTTTATAAGAGAATGCAAGTCACTGAGGGTGCCCACCCACTGGAATTACTGCAAACCAGGTGAACTTCTACAGCGGGATTAGAAAAGATTGGATCAAGAATGGATTTAATTGTATCTATGGGATTTCAGCCAGGAAATTAAATGTACTGGAATGTAGTTAAATTGAATGTAGCACAGGGTGGTGGCAAACATGAAGGAGCAAGCCCTAGTACAGAAATCTTTGGGAGGTCCCGGCACACACTTTCATACAGCCACCCCCTCCCCTCCAAATTGCCTCGCCACCCAACTGGAAGTTCACTAAGTTAAAGGAGAATTACGCTTAACTAAAGAAGAAGGGCAGACATGTTGTATATTATGTTTTGGGCTTCTGTACCAGCCCAAAGGAACCACCGCCCTTTAGCAGTAAAGGATCTGTGTCTCCAAAGATGCCCCAGTAGCTCCCCATCTTCTTTTCTGCTGATTCACTGCACATGCTCTGTGCTGCTGTCACTTACTGAGCTTAGGGACCCACTCACAATATGATGAATATATATTATATAAATGTCACAATATAATGCTGGTTAGTATATAATTCAGATTATTGGTACATGGCAGCTCAAACCCAACAAAACAGTTGGAATATAAAAATCAATCCTGTAGCGTCAGCTTATATGGCAGGCAAGTCTCATTTTATGCTTGAGAATTTGTGACGACCCCTAAACTTAGCCTCATACCACATGCCATATCATTGACACTCTGAACAAAATCCAAGATGGTGAATTTATGTGACAAATTTAAAGGCCTGGACCATAACTACTGTAGAGATGCTGAACCTTAAGACTGGTTCAATAAGTTCAATATATAAAATATGGCATTTCAGACCATTTTGTTTTTTAGCGTTTAGTTCTACTTTAAATAAAAAGAAGTAACTGTGGCTACCATACAGTAGACCCAATGTTCTGGGTCCCCCTGCAGGGTCTGCCCTGTGATAGTTACACCACTGATACAGGCTCTTTGGCAGGGTGGGCTGCACCTCGATAATGTTGGTGCAACTGTTTTAGGGCAACAAGTAAATAATTTATTTATATAACTATGTACAATTGTAAGACTAGTTACTACATTGTGGTGTATTTAATGGATAGATTGTAATTTTGTGCAATAGTATCCATATGTAAAAAAAATCTTGTAATTTCTCCTCTGGCCACAAGATGGAGCTGAGGAAGCACTTGGGGCTAATGGGAGGTGAACAGGATTTAAAAAGGTCACAGCAATTAAAATGTTTGTAACATGCACCCGAGGAAGGACCTTGTTGTCCGAAACATGTAGTGCTAAATAAAGAACATTAACTACATTGAAGGCTCTCCAGTTCGCTATGGGGCAGACACCGCTAATTGGTTGGAGGAGATACTAAATTAGGCATGAGGGAGGGAGCATTGAGATTTGTGTGAAAGATAGGAGTGGAGAAGGATATCACATATGGCGAGGAGGATAAGGATTTATATATACACAAAATATAAAAACCACCATTATTGAGTGTATTTTTACTAATGCAAGAAGCTAAGCTGGTAAAATGGATGAGTTGGGTTTACTGATACTAAATGATAAATATGATGTCATTGGCGTTGCTGAAACATTGCAGCATGAGTCACATGACTGGGCAGTAAAAATATAAGAGGCCATTCTGTATTTCACAGGAATTGGGGAAATAGAAAAGGAGGAGGGGTATGTCTGTGTTTTAAATACCCTTACAGGCGTTTTCATGTGTGCAGCTAAAGTTGGATGCCGATGCCAGGCAAATAGGGAAGCAATGTACTACAGACAAAAAAGAAGTGAGTGCTGGATCTTGTTCTATTTTTGAGCATGATATGAAACCCAGTAATAAAGAGGAAGCCTTACGGGGTGAGCTTGTCATAGATTGTACAGCAGCAGGCAAGTTACTGTAATTGTAGGGGTATGCTACAAACCCCTGTGTGTAAGCAAAAAGGAAGGGGATCAGATCTAGTCATGAGCACATTTTTTTTTGCCAGGTTTGGATTTGGGGCAAAATTGTGCATTTTGCCATTGGTGAATAATTTCACAGAAGTAAGCAAGTTAGGGGCAAGTCTTATTAATAAAAATAATACTACTAATAATAATAATGATAAAAGATGCTTTGTGCAAAGAGATCTCATGGGCATGCGTAGCAGCCAGCCAATAGAAATGACAGAACTCATCACCATGCACAAGTAAACCTATAAATCCACCAAATCCTAGTTAACACATATGACCACTCTGTTTCTCCTCATCGCAATATACCACCAACCTGTTAATGCTGGCACTTCTCAATGTATATAATACGCTGTGCTTGTTCACAAATGAGAACTTAGTAAGTCAGATGGGCACAAGATAAAGGCTAAGTAATTAACTTCTATATTTTTCTGTAATTTACAATAAATCTATAGCAAGGAACCCTGGAATGTGAGAATAGCATGGAAATTCGCAGTTCTAAGATGCAATTACATTTTATTACCCAGCAGGGGCCCCAGTGAGTTGAAACACGAGGCTTAGAACCGTGTGGGTTTTTTTGGCACTCCAGAAATGATTGCTCTTGCCTGCTCACACTGGTACAGGGCGTTAGAGACCACTTTGCTTGCATAGGCACGTATCAAGCACCTGAGCCTAGCAAAACCACAGTCCAGGGAGAAAAAACATTTAGGGTTCTTATAGTATATTGTATTATTGTAGGGAATGTTATTGTTGAAGCAATAGAAGCAAAGAACACTTCAAAAGCACTCACAATATTCTCTCAATATATAAACGACAAATAATGAAAAGCAGTGGAGGGGCTTATCCACCAGAACAACTAGAAACCTGTATCTGGATAGTCTGAATTTGCAAATATATTGCTATGCTATACACAAGTACAGTATGTTGCCCTTGTAGCCAGAGTTAATGGACAATGTGGGAAGGCAAAGGAAAACACAAGAGGAATTAAAAATGTCCAACCTGAAAATTCTAAAACTGCAGGGGTAGCCACGTCATCTTTACAAACTGGAGCTATTGAAATTCTCATACTAAACTGAAACCTAATGATTGGTTTGAATGTTATCTGCATGACTGCTTAGACATCAGTACAGTGTGCAGCGTGCAGCTTCTATACTGATTAGTAAACAGCCATGCAGCTTCTTAATTTGTATCTGTTTTTAAAGGGAATGAAATAATACCATCTGCACAGGGGTTAAAGCAGGGATAACATAAAAAGAGTAAGGAAAAACCACACTCTAATTCAGTGGTGTAACTAGAGTGCGCCGGCCTTTCCTGCAAAAAAATCTTCCCGGCGCACTCCGATCCCCATCTTCCCGACCACTTCCTATCCCACCTCTGCCCTGCCCCCATCCTGCCTCCACCCAACCAATTCCTTGCCCTGACTCCACCCACCCCAACTTGTGCCTCCCCCTTCCTGCCACAAGTAAAACAGCGACTGGGGAGTAGGGGGATTTTTATTAGCTATAGAGGAAGCAGTCCAGGTCCTCTGTTCCCCTGCGACTGCGAGGTCTGCTTCTGTACTAATGAGTCAAGTGGAAGAATTTCTGACTGCCCCTTTAAAACTTGATGCATAAAATCCCTCTGCTTTGTGTGACAATTAAGGTGCATAATAAATTAATACAAGTATGGGATGCTAATTGGAATTCTGATATCCAGAAAGCTGACAATGGTGTGTTTTAATAAAAATTTTTTACGTTATAACTTATCTTTGTTTGAAAGTTGTTTAGGTGGACAAAGACAATTATATTGCATGAACTCATGTGAAAACTCTTGGTTTGTAAAGTTTGTAGTCTTGTAAAAATACACCTATCCCTGCCCTTCTAACATACCCACTACTCTAACTCCTTGAGGCATTTAAGCATTTCACACACAGCAATACAAGAAAAAGAATTTTGTTCCCTCAGCAAATAGCAGTTTGTAGAGCAGGTTCAAAACACTCAACAACCACCCCCTTTTTTTGCAATCTCCTGCAAGTTTTGGTGCACCAAATTGCCAGGGGATGGTCACAAAAAAACATAACAATGCAGAAATAAACAATACATGCATCTATATTACAAATAAATAGCTAGGATTTTAAGGCTATGAGATTATTCACAAAGTTGGGGCCATGTTCACATATTTTCCCTAGACCACAATATAACTTTGCCAGCTTCTTGCCAAGGAATTGAGTTTTGATGCATATTTCATAATCGGTATCTCTATACCTTTTTTTTAATCATTCTACTAACCTGAAGGAGTTGTTCATCTTTGAGTTAGTATAGTGTAGAGCAGTGATCCCCAACCAGTAGCTCGTGACCAACATATTGCTCTCCAACCCCTTGGATGTTGCACACACTGGCCTCAAAACAGGTGCTTATTTTTGAATTTCAGTCTTGGAGGCAAGTTCTGTTTGTATAAAACCCAGGTGTACTGCCAAACTGAGTCTCAATGTAGGTTGACAATCCTCATAGGGGCTACCAAATGGCCAACCTTATTTGGCACCCCAAGAACATTTTTCATGCTAGTGCTGCTCCCCAACTCCTTTTTATTCTGAATGTTGCTCACGGGTTCAAAAGGTTGGAGATCTCTGGTGTAGAGAGTGAAATTCTGAGACAATTTGCAACTGGTTTTCATTTTTTTTAAATTATTTGGGGCTTTTGAGTTATTTCGCTTTTTATTCAGCAGCTCTTCAGTTTGTAATATCAGCAATTTGGTTGCTATGGTCCAAATACCCTAGCAATCGTGTAATTAATTGAATAGGAGACTTGAATATGAATAGAGGTGGGCCTGAATAGAAATATGAGTAAAAAATAAATAAATAAAAAATAAATATACATTAGTAGCCTTACAGAGCATTTGTTTATTTAGATGTGGCCAGTGACCCTCATTTGAAAGTAGGGAAGAGTCAAAAAGCAAAAGGCAAATTATTAAAAAAACATAAAAAAATGAATAATGAAGACCAATTTAAACTTACTTAGCATTGGCCATTCCAACCACCCCTTTAATAGGACAGAAGAGGACAGAAGACAGGGCAAGAGGAAAAAGCCATATTCACAGAAAAATGGAAACAAATTTGAAGATTTATACCTGATTGTGATTGTTGTAAGCAAACTCAGCCCTAGGGAGCAACAACTGAGAAGCTGTATTGTGGAATTATTGGTGCTCTCAGTCATGACATTACTTTGAGAGTGACTGAAGAAAAGGTAATTTGATTCCAAAAAGTTTACAAAAAAAAAAAAAAAGCCTTACAGAACCTGGAAACTTGACCGGGAACTCCACAATGGTAGAAGGAATGCCGTGGGAATGTAAAATATAAAATCTATGCAAAGAAAGAAGCGAAAGAAAGCTCCTGAATGATCATGTAAGAAGACTTAGATAAGTTCACAGTAAAGTCCAAAGCAAAGTCAATGTCAAAGATTAATTAGGAACAGGTAAAGGCTAGAGAAGACCACAAGGCAAGGAAAGATATGAATTGGGTGAACAAGCAACGACCATCTGTAATATATTGAGACATAATCACCTTTTTCATCACTACCCATGAGCAACATTCAAATGTAAGCCCTATGTAGACTGACAGCCTACAGGAGACTCTGTGTAGCAGTAAATGTTACCAAAAACTTCCAAGGCAAGAATTCAAAAATTTGATGAGCATTTTGTTGCATTAAAGTCAATGGGCGTCCAAATCATTTTGATGTATGACAATTTATATGTGCACAACAATTTTAATGCGCAACAATTTTTTTTTTGTCGTGGTGTATTTTTCACTGGTGAATTTCCCAGGCAGTTTCACAAAAACATTTGCCGGTGGCCAAAATTTGCCACAAATCCATACCTGCCGCATTTATTCTCTCATCACTAGTGACTGGGTATTGTTTTCAGAGACCATACTGTATATTCCCATTTGGAGAGAATTTCAGCAAAAATATCTGCCGGCAGTCATGAAGGCTAGGCTAAGATCAGTGACACAAATCTGGACAAAGGTAAGTCCAGCCATGTATTGAAAATTGACAATTCAGCTGTACATTCTTCATTCTTCTTAAAGGAACCTGTTACTTACTTGGTTTGGTGGTGGCCAATAAAACAGCCTGTATTTGGACCACTTACTCTATGGAGGAATGACTTTGCATTATATTAATTATAAAGTGAGATGAAAAAAGGAAAGATGGATATGTATTTATTAAAAGTCCAAAGTCAGTGTGAGTCCAAGGAAATTCCGGTTTCCCCCAACAAGTCCAGCAAATCTTTAGCCTTTCCTCTGCCCGTTTATTATAATCTTCAAAGAACAAGGTTCGCTGTGTTCCTCAAAATGGCAAGTATTAAACACTTAACATTTTCACCCTTAGTGATATTCACATTTGTGCCATGTTGCATAACGTTATATCACTATAACTTGCAGTACAGCAGTAAAGAGTGATTGAAGTTTATCAGCGCACAAGTCACATGACTTGGGGCAGCTGGGAAATTGACAATATGTCTAGCCCCATGTCAGATTTCAAAACTGAATATAAAAAAATCGGTTTGCTCTTTTGAGAAATGGATTTCAGTGCATAATTTTGCTGGAGCAGCACTATTAATTGATTGATTTTGAAAAAAAAATGTTTCCAAGACAGTATCCATTTAAGTAAAAAGTTATGATCTGAGCCCACACTGACTGATGTCAAACACTTTGTAAATTGAAAGCAAAATAATATGGCAAATTGTGAAATTATTTTGAATTTGTTGGATTGTTCAATTTTTACAATATTAAATTGGTACACATATTATCCAGGAGACAGTTAACTTGACTGCTCTAAAAACCAGAAATTATTCTGTGATCTGCTGCTCCTCTGTAATAAAATGTAGGGTTAGTTAGTCATGTAATGGGAAGGCAAAACAACTTGATCATCTTATTTTTTAATCCTATCAGTATTGGTTTGTATTAGATCATGCCATGCCGTTTGTTGATAATAAACATGCAACTTGGAATAGATAAAAGGTATAATAGGTACCATACAATCTACAGAGTCAGCACTATGGCAATTGTATTCCAACAGCAAAGATTATGCAGTGGGTGGCACCAACAGTGTGTGGTTTAGACTTCAGATTCTGAATAATAGACTCCACTTGCTCTTGCACAATTGCAGATATTAGTATATTACTTGCACTTTATATTTCTATTTGCATAGACACATACAGGATCAGCTCTTTAGGATCTTTGTTTGTCTGAATCTGCTCATAGAACTGTAATAGACACATCATCACAGGTTTCTGTAGGATTAAACCAATAACTTGGGGTCTTTTGGAACCATTATAAAATGATTGCATAATGGACTCTGGTCCGCAAGTGAAGTCTTGGCATACACTCTAGCCAGGTTGGTTCCAATACTTCACACTATAAATTCCTCGCTAGCAGCGCCGGCCATACAACGGAAGGAACACCACTGTTTTAATATAGACCCTATTTGACCCCATTTAAACACTGAGACACGTGATGTAATTGTAACCCTGAGGAAGTGTCGTTTACCTAGACACGAAACGCGTAGGTTTGCACAGCACACCCACTGAGATTGTAACTCCGCACTGTGTGTAACAATAAAGCCGGATTGATATTAAAACAGTGGTGTTCCTTCCGTTGTATGGCCGGCGCTGCTAGCGAGGAATTTATAGTGTGAAGATTGGTGTATTTGGGGCTAATACCCGAAGTCTCGCGATAGCTGCGACCAGGAAGGGAATGCTGAACGCCGAGGTGAGCTCCGCCATAACCGCTTCTCCAATCGTTTTATTGGTTCCAATACTTGCCTGAAATTCAACAATGAAATCTGGAAAGCCATGGCACTTGCTTGACAATTTATTGGCCTCTGCTCACCACATATTTTCCATTCTCACCAATGGAAGTCTCCCTGTAGATGTGTTTAATAACTCATAAAATAACTCATAAAAATGGCATAGCTGTGTTTTTGGTTGATAATGTGTTTCTTGTAACCAATGGCTTTTAGGGATGTAGCGAACGGCGGAAAAAATGTCCGCGAACATATTCGCGAACTTGCGTCCAAAAATGCGAACGGTTCGCGAACGTCGCGAACCCCATAGACTTCAATGGGAAGGCGAATTTTAAAAGCTAAAAAAGACATTTCTGGCCAGAAAAATGATTTTAAAGTTGTTTAAAGGGTGCAACGACCTGGACAGTGGCATGCCAGAGGGGGATCAAGGGCAAAAATGTATCTGAAAAATACATTGTTGACACAGCGCTGCGTTTTGTGCTGTAAAGGGCAGAAATCACACTACGTCACTCAGGTGATGTTTCTGGACACGGAATGTGAAAAAGCTCACACAGCTAGGTGGCACTTGGTTAAAGACTGGGCAAACAATGCCTGCAAGGGCAACGTATACAGTAGTGGATACGGAATATATTATTGCTGCTGTAAAAACATCACTCAGGTGGTGTTTACGGACACGGAATTATTATTGTTATTTAGACAGAATGGGAAAAAGCTCACACAGCTAGATGGCACTTGCATACCTCCCAACTGTCCCTCTTTTGACCACTCAACCCCCTGTCCCTCTTTTGTACTAGAAAGTCCCTCTTTTCTCTGCGCTGAACAGTCAGAAAAAAAACAGTTTCTAACTTAATTGGCTTTTGGCAGAGAGCTCAGAACAGCTAACAGGTGCAAATAAGATACTTTGTAACAATTTTGACTCTGGTTGGTGCTGGTAGTGGTGAACTACTAGGAGGAGCAGCACACCAGTCCCACTCCCCAACACAGCTAGACTAATAGCACTGGGCTCTTATAGTAGCAAAGTAAAAAAACAAAAAAGAAAATAAAAGCAGTCCTTACAAGGACTATTGGGTTATTACAGCAGTCAGCAGATGAGATCAGAAGCAGTGCCCACAGCAGCTACATACAGAGCACTGCAGTAGAAGGTAGATTACTAGTCAGCAAAGCTAACTAACCTAAACTCACTGTCCCTCAAATCCCTGCAGACTTCTGTCCCTACAATACAGAGCAGTATCAAGTAGATTACTAGCCAGCAAAGTTACTATCAACTGTCCCTCAAATCACTAAACAGCTCTCTCCCTACACTAGCTCTTCCAAGCACACACAGGCAGAATGAAAAAACGCAGCAGGGCTTCAGTTTATATATGGAAGCGGAGTGGTCCAGGGGGTGTGGGGGTGGTCCAGGAGGGAGAGCTTCCTGATTGGCTGCCATGTATCTGCTGGTCTGGGGTGAGAGGTAAAAAATAAGCGCCAGCTAAGGCGAACCCAAATTGGCGAACGTCGCGCGACGTTCGCGAACATTCGGCGGACGCGAACAGTCGATGTTCGCGGGCGAACAGTCCGCGACATCCCTAATGGCTTTGCCTGCTGATCTCACCTGCAAGTGATCTGCTTTGAATGACCTGCTGCATATAGCAGAATTTTGGTCCAGTCACAGGTTTGACATCACTTAATACTTAGCACACAGTGTAAAAATATATATATTGTTTTAGCAAAATACATATCTGACCAAGAGGTCTTCTTCTTGGGGGAAACAGATAACATCTCAGCCCTGCCCTAAAACCAACACTGCCCCAATTTCCCAATTGCTCTCCAGAATTAACATGGAGGAGCTGCTCAAACTAAAATAGTAAAGCCGTGTCCTGTTTTTTTTTTTTTTTTAGAACTAATACAGCAGTCTTCGCAAGTGTTCTTTTTGTGGGCTGTTCTGTGTTTTAATGGTGCATTCATATTAATGCAATGTCTAGATTTATAAAAATGTAGTATGAAATCCTCAGTTTAGTACTTTAGGCATTCATATACAGTATATACAATGTACAGTGAAATTTTCTGGGTACATGCTGCACACTTCCTATTTATATGAATTCTACTTCCCTTATGTAGCATGAAGGGGATGGTCCATGTCCATTCAGATTTAATTATTGTTACTCATCAGAACATGAACACTCTCTCAATTAATTTTCTTGTATCTTCTATTTTGCAGAAATTCAAGAATCCACGTTTCAGATGAGGAGGGCATTATTCTACTTGAGTTTTTTTCCCTGTGCTACAGGAAGATGCGTCTTATTCCTACTGAGCCTTTTTCATTGCATTTATCTTCTGAACACAGACGGTATCATAAAATGGATCTGGAGGAAAGAGGACAAGAGACGTGAGAAGCAGTATATGAAAAAGAAAGTGTTAAATCTTAAAGTTTTTATTTATAAGTAGGAATATGGGCATTATATGGCATCTGCCCTAGGCCCCTGAGGATCATAGAGACCCCCTAGAGGGACAAATATATATATATACATATACATATATACAAAGCACATATTATATTGTGTAAGAAATGCTGGGCAATATGACCTAAGATTTTGCACTGGTGATGTGTGGGCTGGCCCAATAGCCGTAGGTCAACCCACGGGTTGGGCAGGTTTAGACAAACTTCCACACATGTTCTCGAGCAGCAGGCAGGTTCGGGCTGAACTTTAGCCTCTATCCAGCCTGCCCCAAACTTCTACTGCTCCACTTCCGCCTCCATGCATGCCTTTTAATATACTCATGGGTTAGGGTCAGGTGCGGGTATTGCCAGATCGGGTAGGGTCGGGTGTGGGTAAAATTTTAGTTGACCGGCACATCACTTTACTATCACTAGCGGGAAATAAAGTACACCAACGTGTAACTGCACATATCATTCTACTTTGTTTTTAATTACACCTCACTACCAGATTTTTTTAAAAATGGGCATTGGTTTGAGCAGTGTCTCCCTCTTAAAAGCCGCATCAGCAGTGGGCGAGGGAGGATTTAGCTCACAGTTTGAAACCAAGGCACAGGAGATGTTCATACAAAGTAATGCTATTAAGCAAAGAGGTAAAATACCTTTTATACTATGATAAGAGGTGAACAAGTGGGGTTTACCTTGACGTAGCATGGTGACTTATCAATTTTATGATCATAACTTTGTAACAAAAAAACCCTGTTGTTAATATTACATGCACTTGCATATTTACTTGAATTACTTAGATAGGGCTTTTTTGAAATTTGCCTTAGGTGTGTACCCACAACCCCCCCCCTTTTTTATATCATATAATGACTTTATTGCCCTGACTGGGAATGATTTACTTGTAGACCCATAACAGGTGCTGGTTGAACAAATAAGTAGTGATTTGCGAATTTCTGCTGTTTTGTTTCGCCGAAAAATGAAAAAATCACGAAAAAATTGTGAAATCTGAAAGTTCACGAAAAAAATTGCGCAATTCTAAAGTTTTCACCAAAAAATCATGCAATTTGAAAGATTTCACCAAAAAAAAATCGAGCAATTCGAATGTTTTCACTAGAATCAAGCAATTTGAACATTTTCACAAAAAAATCGAGCAATTCAAATGTTTTCACTAAAAAATCGAGTAATTCGAACACTCACGAAAAAAACGTGAAAATCCGAGATTTCCGGGGAAGATTCCTGAATTTATTCGCCGGCGTCTAAATTTGCCGCGAATTTGTGCCAGGCGAATTTATTCGCCTATCACTACAAATAAGCAGATATCTTCAGCATATACATCAGAGGTGTCCAGCTTGCAGCCCTTTAGTGTTTGCTTTACTGTGAATTTTATTTGTGAAAACTGTAAACTATTTCTTCAGTACAAGACCTGGATCTGACGGGATACAGGTGTGTCTTGGTCATGCCTGCTCTGCCCCCACCATACCCTTGATATCATATTTATTTTGCTATGTGAGCGACTATGAGTTTGTCACTGTGAAATAGGCTTATCATTATCTCATAATGCTGGTTTATATTGAGAGTGATGAGAAAGTTCCAGAGTAATAAATGTGAGTAAGTGCAAAGTAAGTTCTACGGTTTGGTCTGTCTCTGTTTGCAGAACAGTTTGAGGGATTGAGAAGTTTCTCTGTGGGCCAAATACTGATCTTTGTTACTGTGCTGGATGTGAAGAGAGCTCATAGCTGGGTGTAAGATGTGAGAATGTCTCTGTGTTATTTTCTGCTGATCCGGGTTAGTGTTTGTGTGGGTCCCTAATATCTGGGTATATTTACAAAGATAACAGCCATGCTTTCTTGAATGATAATATTTAGTAGAGAGAATGTTTAATGGGCCAGTATTCATGAGGCTTTACTGTTACAAATCCTTAATCATTAAAGGACAAATAAAGTCTAAAATAGAATAAGGCTAGAAATGCTGTATTTTGTATACTAAACATAAGCATGAAGTTACTGAACCACAAGCCTAATCAAACAAATGATTTATGCTTTCAAAGTTGGCCACAGGGGGCTGTCATCTTGTAACTTTGTTAAACATCTTGGCCTGACCCTGACCATGCTCAGTGTGGTCTTGGCTGCTTAGGGATCGTCATAAACAAAGCTGCTTGAGTTCTGCATGGCTGGGAAGTAAGGCGGGGGCTCCCCCTGCTGTACATAAGTATGATTGTTTCCCTGCTCAGCAGTTAGGGACCATCTGACAATTCCTATCCACAGTAGTAAATGAAGGGAGAATTTCACTGCATACAGTCAGGTTTCTTATAAAATCAGTACACATTGTTTAATTAAAGTATATTGGAGAAAGGTTTCTTTTTCATTAAAGAAAGTAAAAATGGGATTTTATTTTTTGCCTTTCCTTGTCCTTTAAAATAATCTTCTGGCATGAATGACTGGACTGAAACAGTGACAAGCATTGTAGATACAAATTAGATTATATTCTAAATAGTCTTTGGAAATAATAATTGTATTATAGTAATAGTATTTTATTATAGTATAGTACAATAATGATTTTATTATAATAATAGTAATGATAATTTACCTGGTTTGTCTCTGGAAAATCAAACCTGTATCATTATGAATGTAGTGTTACCATTCTCATCACAACTGGGCAATTGATACGAGGACTAAACTTACCAACCAATATCCATTAATAAATCTTTATCAGGTACATCTGGGGGCAGACATGGGACTATCACAACATACCAACCTGGGAAGTTTGATCAGGAACGCCACATTCATAGTATCCTACAAACACACATCTTTAAATAAAAAAAAGTATTTTGCACCATTTCAATATGTAGACCAGGGATGAGCGACCTCCCCATGTCTTTGGACTACAACTCACAGAACCCTCTAGAAGCCGTTGTATGCTATAAAAATTGTAGTTCAACAACATCTGAAGTACCAAAGGCTCTGATGTTGACATGAGCTTCCCCAAGATGCATGACTGCTGATTTTTCTCATGAAGCTAAAAATTACTATAATAACATATACGTAGCTGTACTTTTCACAAGTTATTACACAGTATCAGTCCATATAGTTTTATGAAACACCCAAGTCAGGTATCAGATTAGTTTACTTTGTTTCTTACCTGATGCTTTCTACCCAACTGTCTCTCTCTACTTGATTAGTAGCAGAAAGGCGATATGACTGATGATTCCCCTGTACCATTTGCCCATCCCCATGTGTTTCGCATGCTTTGATTGTCTGTCCTCTCCCATGTAGATCAAAAAAGGTCTGGGAACAGAACGGTTCAACATAAGAAATAAAACAGAGTATGTCATGATGAAAAGATGAAAAAGGGGTTGACGTAAGAAAGAAGAATGTTAAACATTATGGGGCAAATTCTCTAAGCGGCGCAAATTTGCTATTGACCGCTTCACCCACTTCGCAACACTTCGCCAGGTGTAAATTCGCCAGGACAATGCTAATTCCCTAAAATGCAAAGTTGCGTCTAGGGCGCCGAACGCTGGTGAAGTTGCGCTAGCATTACTACGCCAAGCAAATCAAAGTTGCGCTAGCATTGGCTAATTTGCATATGGTGGGAAGTGAACGTTGAATGGACGTATATGTTGCAGCAAATACATTACACTACACAAGCCCAGGGAACCATAATGAAATAAAGTTGTTATAATGCCCTACATATGAGCCCAGTGTATAGTATAAGTGCCATATGTTAGGAAATGTAGGGGGGAACCCGGGTACCCAAAAAATTTTTTACAGTCTTTTGCAGCCTATCACCCTGAAAAAAAGAAAAGAAGTCAGCGTTTAATGTGAATTAGAAAAATTTTCAACAAAAAATTGAGGAAGTCCTATCCACTCCATTGCACTTCTCCTGGTCTAAGGTGGCCAAGGCAAGTTTGGCACGAGAGGTAACGTTCGGTAAAATCCGCATATTACTGAATATGCGGAGTTCGCCAAAGCGAAAATTCGGCTGGCGTTAGAGTGCGAAGCATCGCTAGCGTCTATCTCCTTTGCTAGCAAAGTGACGCCTGCACCCATTAGGGAATTGGCGTATGATGTCACGCTGGCAAATTTCACTAACATTAGTCACTTCACCCTTTAGGGAATCTGCCCTTATGAGTGTAAGCAAATGGTATTTGTTTACTTTGATCCCCGAGAACAGTGATCTCCAACCAGTGGCTTGTAAGCAACATGTTGGTCACCAGCCCCTTTGATGTTGCTTCCAGTGGCCTCAAAGCAGGTGCTTATATTTGGTTTAGAGGAATTTTTGTTTGCAAAACAACAGGTGGTCTGCCAAACAGAGCCTCCTAGGCTGCCAGTCCACATAGGGGCTACCAAATGGCCAATTTTTTGCACTCCCCAAGGAACATTTTTCATACTTGTGTTACTCCCAAACTCTTTTCACATCTGGATGTGGCTCATGGGTTAAAAAATATGGGTACTCCTGCCCTAGAAATTACATTATGACCAATTAAATGCATAGGGATGTCCACCAAAGTCTACCTACTGTTTTATTGGGATCTTCCACAATTTCCACTGATACATTATCAAGAGGGATTATTCCTAGAGGTTCTTTGTGTTAGAAACAGTCAAACACAACTACATTTAGCCCCTTGTAATGAAATAGCCATCTGTCAGGCAGCAGAGCATCCCTCCCTATGCCATTACCCCCTCTCACCGTGATGCCTTCAAACTAGTACAGGCAGTTGTCTTTGAGAATGAACCATCTCTTCTTCCATGTTTTTTTACCCGACCACCTGCAATGAGGGAGAACAGAGCATGTCAAATATAAATAGCAACCACTGTTCTATCAGTGTGTAGGGATGTGAAAATCTTAGACACCCTTACACTTTACAGACAGGCACATCCCTAGTGGGTCCTTATGGGGACCTTGTGCTTATATAACCCCTGCAGTTCACACAGTGTACACCAGATGGCACTGTGCCAGAGTATAAAAGGTTTAGGAACCATGTGCTCTGGGTCCATTGCTTTAGCCCAACCAAGCAGGCTGGAAGGGAATGGGTAGCGCTGACCCTAGGCGCTTTGGCCCTAGTAATTAGACAGCTATACTCGTTTTATAGATCGCTCTAGGAGTGATAGAGAGGTTAATTAGTTGAGCAGCTCAAGGCTCCGCCGAGGAGATTAGAGGGATTAAGATCCCAGGGTATTACTGACCCAGAGTAAGGAACCAAGTGTTGAGATAGGGATGTCAGGAGTTCCCCTAGTCTGCCACTGGAAGATATCCTGAAAACCGGGCAATACCCATCACATGCTGTCAACTTACTCTCTGCTGTATATTCCCTAGCCTGTGGGGATTCAGCCTATACGTGCTGTGAGTATATGCTTCCTTTATGCTGCTGTGTATGTTCTATACTCCATTGTGGATCAATGTGCTAAATGATCTCTGTGCTATTGTTCAATAAATACTGTTTGTTCAACTGTTAAAGAACTACTGGCGCCCATCATTGTGCTATCGATCAGGTTACAGTTACACTACACCCTTGCCTCCACCCGCTGCGAGGCCTTACCCCTGAGAAAGCGAGCTCATCGGTGGTCTCAGCCCACCAAGGAAAGTAGCTTAAACTGCCCTAACACAAGTCAGTTTACTATAGCGCTACAAGTGTTTTCCTCTGAATTAAATGTGGACTTCATCTCTCCTCATCATCAAGAAGCTTGGCTTCTTAGATATATTCCAAGCCTAGAAGGAAATGATCAAGAATAAATAGGCCCTTTGGGACGTGGTGACAGAAGATATATAAATCTCTTGCAAAGTGCCGTTTGTACCACTAGAGCCGCCTTGTAAAATGTCAGCTCCAATTAGATCCTGAAGCATAGACTTTTCAGTAATTGTTTGTCTATATAACTGCACCATCAGTAACATTTTCCTAAATAAAGGCAGTATGGCTTTAATAAGACTCTACCCCAGAGAGGTAAGGAAACAAATTCTGCTAGCTATGCATGTACTGCTATGCTTTCATATTCACATCATATATATAGTGAAATGTAGTTAATTTCATCCAGAAGTTGGCAATTGTGTCCAAATATGCATTCCAGGACTAAGCCTCCCCTTTATCTTCCCTGTTTCACCGCTGTTTCCTCTCACATGAGACGGTGGTGGAATTTCATATTTACCGGCTACAAGAGTTTCTCTTGTGTGTATTTTATGAACCATTACAATATCCCATTTTGTGCATGCTCTAATTAGTTTCTATCTCTGGGGTTTAAACGAAACAAAATTTCATTCAGATCATGTGAGAAAAATGTACTTATTAAGGCATGGTTAGTTCCTGGGGATATGTAGTCTGTTTCAGGTTTTGGTTAATGAATTATCGTCTCTCTCTATGGTACAGTGATTTGAAATTTATGGAACATGATAATGTCGTCTATATAGTGTATTCATGGCTTTATTCTTTATATTAATGCAAGTGCCTTGTCAAGCTAATGCTGTACTGATAACAATACCTGTAAAACACTGTAGTATTTAATGAAAACACCAACTTATTACAATGACTAATACACCCTGGATTGCTGCTTCTTAGCCCAGAAGATTAGGGGTTTGGAGAGACCATTATAGTAAGTTGGTTTATTTACAGGGAGTATAAACCTGGAAAGCACATAGTGTATATATTCACATCAGGCAAACTGCAGTCATCTTACTGGCATATCTGGGGTTGATGGAGTGCTCATCAGCCATTTATTCAGTGATCTTACTGTAATGAAATGCAGGTGCCGCAGTGTGTTGTGGAATGCTTAGGGTCATAAAATGATGGGGGCCAGGGTCCGCCTTATGTTGCAGCTCTTCAATTAGCATTTTAATCAATCAGGTAGCTAGGGTCCAAATTACCTTAGTCACCATGTATTGATTTGAATTAGAGACTGGAATATGAATATGAATGTGCCTGAATAGAAAAACGAATAATAAAAATTAGCAATAACAATACATTTGTAGCCTTACAGAGCATTTGCTTTTTAGAAGGGGTCAGCGACGCCCATTTGAAAGCTGCAAAGAGTCAGAAGAAAAAGGCAAACAACTATAAAACTATAAAAAATAAATAATGAAAACCAATTGAAAAGTTGCTTAGAATTGGCCAATCTATAACATACTAAAAGTTACCTTAAATGCTAACCATCCCTTTAAATAAAGAAGTATTTCTATAATGATCCATGGGTTTACTTCTAATGCTGTTTCCTGCAGAACTGCACCGAGAATATTTAAGCACAGGTAGCTCTCTTTGCTTTCTATTATAGCTGATATTTTAATGTTTAGGGAGTTAAAGTGGACATTTACACCCACTTACAACTGTTTCACGCATTAACTGACCCACTTGACACACAGGGCAAACTTGCCATTATAAAGTGGGTGCTACTTCAAAGCGATATTAATTGTATTTGTATAATATTATGCACAATTGTCATAAGAATTTTCAAGGGAGTTATAGACTGGAGTTTTAAAGAGATGGGGGAGGGAGTAAAGCAGCAGAACTGTATCCTATCATGTTGCATAGAAAAGTGAAATATTTATTCCTTTTGCTTTCACGTTAACAGTCAAGGGGAAATTATAGTAGAGCCACTACTGGGTCATGAATTCAAATGCCCAAGGTGCTGGGAAAAGCAAAAATTGAAAACATTATTTCATTTATTCAGCTTTCTGCCTTAAGCTGGCACATTCATTAAAAACTAGCCTCAAAGAAGAATGGCAATGCTATAAAGGCTGCCAATATTACAGTTTCTTATCAATTTGGAAATGATTACCCCCCAAGGGCTTCTATCAAGGGGAAACTGTACTCTGCAGGGTCAGACTGGAGCATTGGGGGCCCACCGGGGGTGAACAACAGCGTGGCGCCATATATCTTTTTTTTTTTTTGAGGTGGCTAATCGGAGGAGTGGGTCTGACCCTGTGCAAGGTTGAGGGTTAGATGCCTTTAAACAATGTAATAATAGGGTTCCTAATTTACAACATTGGCAGTGCCTCTGTTCTCTTACAAATTATCTGTTCCCCAGCATCACTGCATACTTTGGCACTGGCATCACACACATCTCAATATATTAACAGATTGAACCTAAGGTCATTAACTATCTGGCACATCCCGGCATTTTCCTTTCCTAAAGATACATCATATTGTTGGAGAAGGCGTGCCAATATTTTGAGAGGGATATTGTCTAACATAAAGCAAGAAGTGCAAAGAATGTCTGAGATTGTTCCCTGAGAGTTAATGCCATTTCAAGCTACATATGATATAAGTATGGGTAAGGGATAAGGCTCACCTATTTTAAGAAGCCATCCCTCCCGGTGAGGCTTGTGAAACGCATGGGCAAGCTCCCAGGCATCTTCCTCTTCAGGGATTCGGAAAGGTTCTTTCTTTAAACTTTCATACATTTCCTGTATTGGAGAAAACATGGAACAGATGGCATGTAGGGATTTGTTTAGCTCACTCACACAAAGACTGGCAGAAAAAGAAAAAAGGTTTTCCCATAGGGACAGGATATAAGTCAAGCTTGAAGACAGAGTAAAATAATGCGGCATGTTGCCTCTGTCATCAACTCGGGTTTTGATGTGCTCAGCTGCTCATCTTTATCAGTTCCCATGATGATAAAAAGCAGAGACTGGCACAACACATCACACTGTCAGGGCAACATCATCCACACACAAATATATCCAAACCCCCTTACCCTTTAACCAATGTTAATACAAGTTTAGGATCTATTATCCAGAATGCTCGAGACCTGGGTTTTTTTGGATAGGTGATCACCAAACTTTAAGCTAAAAATCATGTAAAATTGTTTTGCCACCAATATGGAGTCTTAATTACTATCAAGTACAAGCTACCATTTTATTATTACAGAGAAAAAGGAAATCATTTAAAAAAAAATCGCATTATTTGCTTATAATACAGTTTATGGGAGATGCCAAACCTGTACAAAAAGAAACATCTTGAGAGCAGAAAAGGTCTTAGTTTTAATAACAAACAATAACGGTCAATTACAAACTGAACCATTTTGATCAATAACTAGAAAGATACAGCAGCAGGCCCCAAAGCTTTACAGGAGTGAACGGACCACCAGCCAGCCACCCTGGAGCAGCTGCACTCAAATGGGCAAGTGAGAACAGATAAACCTCACTCAGAACCATTAACTATAACCTAGTAATAGTAGACCCCTAATGATGGGTCTAAAAGTCCCAAAAATCATAGAGGATCAGTGTGAGGCAAGATGAAGTACCATGTATCAAGTGTGGCATCACAGTGTAGCATACTTTGGATAGCAGATGTCTGAACTAGATGTCCTACTATTACATGCAAGAATACCTGGAGTTTACTATTATTATTATTACTATTAATACTCTTTTTAATACTGGATGCACATGTCAATCTATAAAGGGTGAAAGGAAATACTGAAATATTTGCACTGTAGCTATACTATAATGGCTATACTCCAGAGATTGTATTTATATAGAGAGGGGATTGCATACAGGAAGGCGCATCTCCCCCCTAAAGAAAACAGTGGTGTGGATTTTAGGCTACTAAGGTGCTGCATATATGAGTTGTGGGTCAAACTGTCATTTGGGTAGCCTGAGGTCAACATACTACGGTAGTTTGTTTTAAATATATATATATATGTCCAGATAGTACCTGCACTCTTGCCTTTGTTTTTCTTTGTGGGTGCTTTGGTCAAAATAATGTGTATCCTTCAGAATGGACCAGCACACCAGGTGCACACCATTGGGGCCTTTATCAAGGATAACGGCCCCAATGCGGGCCGAAACGTTGGATGCACGAGTGTTATGGCAATAAAGAAAATTTGAACACTTGGAAACCTGGTGTGCTGGTCCATTCTGAAGGATAGAGATAGAGAGAGATATATATACATATATATATAGATATATATATAGATATACATATATATATATATATATATATATAGATATATATAGATATACATATAGATAGATATATATATATATATAGATATATATAGATATACATATAGATATATAGATATATATAGATATACATATAGATATATATATATATATATATATATATAGATATACATACATATAGATATATATAGATATAGATATATATATACACATATATACACATATATACACATACATATATATATACATACATATACATACACACATACATATATATATACACACACACACATACATTTAAGAATTTTTAGTAATGATGGGTGAATCTGTCCCCTTTCGCTTCCTGACACGCAACACCGATTGGAGTCTATAGGCGTCTTTTTTGTTTCGCTGTGAAACCTGCCAAAATGTTGGTCATCACTAATTTTTTTTAGGTTTTTACTCATTTTTAAACAGTGTATCGTTGATTTTTGTCACTAATGACTACAAGTTTATAATGGGCTTTATACGGTATGCATAATATTATCATGGTTTTTTTTTGACAAAGTAATGAATTAGACCTTTCCGGATATTTGGAGAAGAAACAATTACTTTACACTGCTATTTAACAAAGGAAAATAATGAATCCCATTGCACTTTATTAGTTTTATAGCAAAAGCCACTGGACTAAAGAAATTGCAGCGGCTACACAAGGGAGTATTGTACATATATTTGGGGTGGGGGTCCTTTAGTGCTCTAGTTCTTTTTATCCCAAATGGAGACATGGATAAGAAATAGCATTTCTTCCAATTTGCAGTAGATAAAACTGTCTATTATTTTTGCACTATATTATATTGAGAGCAAACTGTATTAAATTTGAATTAATTATATGGTAATTGGTTGTGAACAGGTGGTAATTAGTTGCAATAATGAACTCATTAGTGAATTAATTGTATTAAGGGATTGACAAGTTATTTAAGAAGATTTTATTTAGCATCACCCTTATTACTGGTGTGAATATAGCGCTCAATGTTTTTTTGGTTTCATTACATGTAACCCAGTAGGGGGGTATCCCAACAACAGTCCAAATCAGGGCTGAAGGCTGGCTGCTGCTTCTCATGCTGGCTAGTGGCTACCACAGGTTTCTCCTTCCTGCTACACCCTTTTGCTACCATATGGCTACACCTACTCCTGACCACGATCTACACTTTTAACCATAACTCCCTATCCTTTCCAGTCCTTACTTTTTGGGGCAAATTCACTAAGATTCGTAGTTGTGCCAGGCGCAACTTCGCCGCACTTCGCCAGGTGTAGTTTCGCAAATTCACTAAAATCCGAAGTTGCGCACAGGGGTATCGTAAGGTTGCAAAGTTGCGCTAGCGTTGATTCGCTAAGCGAAGCGAAGTTACGCTACCGATGGTTAATTTGCATACGGCGCCAAATTCAAATTTCAGTGGAGGAATACGTAGAATCACTACAAATGCCTGGGAAACCTTCAAAACATCAAATAAAATTTTTTTTTTGCCCTACACATGTGCCCACCGTATAGTTAAGTTGCCATGAGTTAGGAAATGTAGGGGGGGGGAAGGAGGGGAGCCCCAAAAATTTTTCGATCTTTTTCAGCCTATCACCCATGATATAGAAAAAACGCCAGCGTTTTTTGGGACTTAGAAAAAATTTGAACTTTTTTTGAAGCAATCCCTATCTACTCTATTGCGCTTCGCCTGGTCTGAGGTGGCGAAGGAAGTCTAGCGTAAAAGGTAGCGTTCAGTACACTACGTGCGTTAGTGAATTTGCGTAGTTACATCCGTAGCGAAAATTCGCCTGGCGTAAGGGTGCGAAGTAACACTAGCGAATTTATGCCAGCGTTCGTTAGTGAATTTGCGAAGTAATGAAAATGCCCAACAGTAGCGAATTGACGCTAGCGTTAGGCGCTTCAGCGCTTAGTGAATTTGCCCCTTTGTCTCTACCAGATTCCGCACCTGCTGTTCAAATACTAATTTCAGCATTCCTTTAACAGCAAAGGCTAATCCCAACTCTTTATGTCCAACCCCTATCCCCTTCATCTGGGCTTGTGTGTTTCTCCCATCCCACTACAGTTTTATTTGTTTACTGTTGTAAAAATTACAACTATCTTCTTTCCATCTTTTCCCAGCAACAAATATATTTTAACTAGAGGCGTGGGATCTGTTATCCGGAAACCCGTTATCCAGCAAGCTTCGAATTACAGAAAGGCTGTCTCCCATAGACTCCATCATAATAAAATAATCCAAACTTTTAAAAATGATTTCCTTTTTCTCTGTAACAATAAAACAGTACCTTGTACTTGATCCCAAATAAAATATTATTGATCATTATTGGATGCATAACCAGCTTATTGGGGTTAAATACTGTTTACATGATTTTCTAGTATATTTAAGGTATGAAGATATAATTAGATATATTTCCAAATAATGGAAAGACCACCTCTTGAGCATTCTGGATTAAAGGGTCCCATATTTGTATATTATTGGTACAGTCCTAAACCTAAAGCCCAATGAAACCCACCACCCCAGGGCAACAGCATACAGGTATCAAGTAGTAAGCGCTGTTCATGTCTGTCTAAAAACTCATACATTTATAAAACGTCTTGAAAAAGATTGGGAATCATAAAAAGTCTTACAATCCCAGGAAATCATTTAAAAAAGGTGGGGGCTAACCCCCTCCCAAATGTAATCACTTTTGCATGATGCACCACATTAGTCAGTATAATGTTAAGGCTTTCAGGCTAATTTATTTCTTAGTCTTCCTTTGATGCTTGGTGGCCATAAATGTTGATTTTTGACATTACACGCTAGTTTGCTTTAAGCTGAGACTTTGTATTTACGACAATGAATGAGTGATTTATTTTGCCCAGTACAGTCTGGTAGTTAAGTTCATGGTTTCAGCATATCTTTGCTATAACTTTATCATGCGCTATGTTTAGGTGAAAAGAAAAATGGTCTTTTGCTCCAAAAAACCCCCCAAACTTCATTATTATGTACCCCTTGCCTTCCACATCAACCAGAGCTCACAGAGAACACCTTAAAGGAGAACTAAACCCTAAAAATGAATATGGCTAAAAATGCCATATTTTTTACCATAAACTTATTGCACCAGCCTAAAGTTTCAGCTTGTCAATAGCAGCAATGATCCGGACTTCAAACTTGTCACAGGGGGTCACCATCTTGGAAAGTGTCAGTGGGCTCTGAGCAGCTGTTGAGAAGCTAAGCTTAGGGGTCGTCACAAATCATTAAGCAGAAAATGAGGTTTGTCTGTAATATAAGTTGATGCTACCGGGCTGATTATTAAATTATGATGCTAATTGCACTGGTTTCTGTGCTGCCATGTAGTAATTATCTGTTTTTATTACTAATCAGCCGTATATTGTGACATTTCTATTCTATGTGTACTGTATATTGTGAGTGGGTCCCTAAGCTCAGTAAGTGACAGCAGCACAGAGCATGTGAAGTGAATCAGCAGAAAAGAAGATGGAGAGCTACTGGGGCATATTTGGAGGCACAAATCTTCCCTGCCAAAGGGCTGTGGTTGCCTTGGGCTGGTACAGAAGCACAAATTATATAATGTACAACATTTCTAGCTACTTCTTTAGTTAAGCTTTAGTTCTCCTTTAACTGAAATGTAATGTCACCTTCTCATAGCGTTTTGGTGAAATTTCACTGTTTCAAAAATTTTTGTTGAAGCAAAGCATGGCATTTTCAGGAATCACTAGATACTACACCGACAGCTCATTTTCAAGCCCTGGGCATTTTGTAGTAACCCGAAGCAAAGAATTAGACATTAGACAAGAAAAGTGTATTTGTCTTCAACATATACTGGAATTGCGTATCAGACAGTGTCAACTGGGCACCCATAATATACCATCTGGAACTCTAGCAGTTTAAGGGATCTGCATGCTCTATAGTTATTACCGGTGTGCCCATATTCAGACACCATGTTGCAATCCAGAGCCAATGGGACTGGGATTGTATATAATAAATAAGAGTTAATTGGGTATTTCAGGTACATTGATTTCTTCCATTTCCACACCAGCCAAAACGATCTTCTCTCATCAAGGGCTGACATGCTTTATACTAGCTGTATAAAGTGCTAAATGGTTCCCTACAATTAATGTAACCAAACAAAAAAAGATGAATGTGTTCAACCGCTCACTTAACAGTAGGGTAGAATATAAATGCCCTCAATAATGTTCCCTGCTATGAAATCATATATCACTGGAGCGGGCAAGGACAGGCACACCAGGGTGCAATTACGCTCAGCGTAAAATACAATAAGTTCATATATCTGTCAGAGACTGAAACTATCTGCACTAACACCAAAGACCTTGACTCCTCTGTTTATTTGGTACTCAGATAACTCTCCTTCAGGGTCTCATCTGTCTTGATAGTCACAATGTGGCTTCCTCTTGGTTCACCTGTTTATGTATCTCATAGCTTATTTTTATTTTCTGTGATGAAATGGCCTCACATCCTGTTTGTGTCTCTTTATAGCTCCATGTTCCCAAATATTTTATGTCTTTAGCTTGAGTTGTCATTAGTTATCTAATTACCTAGCCTGCTCTGCTTTCCATTTACATCAAAACAGCTTTCTCAGTTCTGCCACAATGGAAATCTATTATGTGAGAAGTTTCAACAAATAACTTTATTATCCCATGATTTGCTTTCTCATTGTATTATTGCACTTAACAGGGCTGATGGCAGCAGGCTGGTGTACCGAGAATTGAAGGCCCCGGAGTATATAAGAAGTCTGTGTGATGTATACTAACTGTGACTCTACGGCTGTTGTTGAACTCTATCGTGAAAATTAAAATTTAATATAAACTTCATCATATTGATATAAGAAACTTTCTAAATACAATCAATTAAAAATTCGGTATTGTTTCTGAAATAATAAGTTTATGTTCACTATTCCTCTCTCAGCATCTGTTTCTCTTCATTCTGTCCTTTGCTTTTTAAATGGAAACGGTCATGGAAAAACATGTTTTTTCCAAAACACATAAGTTAATAGTGCTGCTCCAGCAGAAATCTGTACTGAAATCCATTTCTCAAAAGAGCAAACAGATTTTTTTTATATTCAATTTTGAAATCTGACATGGGGCTAGACATTTTGTCAGTTTCCCATCTGCCCCAGTCATGTGACTTGTGCCTGCACTTTAGGATGGAATTACTTTCTGGCAGGCTGTCATTTCTCCTACTTAGGGGCCTATTTATTTAGCTCGAGTGAAGGAATGAATAAAAAAAAAACGTCGAATTTCGAATGTTTTTTTTGGCTACTTCGACCATCGAATGGGCTACTTCGACTCGAACGATTCAAACTAAAAATCATTCGACTATTCGATAGTCTAAGTACTGTCTCTTTGCGAAAAAACTTCGACCCCCTAGTTCGCCACCTAAAAGCTACCGAAGTCAATGTTAGACTACGGGGAAGGTCCCAATAGACTTAGCTAGCTTTTTTAGGTCGAAGAAAGATCGTTTGATCGAAAGATTAAAATAGCGATAAATCCTTCGACTTCGATATTCGAAGTCGAAGGATTTAACTTGGACAGTCGAATATCGAGGGTTAATTAACCCTCGATATTCGACCTTAAGTAAATTTGCCCCTTAATGTAACTGAATCAGTCTCAGTGGGACTTGGCTTTTACTATTTAGTGCTGTTCTTAGATCTTCCAGGGAGCTATCTTGTGTTAGGGAGCTGCTATCACGTTACTTTCCCATTGTTCTGTTGTTAGGCTGTTGGAGGGGGTGATATCACTCCAACTTGCAGTACAGCAGTAAAGAGTGATTGAAGTTGATCAGAGCACAAGTCACATGACTGGAGGCAGCTGGGAAATTGACAATATGTCTAACCCCATGTCATATTTCAAAATTGAATACAGCAAAATCTGTTCTTTTGAAAAATGGATTTCAGTGCAGAATTCGGCTGGAGCAGCACTATTAACTGATGCGTTTTGAAAAAAAACATGTTTTACCATGACAGTATCCCTTTAACATCAAGAAAGGTCTTTGCAGAAAGCCAATAAAAGCCTTTAAACCCCATTGTCTATTCCCATATTTTCCATTTGGTATCTTACATTTGGCTGTAGTAGTGTATAAACAAGGGACTCAGGGGAAACTGTTAAAACTGTTCCCATAGTGTTTCCTTGGGTCCCGACTATACAGCACTTCTGTAACGTTCACAACGGGGAACCGCTGTAACCGAGGATAGCCACTCCATGGGGAGTGGATATGGTGGGAGCCCAGGGGTGTAGCCATAGGTGATTGGAGGCAAAGACATGATGATGAAAGTAATAGTAGGTTTATTGGCAGTCAGAACACAGAAACCAAAAGGCAGGAACAGGCAAAAAGGCTAATCAAGGCATCCAGATGGTGAGGGAAAAATGGGGAAAATGGGGAACACAGGAACAAAAGGTACTCACTCAGGAAACAAGGTTTTCAGGAACAAGGCATACAAGGTTTTCAAGGTTCAGGTTCAGGTTCAGGTTCAGGTTCAGGTTCAGGTTCAGGTTCAGGTTCAGGTTCAGGTTCAGGTTCAGGTTCAGGTTCAGGTTCAGGTTCAGGTTCAGGTTCAAACAGAATACATTCAATGACTCAGCCCTGAGCAAAGCTCAGGGTGGGGTTTATAAAGGGAAGGTGATTAGGAAATGGGAGACACATGAGGGTAAACGAGGTGGGTGGAAAACACTGAACAGGCAGATAACAGAAACATTAAACACAAGAGTTCAGAACCAGTCCTGAGAGCCCCCAGTGGCTCATGAGGTAAGTGCTGCAAATGACCAGAACAGCACCACCAGGGTTCAATTCCTGGGCTGATCCTGACAACTTCACTGCCCTTGAGAAAGTTGGGACACGACTAAATGTGTTGGGAACGGATTTAAAAGACTATATTTATGAACAGTCATTCTCTGTTAAATTGTAAGTGCAATATATCTTTCTTTGAATAAAAATGCTGATAGAATTTTACACGATGGGAGTGCGCCCCTTCTTTTATGTTTAGATACAGCATCATACAAAGCAAGGATATTAGTCAGACAGCCTTGATGAATGTGATCTCTTAACAAACCTTTTAACTTCCCACTAAAAAAGTTACAAGCCTTTAACTGCTAGGCTGAGACCGTAGATCCATTTTTAAATACTGCAATTACATCAAGGTTTCTCGAGTTTATAGAAATTATACCAGGTGAGAGGGTATGAGGGGTGAGAGGTGACACTGAGATCTCTAAGAATTTGTGGAGATATTCCATTAGCCCCTGTACCCTTGTTCACATTGCCTTTGATTAAATCAGTTAAACCTTTGCTTAGCTCAGAGCCTTTAAAAATGGATTCCCTACAGTATATACCTTTATAGCTATATTATGATTAACTATATAATTAAGCGCCTTTTCAGTTTTTTTTTAAATGGGTCAACACTCTTGATCCTAGTGTTTTCGTTGTTGATATATTTGATTTATCAATTCCTTTTTTCTATTTTTTGTCTTATTTGTGGCCTGCTTAACATTGCTTAACAGCTCTTAATATTTATAGGGCCTAAAAGAAGTGTCTGTACCATCTGACTTGGAGTTCCATTTTTGCCTTCCTCGTCCATACTTCTCAATGAAACCACAAGTGCCAGATATCATAGAATCAACAGCACTGGTACTCAAGTATCATTGTAACCTATGAATGAGACTTACCATGGATAAAAAATTTTAAGGTTAAAACTTTCACATTTCATTGTGAACAGTAACGGTTTCATATCATATTAATAGAGAACCATTTGTATCATATGTTTCTAGCTGAGAAAGTATTGTCTCTGTGTATTTACTGAAATATTGTTCTTAATAATTGGTAAATAAAGTTTACCTTCCTGAGGTGTACATGTCTTTGTTAAATGTGAATGTCTGTTTTTGTATCTTATATGAGACTATATTATAACCACTGTAATCCAGGAATTCTATGGTACATTTGTAGATCATTTTGAAGTTGTAAGAGATCTAATATAGCATAATTTCTGCTCAGGTCCTTGATAATCTGTGTCATTAAATTGTCATGCAGCAATTTTTTTCCCCAATAAATGTACTGTTGTTAGGATCAGGGCAGTTAAAATTCCGTTAAAGGAAAACTATACCCCCAAAATGAATACTTAAGCAACAGATAGTTTATATCAAATTGAATGACATATTAAAGAACCTTACCAAACTGGAATATATATTTACATAAATATTGCCCTTTTACATCTCTTGCCTTGAACCACCATTTCGTGACTCTATCTGTGCTGCCTCAGAGATCACCTGACCAGAAATACTACAACACTAACTGTAACAGGAAGAAGTGAGGAAGCAAAAGGCAGAACTCTGTCTGTTAATTGGCTCATGTGACCTTACATGTGGTTTGTATGTGTGCACAGTGAATCTTACGATCTCAGGTGGCGGCCCTTATTTTTTAAAATGGTAATCTATTTATGATTACCCAATGGCACATACTCCTAAAAAAGTATATTATTATGATAATGGTTCATTTACATGAAGCAGGGTTTTACACATGAGCTGTTTTACTCAGTATCTTTTAATAGAGACCTACATTGTTTGGGGGGTATAGTTTTCCTTTAAGACTTGCTCCAGACTTATAGGGGCAAATTCACTAAGATTCGTAGTTGCGCTAGGCGTAACTTTGCCGCACTTCGCCACACTTCGCCAGGCGTAGTTTCGCCAGTGCTCCGCAAATTCACTAAAATCCGAAGTTGCGCTCAGGGGTAGCATAAGGTTGCGAAGTTGCGCTAGCGTTGATTCGCTAAGCAAGGCGAAGTTACACTAGCGATGGTTAATTTGCATACGGCGCCAGATACAAATTTCAATGGAGGAATACGTACAATCACTACAAATGCCTGGGAAACCTTCAAAACATCAAATAAAATTCTTATTTTGCCCTACACATATGTCCACTGTATAGTTAAGTTGCCATGAGTTAGAAAATGTAGGGGGGAAGGAGGGAAGCCCCAAAAAATTTATCAATCTTTTTCAGCCTATCACCCATAATATAGAAAAAACGCCAGCGTTTTTTGGGACTTAGAAAATTTTTAAACTTTTTTTGAAGAAATCCCTATCTACTCTATTGCGCTTCGCCTGGTCTGAGGTGGTGAAGGAAGTCTAGCGTAAAAGGTAGCGTTCAGAACAATGCGCGCGTTAGTGAATTTGCGTAGTTATGTCCGTTGCGCAAATTCGCCAGGCGTAAGGGTGCAAAGTTACGCTAGCGAAGTTACACCAGTGTCTGTTAGTGAATTTGCGAAGTAACGAAAATGCCCAACGCTAGTGAATTGACGCTATCGTTAGGCGCTTCGGCGCATAGTGAATTTTCCCCATAGTCTTTTCTGTTTGCTCTTACATGAGGAGGACTATAACAATTATCTTGCCTGTTATCTTACATTCTCTGAAAAGTTCTGCCCATATGACTGCAGAATAATCACTACAAGTGATGCTCCAATACCAGCTTTCAAATCATGCTCTAAGGAACAGTTTAGTGTAAACATGAAAAAATTGGTAAATAGATAGTATGTGCAAAATAAAAAAAAGTCTCTAATATAGTTAGTTAGTCAAAAATGTAATGTATAAAGGCTGGAGTGACTGGATGTGTAACCTAACAGAACACTACAGCCCAGCCATTTTCATTCAATTCCTTTAACATACAGACAAACCATCACTTTTTCTGTTTACATTGTCCCTTCAAAACATGGAACAGTATATCTTTCAATTTTTATTGCTCAATCAAGTGACTCGATTTCAACTATGTTTCAGCAGAAAATTAAATTATTTAGCAAAGAAGAGTAATCTGGCGATTCTCTGCTCTAGTAACTTAATTTTTTTCATGGCTGACCGGCTGGTTAAACTATACAGCAACACTGCTGTTTCAAAGTTATTATTTTAGCAGTGTAAAAGTGCAGTGTTTTAAGTATCTTGAATACAAAAAATAACAGTTGATCAGAAAAGCACTCTGAGAAATGTAACATGAGATTGTTTCTAGAGTTTAATCTCCTATGAGTTTAGAGCAGGGGTAGGCAACCCGCGGCTCCGGAGCCTCATGCGGCTCTTCATCCTGCTTGCTGTGGCTCGGGCTTGCTGCTTTGCCTTTCACGTTTTGCCTGTCACGTTGTTGAGTGTGCGACCGCGGTAAGCTAACGGTTAGCTTACTGCGGTCGCACACTCAGGAAGCCACCAGCAGATATAGACGTCCCAGAAGTGAAAGCAAGACCAAGCCGCTGCAAGATGATACATCATGGTCCTTACCGCTGTCACACACTCAAGACAAGAGAAGGAAGATCAACATGGACCTTCAGAAACAGAAGTCACATTAAGCAGATGAGAACTGTAGCATTTAATAGGGCTATTCAGTGTTTCATTTATTTCAAAGTAGGCCTACACATACACACTGCACTTCTGTTTGTTGTATTCTATTGTTGTAACAGTTAAAATTAAAAAAAGATTAAAACTTTTAAAAGTTTATAAGACGTGTTATGTTTTGTGGCTCTAGATTATTTTTCTTGAGTGGAAGAGGGGGCAAAATGGCTCTTTTGATAGTAAAGGTTGATGACCCCTGGTTTAGAGAGAAAGAGAGTTTAGAGAGACAGAATAGGAATTAGAGGGATGGAAGACTTAAATTATGTGGGTAGACTGTCAAGGTTGGGGTTGTTTTCTCTGGAAAAAAGGCGCTTGCGAGGGGACATGATTACACTTTACAAGTACATTAGAGGACATTTTAGACAAATAGCAGGGGACCTTTTTACCCATAAAGTGGATCACCGTACCAGAGGCCACCCCTTTAGACTAGAAGAAAAGAACTTTCATTTGAAGCAACGTAGGGGGTTCTTCACAGTCAGGACAGTGAGGTTGTGGAATGCACTGCCGGGTGATGTTGTGATGGCTGATTCAGTTAATGCCTTTAAGAATGACTTGGATGATTTTTTGGACAGACATAATATCAAAGGCTATTGTGATACTAAGCTCTATAGTTAGTATAGATATGGGTATATAGAATTTATATGAATGTAGGGAGGGGTGTGTGTATGGCTGCTGGGTTTTCATTTGGAGGGGTTGAACTTGATGGACTTTGTCTTTTTTCAACACAATTTAACTATGTAACTACTATGTCACAAGGAAAATATTTTCGCTGCACTTTCGCAAATTTATTTCCTGCCGGCGAAGCATGGAAATTCACAGCAAATCCATGCCTGGTGAATTTATTCTCCCATCACTACTGAATACCAAAGAAGTGGCTTGTGGATGACATGGGTGTTAGGAATATAATTGTTGTACTCTTCATTGCATGCTATAACTTAGCAATATTCTTACTGACGAGCGGTTAAAGCTGCGCTCCCCTGCGTTCCATCTTTCTGTGTTCAGCCGCAGGGGAGCGCAGGAATAGACGCATTTAGCTTTCTCCAATGGGGCTGTACTCACACAGGCACGTGTAGGCGCCGGACGCAGGTTGAGATGCAACATGCTGCATTTTTTCTGCATTCGGTGCCTACACGCGCCTGTGTGAGTACAGCCCCATTGGAAAAAGCTAAATGCGTCTATTCCAGCGCTCCCCTGCGGCTGAATGCAGAAAAACGGAACGCAGGGGAGCGCAGGTAAAAACGCTCTTCAGTAAGAGCCCTAAGAATGCATGTGGAAGTGCAAAGTGCTACTTTGGATGAAAATTGAGGATAAACGGACCCAAATCAGAAAGGCTCTGTACATGCTCATTTACACCTGTGGTGAGAGCCAATGCACCCACCCTTTCAGCTCTCTCTGATGAATCACACACATTCACACAAACTAATGCAAAGAAACGTCTGCTTGACATTGATCTGCATTATAGACAAATTGTGATGAACTTACTTCAAAAACGATGGGGCAAATTTGTTTACCTCCAAAAATCTGCCAGCATTGGCTTTGCGCACATCACAACACTTTGCACGGCGTAAATTCACCTGGACAACGCTAATTCACGAAGATCCGAAGTTGCACACAAGTAACCGAACATTTGCGAAAGTGTGATCAGCAGTTCAAAGTTACGCTAGCGTCTGGTAATTTGCATACGCCGTGCAGTTAAAGCACAATGACCGGATATGCTGCAGCAAATACATTACACTACACAAGGCCAGGGAACCTTAATAAAATTATATATTGCCCTACACATGTGCCCACTGTATAGTTCAGGTGTCATATGTAAGAAAATGTAGGGGGGAAGGAGGGTACTCCAAAAAAAATCTTCGGTCTTTTTCAGCCTATCACCCTGTAAAAAGGAAAAGACGCTAGCGTTTTTTTGGGACTCCATTGCACTTCGCCAGATCTGAGGTGGTGAAGGCAAGTGTGGCAATAGACGTAACGGTCAGTAAAATAAAAAACTTAGGGAATTTGCATAGTAACGCTCTTTCGCCAGAACGAAAAATCGCCTGGCGTTAGAGTGCGAAGTTGCGCAAGAGTCTATCTCCTTCACTAGCGTAATTACGCCAGCGCCCATTAGTAAATCTGCAAAGTGCCAAAATGACGTCACACTGGCGAATTTTCGCCAGCGTTAGCCACTTCGCCCTTTGGTAAATTTGCCCCTATGCTGGAAATTTGTGCTTAGATTTTGCACTTTGCACATTGCATTGAATTAGTGAATGGGCCTTGTTGGCTTCCTTTCACAGATGGACCACAAGGCTTTGTGATGACCACAGAGACAGGAGGTGATGCCATGCTTTCCCTTTCTTTGCTATTTTCCCCCAATAAACATTTATTTGTGCCTCAATGGCCGTTATCTATATTAAGAAATCAGACATTATTTAATCAATTCCATATAATATTTCTGAGCCTGCACTGATGGTTTCTAAACAAAGGGAAGAAGAGAAGTATGTTTCTGGAAGTTAAAGGTTAATATATTGAATAATATACTCCCTATTTTAATATATCAGGAAATCAGAGGTGCATGATCATATAAAAGCAAGATGCCAAGTGCTTTTCTGCAGGTCATAGAAATCCTCTGTAACTTCCTTTATACATAATAGTGGATATATACATTTTAAATGATGTAACAGAACGACATCACTAAGCACCAATTTTAACTCACTAAGCACCATCTATAAGGATATAATTTATAGGATATTCCTGGCTCTTGTGTATTAGAGGCCTTTACAATCCAGTCTTGTAAATTAAGGGGCCGATTCACTAACTTCGAGTGAAGGATTCGAAGTAAAAAAAACTTCGAATTTCGAAGTTTTTGTTGGGCTACTTCGACTTTCGACTACGAAGTAAAAATCGTTCGACTATTCGACCATTCAACCATTCGATAGTCGAGGTACTGTCTCTTTAAAAAAAACTTTGACCCCCTAGTTCACCATCTAAAAGCTACCGAAGTCAATGTTAGCCTATGGGGAAGGTCCCCATAGGCTTGGCTAACTTTTTTTGATCGAAGGATATTTCTTCGATCGATGGATTTAAATCCTTCGAATCGTTCGATTCGAAGGATTTAATCGTCCGATCAAAGGATTTATCCTTCGATCGAACTACCTGCGCTAAATCCGTCGACTTCGATATTCGAAGTCGAAGGATTTTAATTCCTAGTTGAATATCGAGGGTTAATTAACCCTCGATATTCGACCTTTAGTGAATCGGCCCCTAAATGTTTGTAGACTTGGCTGTGTTTTTAGAACTAAAATTTAGAGGATATTAGTTTAGCCCAAGCACCCTAAGAGATCTACAGAAGAATTCCTGTCGAGATAGCTTTCTCCCCAGCAATAAAAAAGAAAGGAGGTGTAGCTATCTTATTCCATCGCAAATTGAACGTCCAAATTTTATCAGTTCATAAAGACAAATACAGAAGATTTGTGTATCCTGAGGTTCTAATTAATGATAGAAAGTGGCACTTTGCTTCAATTTAAGCTCCTAACCATACAAAAGAAAACTTTTTTGTTGACCTTTACCACAGATTCTCAGCTCTCCCCTAATCCAATGTTATAATAGGAGGTGATTTTAATGAAACTCACATTAATTTTTTGGACAGAACGGATTCTAATGTGAACTCCCCAGTTAAAAAAATCTAATTGGTTAAATTAAATTTTAACTACATTTAACCCAACGGATATTTGGAGAATACTACACCCTACCAAAAAAGAGTTTACCCACTTTTCCCCCTATCATAAGGTAGGAACTAGAATCGATTACATCCTAGTTTCCAATAATCTGGTGGATAAAGCCATAGAGGCAGAAATTGGATCCATTGATCATTCCGACCATGCCCCTGTTTTAATTTCAATAGCCAGTCCCACTAGCAATAGAGATTATGTGTCTTTGCCTTTCCCTTTATCATTGGCTGACCAGCCTGAATTCTCCAAAATGCTTTCTGACAGATGGGATTTATTCTTACTGGATAATTCCCAACACAAAGACATTCTACCCCTCTTGTGGGAAACGTGGAAATCGGTTATCCGAGTTGAAATTTCTACATATAGGGCTCGCTTTCACCATAAAGTAATTGAAAATTTTCTATTACTAAGTATTCAACAAAGAAAATGTTATTTAAAACTCAAATATTCCCCCTCACCTGAGAATATTCAAGAGTATAAAGAGGTAACTAACTCCTTGAAAACATGGATCACTCTAAAGGATTCCCTTTTTGCCTCCTACTCCAAAGCAAAACTAGCTAACTACAGTAATAAAGCAAACAGTAAAAAAAAAAATGTCCTGCTAAATCTTTATAAGAACAAAAATTCCAAGCTTCTCAAAGTGAGAGATTAATTTGGGTCCCTAACTAACAACCCTTCAAAACTGGTTAACATAATTTTATGAAAACCTATACTCTCCCAGAACACAATTCTGAAAATAGCACCAGATTCCTTAAAAATATTAAATTTCCTTTGATCTCACAGGATCAACTATCCAACCTGAATAGTCCAGTATCACTAGAAGAGATCTCAAACGTTCCCCCAGTTTTTTTTTTACAAACTATTGAACACTCAAATCTCTTCATTCCTAACCAATCTATTTAACGAAATTCTTTTATCAGGTAATAAACTTCTTACCAGTTCTCGATCAAATCTGATAATCCTCCCAAAGGAAGGTAAAGACCCCTCTTTACCTTCTTCTTATAGACCTATTTCATTACTAAACCAAGACATTAAACTACTTTCTAAAATTTTAGCTGACAGGCATCCCTCAATCCTACCTACAATTATCTCTGAAGCTCAAAATGGCTTCCTAAAAAATCATTCAGGCATAAAATATATAAGAGAAGTTTTTTCAGCAAACTCATTTGCCAGAAAAACCAAAATCCCATGTACCATCATAAGTCTGGACGCTGAAAATGCATTTGACAATGTTGTCTGGGATCATTTTTTTAAATGCCTTGAGCACTTTGGAATAACAAGCCCTTTCTCCAGCTTCGTCAAATACCTATACACTTCTCCTGAATCCCAAATATCAATTGCAGGAGCGGAATCATCCCCTTTCAAACTCTTTAAAGGAACCAGACAAGGATGTCCCTTATCTCTTTTACTCTTTAATATCTCCCTTGAACCCTTGATTAAAGCCCTAGATAACTTGGTTTCATTCCATGGTATAAAAATTAACAAAATTAATTTGAAAAACCTTGCATTTGCAGATGATCTGTTACTGTTAACTCAAAATGCTAATGACTCACTGGTAGAGATTTTCAAATTACTTAAAGATTTTGGCTCTTTTTCGGGTTATAAGATAGATGTAAATAAAGCCGAGTTAATGAATATAAATGGATGTTTACCGGACTCTCGTTTAAGAAACTTGAACCTTAAACATCCTAAATCAATAACATATTTAGGTTTTAGAATCCTAACTGATTTGAGGAAACTTTATGCATTGAATTTTACCCCAGCATTCAATAAAGTGTTTTCGCTTTGTCAGAAATGGAAAAATGCTCCACTATATGTAAAATGGAAAATAGCATTTTTTAAAATGCTTATTTTTCCCAAAATAATCTAACTTTTATTATATCAAAATATAATAAATAATATATATATATCAAAAAGCTTGATTCCTCTCTGACTAACTTCATCTGGGGGAATAAGAAACCTAAAATTTCCCTTTCCAAATTACATTGCCCCTATGATTTGGGGGGGTTAGATGTTCCAAACTTCAGGGTATTTAATCTACCTTCTATAACCAGGTATCTAGTCGAATGGGTGTCAGGTGGAGATAGATATATAAACCCTAAATTAGAAATAACTCAAGAAAATCATTCCAATATAGTGAATATTTTTCATTACAAATGGAATGAGATTCCTTCAGATTTCAAAAAAGAACCTCTATTCAGAGACTCGCTGTTCACGTGGAAATTTCTCTTCTTAAATCATGGCTTTAATCATATGCAAACACCATTTATACCTTTAGAACTTCTTTGGAAAAAAATCAAGATCGGGATATCCTTGGTTCCTCCCATTCAGAAGGAAATACCCACCTTTTATGATCAAAGATGTAGTGTACCCCACAAATGGCAATTTAATTAGTTAGAGTGATTTTAAGAGTCAAAATAACCTGAAGTCTTGTGATCACTTCATATACATGTTTATCAAGAGTGGTTTGCTGGGATTTCCAAATAGATAGTCACTTGCCCTCCAGAAACACTGGATAGCCGACTCAATAAATAAATGAATAGAGAAATTCTATCCATTGAACATACATTTTTTTTCTCAAAAACTATGGCCATCATCAGGTAAACAAAATCACCCTCTTGCTAAAGTTGCGGATAAATGGTCGGGTTATTTACAAACAGAAATCTCACCAAACCAACTTTCTCAATCCATTCATAAGTATAACTTGAATTTTAAAACAGTAAATTGGAGAGTTCAACATTTTAAAATGGTCCATTTGGGCTATGGGAAAATGTTCAAAACAAGCTCCCAATCCTTTTGTCCTAAATGTACTCAATTAAATGTTGACTTGTTTCATTGCTTGTGGAGCTGCCCTGAAATCCATAAAGTCTGTCTCGCCCTGGAAAAGTTTCTGAATCACAAACTTAACCTCCATATCAAACTAAATCCAGTTTGGGCATTACTACACCTGAATTACCCTGATTCATCTTTGAAGCCACACCCAAAATCTTTATTCAATAATCTTAACAACGTTATATCTTTGTTGACAGCAGCTACATTCTTAAAGGAATAGTTCAGTGTGAAAATAAAAACTGTGTAAATAGATAGGCTGTGCAAAATAAAAAATGTTTCTAATATAGTTAGTTAGCCAAAAATGTAATATATAAAGGCTGGAGTGAACAGATATCTAATAAAACAGCCAGAATACAACTTCCTGCTTTTCAGCTCTATAACTCTGAGCTAGTCAGTGACTTGAAGGGGGGCCACATGGTACATTTCTGTTCAGTTTGTAATTGATCCTCAGCATTCAGCTCAGATTCAAAAGCAACAGAAATGACCCATGTGCCCCCCCCCTCAAGTCTCTGATTGGTTACTGGCTGGTAACCAGGGTAACCAGTCAGTGTAAACCAAGAGAGCTGAAAAGCAGGAAGTTGGGTGCTGACTGACAAGTTATACATCCAGTCACTCCAGCCTTTATACATTACATTTGTGGCTAACTAACTATATTAGAAACATTTTTTATTTTGCACAGCCTGTCTATTTACACAGTTTTTATTTTCACACTGAACAATTCCTTTAAACTGGTTATCTACACCTTCAATAAAGGATATCTTGTCCCTCTTAAATCACTTATGCTGGCAAGAAGTGATAAGGATTAAGACTGCTGATCCTCACCTTAAACAAGATTTCATTAACAATTGGTCATTATATTGGGACTTTTTTGACTCTACTAACAAACTCTTGGACTGCGACATTTATAATTATAGTTTGTAACTCATTTCAAAATGTTGATTTACATTTGTGATGGGTTTGTGGTCACTTACATGTTCCAGGAAATCCTTAATAATATCTTTCTTATTCTACTTTCAAGATTAGCTGAGCATTATTATGTTAATATGTTTTGTTTTACTTTATTTTTCTTACTTAGCTCTAATAACAGCTTATGTGTATTCTCCATCATCAAATTCTTCTAGGACACCTAACTCTCTAAGCTGTATAAGTTTGTGTTATAGTCCTTCAATGGACCAATGTTATATCTTGCTTGTTTTTGTAAAACCCAATAAAACTTTTAAACTTTTAAAAAACAAAAAATAATTCCTGTCTGAAAAATTCATTTATGTACTGGTGCTGTACATTTGCTTGACGTGTTGGTTTTTTATTCTTTATCAAAAGGTTTTCTCACCTAAGAGCCTCCACCAAGTGAGTTTAGTCAACAAACGCCTGGAGAACCTGAATATTTAGTGCATCCCTGGAATGACAAAAATTTGTCAAAGACTAAGCATAAGCAAAACGCAATAGAAAATATTCTCTGTGATTTTTAATTCTTTTTATATAAGTGACATATGGAAATTAAATAATCTATCAAACTTTTTATATACAGGTATCCAATCTCTTATATGAAAAACCCAAAATGCAGAAAGCTTCAAATTATGGGAAGGCCAGCTCCTTTAGTTTTTAGAAGGTAACAGTTACTGGTCACCTTTTACTTTTAGGGCCTTTATCAAAATCTGAATTTAAGTCCGACCAAACTAGAATCCTAGATGTGATTTTATTTATCAATAAAAAAAAAACACAATTTAACTAGATTAAAACCCGGAATTTTTCCGCATTTTTGCCTGAAAAGTCCGAAATAGTGTTGACCAAGAAAACTTTCAAATAGGATAGGGACCTCTCCCATTGACTTATATATAACCTGAGATGCTGGATTTTCAGATTCAGACTTATTTCCATCCTCGGGGTGTAATAAATCTCTGGAAAAAAATTGAGTTTTTTCCCACTAAAAATTTTAATTTTATAGTTAAAATAACTCCCATCTTTCGCGTTTTTAGCATTCAGACTTTAATAAATAACCTCCAAAATGTTTGCTATAGGTTATTGCACCTGGGCAAACTTTGTGCCTACAGCTCTAAGCCTGAAACAAATATTATACCTGGCACAGAATTATTCCCCATAAGATACAACTTTCAGGGTAACAGATCATGCTCAAAGCTCTCAAATGGAAGAACTTTTGTTGGAAGAGTGGTAGAAGTAATAGAGGTCACATATGTGTGTAATATATATGGAAGACATTTTAATAACCAATGGCAAAAGGGGATAACTGATAAGAAATTTGGTATAATTTGCTTGTTGGTCTTGTTTTCCATCAGTTCAATTTGTATATAGTGGCAGATAAATGATAAAGGATGCTGAAATTCATATGTACAACTAGTTCAGAGTTTGTTTACATACACTATAAAACACTTTATAACGACACACATTTATTAAAGAAATGGTAATTGTGCCCCTGTAGGAGATTGACTTTTCCCTTGACAATGATACCTTTGTACTGAGATTTTTGCTGCCTGTATAGAAGTGTAACAGAACAGGCATTTCACACTTTATACCTGGATCTTTATAATAAAGCAATTATTTTATTCTTAATAGACTTGATTTTGTGAGCAGCAGCAATGATACTCTGTCTAAAAGACCCCAGGCTTCCATTGTTCTCATTTACACACTGTAGCAAGCAGAAGACTTATCAAGCATAACCGTGAAAGCAGAATAAAGGTTAATGGAAGCAGAGCAAGGACAACTATGGTGCTTTTATAAAGTATAATTACACAAAAATTCAATTTCTATTACCACTTAGTTACCAGTGTTTTCCGATCCTTTAGTAACAATATGATGTAGGTCTAACAGAAACTGTGCAAAAAAGCTACAAGGGACCTCAAAATACAGAAATTGCATATGGCGGCAGTGAATAGGGGATACGTTTGTTTCTAGTTTCTGACCTTTCACCCAGGTACTCTCCTATCGCTGTTTTACTGAACAAGAAGTTGGCAATGTGGCTGGCATCTTTCTTCACAAATTTTTTCTCAATCAGCAATCGGATACCCTGATACAGCCAATTAGAGAGAAATTAGCAAAATAGGGTTTATTTGTATATTCAGTTACATTTGCATATTTGATTGCTTTTTGTTGTTGCAACTTTGACATATACAAAGAAAGGCTGAGTTCCTGTTCCATATTCAATGCTGCAAATAATGAAGATATCCCTGTGCGCTTGATGACGTCCATTGACTACTACAGGTATGGGGTCCATTATTCGGAACCCTGTTATACAGAAAGCTCCCAATTGGGGCTATCTCCATTTTAATCAAATAATTCAGATTTTTAAATATTATTTGGTTTTTCTAAAAATAGAACCCAAAATAATGCTTCTTAGAGGATAATCAATATGTTTTTTTAACTAGACTAAGGGGGCTGATTTACAAAGGGTCGAATATCGAGGGTTAATTAACCCTTGATATTTGACTGGGAATTAAAATCTTTCGACTTCGAATATAGGATTATTCCTTCGATCGAACGTAAAAATCTTTCGAAACGAACGCTTCGAAGGATTTTAATCCAACGATCGAAGGAATATCCTTCGATCAAAAAAAGTTAGCCAAGCCTATGGGGACCTTCCCCATAGGCTAACATTGAGTTCGGTAGCTTTTAGATGGCGAACTAGGGGGTGGAAGTTTTTTCTTAAAGCGACAGTCCTTCACTATCGAATGGTCAAATGGTCGAACGATTTTTAGTTCGAATAGTTCGATTCGAAGTCGTAGTCGTAGTCGAAGGTCGTAGTAGCCCATTCGATGGTCGAAGTAGCCCAAAAAACACTTCGAAATTCGAAGTTTTTTTACTTCGAATCCTTCACTCGAAGTTAGTGAATCGGCCCCTTAATGTATGGAGATCCAAATATCTGAAAGCCCCAGTTCCAGAGCATTCTGGATAACATGTTCCATACCTGTACTAGCCACTGTAGAAAACATTTGCTTGCCATAAAAGATCTACCGCTACTTTAGCTAATCAAGACCAGAGACTATAATGATGATCCTATAATTCACTCTACACTACAAAACATGGCCAAAAGTATCTGGAACAAAAGAACACACCGGCACACAAGACTTGTATCTGCAGGGCGAGCCCTTGCAAAAGTTTTTACTGTGGTGGTGCAACGTTTGACAAAGGGGCGGAGCCCCGAAACGTTGCACCACCGCAGTTAAAACTTTTGCAAGGGCTCGCCCTGCAGATACAAGTCTTGTGTGCCGGTGTGTTCTTTTGTTCTAGTGGCCAGGAGGCTACCGTGCCCTCCATTCATTGAGCACCGAGCTAATTTGCTTACCTATACAACGGGTGTGCGAGGGTCTATCTCTATCGAAGTACAAAAGTATCTGGAGACATGCCTGTCGAACGTCATTTCCAGCTCATGGGTATTAATACAAAGACAGATATAAGAGTATCTACTCTTCTGGGAAGGTTTTTATCATAAGATTTGCACATTTTTGCACTCTGCATCTTGTCCCTGCTCTGGCAGGTTCTGCACTACAGTGACTGCAACGAGTTTCAGAAGCCTATTAGCTGTATGTAGCATTTGACCTGATGTTGGTGATCGATCCACAGATGTTCAGTCAGGGATCCATGAGGATAAAATAAAAGTGTTCCCACTCCCACCTCAGCAAACCCAATCTGTATGGACCTTACTTTGTGCACGGGGACATTATTTTCCTGAAACAAGAAAGAGGCTTCTCCAAGTGCTGCAAAGTAGGATGCACAGAATTGTCAAGAATGGTTTAAAGTTTGTCATCACTGAAACCAGTAGCCCAACCCAGACTATGGAAAACAGCCCATATAATTGTAACGCTTTCTTGGCCTATTCTGCCAATTAGAAGTTAAGGGTGACCAGCTAGGTAGTGAGCATGGGTTACATTGCGAATCCTCACCCAGGGCAGAGCCTTCGCCAAATGGAAGCTTCCCCTTTAAACTGTAGTTGAACTACAACTCACAGGCATATAAGTGCAAATATAGAATAATGGACGCCAGGAGGGTCTTTAAAAAGGTAAACAGGAGCACAGATTTATTATGCCAGAGGCAAATGACCACAGGTTTACTTACAAATATACGAAGGACACAGCAGGTGGAATCACTTTGGACAGTACAAGGCTCACAGTCAAACAGGTGCGACTCCCAAAGGATATTGCAGATAGGGATAGGATATCCTATAGGTCCCTACATAATTATCTCTCCTCCACCAAACATTACTATCAATATTATGCATCCAGGCAGGTATGGTTCTCCAGGGAATTAGCCAAACCCAGATTTTTCTGGCAGACTACCAGAAGTGCTAAGTTTGATTGCCTATTGCAGCGGTCCCCAGTGGGGGGGGGAGGAAAGATGTGTGGGTCCATTACAGGCTTACCTAAAAATGGTATACTCTCCAAAAAGTATTTTGGTCCTTGTCACGATCAGTAGAAAGCTTCCTGGGCTTTGCACAGCTATTGTCATGGCCATGGCTATTATAGACTGCAGCCGGGACCAGAGGCGACCTGGTTTGGCACAGCCCACAGCCCGTCACCAGTCCATGGCCAGGTGGTTGAGGACCCATTGTCACCCATAAAACCCCTATGCCCTATAAATTATTTTGATGTTTGATGACATTTTTTTAGGAGACAATTGGAACCCACCAGTGAGTGCTTTAACTGAGGACATTATGTTTTAGAGTGTCCAGGTACTTTTGGCTTAATACTGTATATATTGTATGGCATCAGTTTCTTGATTTTTAGTAATTTTTAGTAATTACTCTCACCTTTGGAAACATGTTACATTTTCTGCAATCACTGAGAAGCTCATTGTCCCTCTGGGTCTTACGACTGTGAACGCAAGAAATTGGTGAGGCATTGTTATTATTATTATATTATTATTATTGTTATTAATGTTTGAAGTTATTTATTTTGACTTAGGCCTAATGTGTGAGGAATGTCCCCAGGTCTGAACATTGAGACCCTCCTTACCTATCAACCAAGCCTTTAATATCACCCATATCAGCTACTATTTCAGTAATCTCATTCTGCAGATCCTGGGATGGAAGGGAAAAATAAGGGTTTGATCAGTCGGTGGAAGCAGTGGGAGACAATTTTAATGAGGAGCTTAAAATGAGAACTGAAGGAAGGAAACAAGATGAAGCCGTGATGGATGAATGGGGAATATTGAATCCTGTCAATTTAGTGAGTGGGGTTTAAAGTTGATGCCCAAACAAAAGACATTAGGTAGAAGGAGAATGAGACAACTTGCAGTGGAAAAAGGAAATGAGGCATTTTTATTGTGGTGGAGGCGAGAAGATTGATAGTGCAGGGTTATAATGTGGAAGAGCAGTAATAATTATTATCTTCACTGAGTGTAAATTCTGCCGCTCCAACACTTTTATTTGCAATCAAGTATAAAGACATTGTGAAATAACAAGACATCTCATTCTGTTCTCTCTCTCTTCTGTATAAGGGAAGGGAGCAATCAGAGCAGTTATCATTACAGAGGCAGAGGTTTGTCACTCAGCAGATATCAGGGTCAGACCGGCCACAGAACACAATTCAGAGATTGGCACCTTAATATGTTCAAATAGCTCGTTTCTGAGAGATCCTGATGTTTGGATACCGGGCTGTTCTGTCTGAACCGGTGCATTTGTCTGTGGAGATACAGATACATGTGATCATTGTCAGTAGCACTTTACAGTATGTCACGTTATGGTCTTTATATAAATGTGTCTCTAATAAATAAAGGCCTTCTGTGGACAAGAGATTGTTGAGATACCTATGTGTTATATTATAGATAATGACTGTGAAAACCCATTGACTAAGTGCTGAAAAGGGGTATGTTTGTAAGGGCAACCTGGCATATTGCTCAGTGTGGGGAGGTGGAAGAATTATTGTTCCACTTTAATTGGGAATAATGAGCAGATGACTAACTGCTACCAAGAGTGTAAAGAGCAGCAGGAGATTATGGAATTAATTACTAGAGTTCATTAAAATTGTCTATAATTCATTGATCATTAGCACTGTGAATTTTTAAGCACCAAAATGAATGCAGCCACTGTGTTTACTTAAAGCAGAATGAAAGCTCCAATTAATGGGGGTGCCAAATATTAGGGAACCCCAAGTATAGTAATGATTGACTTGATACCACAAGCAGATGCTCCGGTTTGCAGAAAACTGCACCGACCCAGGGGATTTGCGATTGAGCAATCTTCTTCCTCCCTTCTTCTTTCTTCAAAATCCAGCAGTCAACACATGCGTATTAGAGAACAGTTTTCTGCTAACTGAAGAACCAGGCTAGGGTATCAGGTAATTCATTATAAGCCTTGGGGTGCCCCCTCCACTCAACAATTAGAGCTTTCTTTCTCCTTTGAGTGTAATTTTTGAAATTTGTCTTATGAAAACTTTATCCTACAAATACGAGTGTGGGACCTGTTATCCAGAATACTCTGTACCTGGGGTTTTCCGGATAATGGATCTTTATTCCTTAAGTTCAAGTAAACATTAAATAAACCCAATAGGCTGGTTTTGCTTCCAATAAGGATTAATTATATCTTAGTTGGGATCAAGTACAAGCTACTGTTTTATTATTACAGAGAAAAAGGAAATCATTTTTAAAAATGTGGATTATTTGGATAAAATGGAGTCTATTCCGTAATTCGGAACTTTCTGTATAATGGGTTTCCGAATAATGGATCACATACCTATACTATACATTAATGTAGTTACTGTATACATTACATTGTTGAGAGAAAAAGAACAGAAAATGCATAAAATTGATATTATAGCAACACTGCTATAATATCAAATCAACCTGTTATCCAGAAAGCTCCAAATTATGGGAAGACCATCTCCCAGCCATAAACAATGCAAATTTTTAAAAATGATTTAATTTATCTCAGTAATAATAAAACAGTACCTGGTACTTGATCCCAACTAAGATATAATTATTAAACTGTTATTAGAAGCAAAGCCATCTGACTGGGTTTATTCACTGGTTAAATCAATTCTTCATAAACTCAGGGGCAGATTCGAATTTCGAATTTCGAAGTTGAAAATACTTTGAAATTCGGCCATTGAATTGAATTACTTCGACTTCGAATATTGAAGTCGAAGTTTTTTTTCATCGAATTTGACCATTTGTGGTCGAACGAATTTTCTACGACTTCAAAAAACGTAGAAAACTGCTCTAGAAGGTCCCCATAGGCTAACATAGCACTTCAGCAGGTTTAATTTGGCGAATTTTATAGGTTTATAAGTCGAATTTTTTTTAAAGAGACAGTACTTCGATTATCGAATGGTCGAATATTCGAACTATTTTACTTTGAATCTAATTTGAAGTCGAAGTCGTAAGAGCCCATTTACTTAGTTCGAGTGAAGGAATAGAATAAAAAAAACTTTGAATTTCAAATGTTTTTTTTGGCTACTTCGACCATCCAATGGGCTACTTCGACCTTCGACTACGACTTCGACTTTGAATCATACGATTCAAACTAAAAATCATTCGACTATTCAACCATTCGATAGTCAAAGTACTGTCTCTTTAAAGAAAAAACTTCGACCCCCTAGTTCGCCACCTAAAACCTACCGAAGTCAATGTTAGCCTATGGGGAAGGTCCCCATAGGCTTTGCAATCTTTTGTGGGTCGAAGAAAAATCGTTCGATCGATGGATTAAAATCCTTCGAAACGAACGATTCAAAGGATTTAATCGTTCGATCAAACGATTTTTCACTCGATCGATCAAACGATTTTTCACTTCGAAGGATTTAACTTCGACAGTTGAAGTAAGTGTGGGGTACTGGCAAAATAGCAAAAATAGTAATACTTTAAAATAGTAATACTTATTACTATTTTTGCTATTTTGCCAGTACCCCACACTTACTTCTCTTGCATTGGAGTAGGACCAGAGAGGCACAACATAACTAGTGGTCTTTCTGCTTTTAAAGGGAAATATGTAGGGGGTTAGATATCAAAATCTGAAATTGCCTCACCATTTTCTAAAGACCACTCCGACCAAATCCACACTTTTTCCCCTTATTTATCAATAAATATTCCTGAAAATTACTTGTGTGGGAAAAGACTTTGAAAAAAAAATCTGAATCTTATGAATTTTTCAGATTTTTTTGCCGAAAACTGCAACTTTTTTGGATTATGTCCTGAAAACCACAAAATCTTTGGATTGTTGAATGAAAAAATTGTGATTTCCCCCTTTATCAGATTTTAATAAATAATCCCCGTAGTGTTACCAGCTGTCAGAGGGTACTGGGCATTTTACTTTAGCAACAGGTAAAGCAGCCCTACTTCATAGAAATATGAGAAATATGAATAAATATGATATAAACAATTTATAACAGTACAGGGCAACAGTACATCATATTTTAACAATTTTAAAACACTTTTATCTTGTGGGTTTACTGTTCCTTTAACTGCAGGAGGCCAGCCCTTCAGTATCAGTTAGAAGTTTTTTTTTTTCAAGTTTTTTTATTTATTGGTTACATCTTCAACATGTAGAAATAAAGGATAAGTTTGCAATAATATAAGCGTACATTGATTATTCACGTGGGTTGAGCGACTCTTCACTCAGGTGAGAGTCTAAGTCAATGGTTTTCACAATTGAAGAACAAACCCTTTTTTCCTAATTTTTAACTCAAACACAAACAGGGGTTTATGGGGGGGGGGTATTTGGGCTGAATGATCATGTGCTAGCTTCTGTTCCCATACATGTAGGTCATTTAACGAAGTAGAGTCCCAAGGTGTGTTCATATCAATTATATCATCCCATGCACCCCAGATTTTCAAATTTATCTGTACAGCCTCTACTAATATATATTAGCTTGTAGAAGGGAAGAGCTTGGTGAAGTTGCATTCAATTTTATATTCAGGTTGTGTTTAAAAGGACCTAAAATGACTGTAAAATGAGTCTGTAAAGAGTGGGCAATAATCTAGTTGTCCTGTCATGTTACAGTATGTTGCCATGCACTGGATCTTGCATCTATTATCCATCCTGCTCCTCTTGGTCCACACAGACTCTTTAAAGGGCATGTAAAGTCTAAAATAGAATAAGGCTAGAAATGCTGTATTTTGTATACTAAATATAAACATGAACTTACTGCACCACAAGCCTAATCAAACAATAATTTATACTTTCAAAGTTGGCTACAGGGGGTCACCATCTTGTAACTTTGTTACATATCTTTGCAAGACTAAGACTGCGCACATGCTCAGTGTGGTCTGGGCTGCTTAGGGATAGTCATAAACAAAGCTGCTTGAGTTCTGCATGGCTGGGAAATAAAGTGGGGGCTCCCCCTGCTGTTCATAAGTATAATTGTTTCCCTGCTCAGCAGTTAGGGACCATCTGACAATTCCTATCCACAGCAGTAAATGAAGGGAGAATTTCACTGCATACAGTCAGGTTTCTTATAAAAACGATACACATTTTTTAATTAAAGTATATTGGAGATAGGTTTCTTTTTCATTAAAGAAAGTAAAAATGGGATTTTATTGTTTGCCTTTACATGCCCTTTAACCTGAATTGTTATAGAGACTTGCACTATGTCATCATTACAATGTTACACTGCCTTCTAGTTTACTGCTTCCAATCCAACCAGCCCTACTTCCCTTATTATTCTGACTTTTATTTCTATACTTATGTAGCCAGTTCAAAGTACTCACTTTACCTCTCTTCATTATAGGATCAGCCTAATCTATGTATAGACCCTTGCTCAGTATTTGCTATACAGGTATGGGACCTGTTATCCAGAATGATCAGGACCTGGGGTTTTCCATATAATGGATCTTTCTGCAATACATTAATTCTACTAGAAAATCGTGTAAACGTTAAATGAATCCAATAAGTTGTTTTTGCATCCAATAAGAATTAATTGTATCTTAGTTTCTGTAATACAGAGCTTTCTGGATAATGTGTTTACGGATAACGGATCCCATACCCATATTATATTAGTCTGCATGCATATTCCATTGCTTCCATTGCTTCTGCCAATGCTGCCATTCAATCTAAAAGGAAAGTCCGACTTTCCCCTTCTTTCCAAACTTTCAAATGCTCCCTAAAGACCCACCTGTTTAGAGAAGCTTATTCAATGTATCCTTATTTATCAGTCATAGCTGTATCATAAATCACAAATTTGTTTCTGAAATCCTTATGTCTCAATTGTACCCTAACCATTAGTTTGTAAACTCTTGTGAGCAGCCACCTCTATTCCTATTGTACTCTGTAAACCCTTGTTTGTTATTCACCATTTGTTCCCTGTTCGTTATAAACTACTATACTATATGTAAAGTATAGGGATGGCGCGAACTGTTCGCCGGCGAACTTGTTCGCGCGAACATCGGGTGTTCGCGCTCGCCGGAAGTTCGCGAACGCCGCGCGACGTTCGCCATTTTGGGTTCGCCATTGTTGGCGCTTTTTTTTGCCCTCTCACCCCAGACCAGCAGGTACATGGCAGCCAATCAGGAAGCTCTCCCCTGGACCACTCCCCTTCCCTATAAAAACCGAAGCCCTGCAGCGTTTTTTCACTCTGCCTGTGTGTGCTGAAGAGTGTAGGGAGAGAGCTGCTGCCTGTTAGTGATTTCAGGGACAGTTGAAAGTTTGCTGGCTAGTAATCGTTTTGATACTGCTCTGTTATTGGAGGGACAGAAGTCTGCAGGGGTTTGAGGGACATTTAAGCTTAGGTAGCTTTGCTGGCTAGTAATCTACCTTCTACTGCAGTGCTCTGTATGTAGCTGCAGTGGGCAGCTGTCCTGCTTCTGATCTCATCTGCTGACTGCTGCAATAACAGTAGTCCTTGTAAGGACTGCTTTTATTTATTTTTTTGTTGTTTTACTACTACTACTACTACTACTATAAGAGCCTAGTGCTATTAGTCTAGCAGTGTTGGGGAGTGGGACTGGTGTGCTAATCTGCTGCTCCTAGTAGTTCAGCAGCACCAACTTTAATTTTTTTTTTTTTAATATTCATTTTTTTTTTATTTTACTTTTTTTTATTTTACTACCGCTGTAGTAGTGTATAAGTTGACCTTTTAGGCATTATTTGCCCTGTAGGCATTTTTTGCCCAGTGTGTTATTCAACCAACTGCCATCTAGCTGTGTGACCTTGTTCACATTCTGTCTAAATATCCATAATATTACCGTCTCCAGAAAAAACACCGGAGTGACTTTTTTCAAGCAGCCATAATATATTTTACGTAATCCGTATCCATCGCTGTATTAGTGTATAAGTTGACCTTTTAGGCATTATTTGCCCTGTAGGCATTTTTTGCCCAGTGTGTTATTCAACCAACTGCCATCTAGCTGTGTGACCTTGTTCACATTCTGTCTAAATATCCATAATATTACCGTCTCCAGAAAAAACACCGGAGTGACTTTTTTCAAGCAGCCATAACATATTTTACGTAATCTGTATCCATCGCTGTAGTAGTGTATAAGTTGACCTTTTAGGCATTATTTGCCCTGTAGGCATTTTTTGCCCAGTGTGTTATTCAACCAACTGCCATCTAGCTGTGTGACCTTGTTCACATTCTGTCTAAATATCCATAATATTACCGTCTCCAGAAAAAACACCGGAGTGACTTTTTTCAAGCAGCCATAATATATTTTACGTAATCCGTATCCATCGCTGTAGTAGTGTATACGTTGATCTTGTGGGCAGTATTTGCACAGTGTTTTCTTCAAACCGCCATCTAGCTGTGTGAGCTTGTTCACATTTTGTCTAAATATTGATAATATTATCGTCTCTAGAAAAACCACTTGAGTTACTTTTTTTCAAGCAGCATTCATATATTTTACGTAATCCGTATCCACCGCTGTGTATACGTTGACCTTGTAGGCATTATTTGCACAGTGTTTTCTTCAAACCGCCATCTAGCTGTGTGAGCTTGTTCACATTTTGTCTAAATATTGATAATATTATCGTCTCTAGAAAAACCACTTGAGTTACTTTTTTTCAAGCAGCATTCATATATTTTACGTAATCCGTATCCACCGCTGTGTATACGTTGACCTTGTAGGCATTATTTGCACAGTGTTTTCTTCAAACCGCCATCTAGCTGTGTGAGCTTGTTCACATTTTGTCTAAATATTGATAATATTATCGTCTCTAGAAAAACCACTTGAGTTACTTTTTTTCAAGCAGCATTCATATATTTTACGTAATCCGTATCCACCGCTGTGTATACGTTGACCTTGTAGGCATTATTTGCACACTGTTTTCTTCAAACCGCCATCTAGCTGTGTGAGCTTGTTCACATTTTGTCTAAATATTGATAATATTATCGTCTCTAGAAAAACCACTTGAGTTACTTTTTTTCAAGCAGCATTCATATATTTTACGTAATCCGTATCCACCGCTGTGTATACGTTGACCTTGTAGGCATTATTTGCACACTGTTTTCTTCAAACTGCCATCTAGCTGTGTGTATTATCGTTTCCAGAAAAACCAACTGAGTTTTTGTTGTTGTTGTTTTTTTAAAAATAATGCCAGGCAAAGGCAGGCCGCCACGCAGAGGCCGTGCTAGGGGCCGTGCTGCTATGCAATCCTGTGGCCCTAGCAAATTGCCCAGTTTTAAAAAGCCAATGACCCTGAACTCCCAAAATGCTGAAGAGGTAGTTGACTGGCTTACACAGCACACCCCATCCTCTACCGTTTCTAACTTTACCACAACATCCTCCTCATCCTCCACTGCTATGGCCACCCCACGTAACACTTCCTCCACCACCGGTGCCCCTTCTTCACTGGAGTCAGAGGAGTTATTTTCCCATGAGTTTCTTGAACTGAGTAATGCGCAACCATTATTGCCAGAAGAAGATGAAGGAGATGAGGACGTTACACCAGATTTAATTCTGGCAGAGAACACGACAGAGATGGACATAATGATGAGTGATGAGGAGGAGGTCCCCGCTGCTGCTTCCTTCTGTGATGTGTCAGAAGAAATTGATGCATCTGAGGAGAATGATGATGAGGAGATTGATGTTTTGTGGGTGCCTAGTAGAAGAGAGCAAGAGGAGGGTAGTTCAGATGGAGAGACGGAGAGTCAGAGAGGCAGTAGGAGAATAAGACTTAGAAGAAGCAGGGAGGACAGCCCGCAGGGATCAGTAGGGCAACAACATGTATCGGCACCTGTGTTCAGCCGGCCAACGCACCCGCCATTGCCGCCAATGCCGCCAACTTCTACTGTTACCGCCAGATCGCACACTTCCAAAAAGTCAGCAGTGTGGGATTTTTTTAATGTGTGTGCCTCTGACAAAAGCATTGTAATTTGCAATGAGTGCAGTCAGAAACTGAGCCTTGGTAAGCCCAACAGCCACATAGGTACAACTTCTATGCAAAGGCACATGAGCGGCAAGCACAAAGCACTTTGGGAGCAACACCTCAAAGGCAACAGGCAAACTAAAAGCCACACTCCTTCTGGTCCAGCATCTTACTGCTCTACCTCTGCTCTCCTTGACCCGTCTGAACCACCCTCCACTCCGCCTTCCACCTTGACCACCTGTTCCCATTCCCAGTCATCTGCCACCAGCCAAGTTTCTGTGAAGGCCATGTTTGAGCGTAAGAAGCCAATGTCTGACTGTCACCCCCTTGCCCGGCGTCTGACAGCTGGCTTGTCTGCACTCTTAGCCCGCCAGCTTTTACCATACCAGCTGGTGGACTCTGAGGCCTTCCGCAAATTTGTAGCAATTGGGACACCGCAGTGGAAGGTACCCAGCCGCAATTTTTTTTCTAAAAAGGGAATACCACACCTGTACCAACATGTGCAGAGCCAAGTTACCGCATCTCTGTCACTTAGTGTTGGGCCAAAGGTCCATATGACTACTGACGCATGGTCCTCCAAGCATGGTCAGGGCAGGTATGTCACCTACACTGCCCACTGGGTGAACTTGGTAATGGCTGGGAAGCAGGGAATGGGTAGCTCAACAACAACAACAGTGGAGTTGGTGTCACCGCCACGGATTGCACGCGGTTCTGCCACCACCTCTACTCCTCCATCGCTCTCTACCTCGTCTTCTTCCTCTTCTTCTTCTTACTCTGCTGCTGGGTCCTCCTTCTCCTCCTCCACACCTGTGCACCCCCAGCTCCCCCTAGGCTATTCGACGTGCCAGGTACGCCGTTGTCACACTGTCTTGGGGATGACGTGCCTGGAAAGCAAAAACCATACCGGATCTGTACTCCTGTCATCTCTGCAGTCACAGGCCGATCGGTGGCTGACCCCACACCAACTGCAGATCGGAAAAGTGGTGTGTGACAATGGAAGCAATCTGTTGGCAGCGTTGAGACTGGGCAATTTAACACATGTGCCCTGCATGGCACATGTGTTAAATTTAATAGTCCAACGTTTTGTCTCCAAGTACCCAGGATTCCAGGACGTTCTCACCCAGTCCAGAAAGGTGTCGGCCCATTTCAGACGTTCCTACACAGCCATGGCACGCCTTGCTGACATTCAGCAGCGCTACAACATGCCAGTCAGGCGTTTGATTTCTGACAGCCAGACTCGCTGGAATTCAACGCTCCTTATGTTGGAACGTCTGCTGCAACAACAAAGGGCCGTCAACGAGTACCTTTTTGAACTGGGTGGTAGGACTGGATCTGCAGAGCTGGGGATTTTTTTCCCCCGTTACTGGGTGCTTATGCGCGATGCCTGCAGGCTCATGCGACCTTTTGAAGAGGTGACAAATATGGTCAGTCGCACCGAAGGCACCATCAGCGACCTAATACCCTTCGCTTTCTTCCTGGAGCGTGCCGTGCGATGAGTGACAGATGAGGCTGTAGACCAGCGTGACGAGGAGCTGGAAGCGCACGATTTATGGTCGGAATCACCAGAACGAACCCAGGCACCTGCTGCAACGCAGGGAGAGGTGCCAGAAGTGGAGTCAGAGGAGGAAGGTGGCTTTGTGGAGGAGGAGGAGGAGGACCAACAGGAGCAGGCTTCCCAGGGGGCTAGTGGTGACCTTTTGGGGACCCCTGGTCTTGTACGTGGCTGGGGGGAGGAGACCGTGGATGATGCAGTCCTTGATAATGAGGAAGCGGAGATGGATAGCTCTGCATCCAACCTTGTGAGAATGGGGTCTTTCATGCTGTCATGCCTGTTGAAGGACCCCCGTATCAAGAGGCTTAAGGAGAAGGACCTGTACTGGGTCGCAACGCTACTAGACCCTCGGTACAAGCATAAAGTGTCAGAAATGTTACCAACATACCACAAGTCCGAAAAGATGCGGCATTTACAAACCAGCCTGCAAAACATGTTGTACAATGCTTTTAAGGGTGATGTCACTTCAGGAACTCATCAACATTCCAGGGGCAGAGGTGCCAGTAATCCTGCCACGAGCACACCTGCAAGGACAAAGCCCTTTGGCCGGTCTGTAACGTCAGACATGCAAATGTTTTTCTGTCCAAGGCAGCGCCACAACCCTTCTGGATCCACCCTCAAAGAACGCCTCGACCGGCAGGTAGCGGACTACCTGGCATTAACTGCAGATATCGACACTCTGAGGAGCGATGAACTGTGATCTGTGGCCAGAGCTGTCACAATTTGCCATGAACCTCTTGTCTTGCCCAGCCTCAAGTGTGCTCTCAGAAAGGACCTTCAGTGCAGCAGGAGGGATTGTAACTGAGAAGAGAACTCGCCTAGGTCACAAAAGTGTCGATTACCTGACCTTTATTAAAATGAATGAGGGGTGGATCTCGGAGGGTTACTGCACGCCGGAAGACTTGTTCTGACTTCTATGCAGCTGTCCTTCTCTTCAAGCCTCATGACTCCACACACAGCTGTCCTTTAGCGTCCTCCTCCCTCCGCCACCGTTACAAACTAGGGTGCAAACCCTACTGGTTTAATTTTTTCTGGCCTCTGTGCTTCAGTGGCTGCAACCAAAAAAACTGGGCAAACAATGTCTACAAGGTCAACGTATGGCGAAAAATGACTATTTTCAGCATTTATATGGCATATTTTTTCTGGCAACTGTGCTTCAGTGGCTGCGTCCAAAAAAATGCATATTTTCTGCATTTATATGGCATAATTTTTCTGGCCTCTGTGCTTCAGTGGCTGCAACCAAAAAAATGCATATTTTCTGCATTTATATGGCATAATTTTTCTGGCCTCTGTGCTTCAGTGGCTGCAACCAAAAAAATTTATATTTTCAGCATTTATATGGCATAATTTTTCTGTCAACTGTGCTTCAGTGGCTGCGACCAAAAAAATGCATATTTTCTGCATTTATATGGCATAATTTTTCTGGCCTCTGTGCTTCAGTGGCTGCAACCAAAAAAATTTATATTTTCAGCATTTATATGGCATAATTTTTCTGTCAACTGTGCTTCAGTGGCTGCGACCAAAAAAATGCATATTTTCTGCATTTATATGGCATAATTTTTCTGGCCTCTGTGCTTCAGTGGCTGCAACCAAAAAAATTTATATTTTCAGCATTTATATGGCATAATTTTTCTGGCAACTGTGCTTCAGTGGCTGCGACCAAAAAAATGACTATTTTCAGCATTTATATGGCATATTTTTTCTGGCCTCTGTGCTTCAGTGGCTGCGGCCAAAAAAACTGGGCAAACAATGCCTACAAGGTCAACGACGTTGACCTTGTAGGCATTGTTTGCCCAGTTTTTTTGGCCGCAGCCACTGAAGCACAGAGGCCAGAAAAAATATGCCATATAAATGCTGAAAATAGTCATTTTTTGCCATACGTTGACTCAACGTATATGGCAAAAAATGACTATTTTCAGCATTTATATGGCATATTTTTTCTGGCAACTGTGCTTCAGTGGCTGCGACCAAAAAAACTGGGCAAACAATGCCTACAAGGTCAACGTATGGCAAAAAATGACTATTTTCAGCATTTATATGGCATATTTTTTCTGGCAACTGTGCTTCAGTGGCTGCGTCCAAAAAAACTGGGCAAACAATGTCTACAAGGTCAACGTATGGCGAAAAATTACTATTTTCAGCATTTATATGGCATATTTTTTCTGGCAACTGTGCTTCAGTGGCTGCGTCCAAAAAAACTGGGCAAACAATGTCTACAAGGTCAACGTATGGCGAAAAATTACTATTTTCAGCATTTATATGGCATATTTTTTCTGGCAACTGTGCTTCAGTGGCTGCGTCCAAAAAAACTGGGCAAACAATGCCTACAAGGTCAACGTATGGCAGTTGTTTAAAGAGAACAGTAGATTACTAGCCAGCAAAGCTACCTAAGCTAAAATGTCCCTCAAATCCCTGCAGACTTCTGTCCCTCCAATACAGAGCAGTATCAAGCAGATTACTAGCCAGCAAACTTACTATCATCTGTCCCTGAAATCACTAACAGCTCTCCCCCTACACTATCTCTTCCAAGCACACACAGGCAGATTTTTCAGATACATTTTTGCCCTTGATCCCCCTCTGGCATGCCACTGTCCAGGTCGTTGCACCCTTTAAACAACTTTAAAATCATTTTTCTGGCCAGAAATGTCTTTTTTAGATGTTAAAGTTCGCCTTCCCATTGAAGTCTATGGGGTTCGCGAACCGTTCGCGGACCGCTCGCATTTTTGCGCAAGTTCGCGAACTTTTTTTCCGACGTTCGCTACATCCCTAGTAAAGTACAACGTAACTTGTTGGCACTCTATAAATAAATGATGATGACGATGATGACTGCTCTTCTGTTATATTTTAATGCCCCATCAGAGCATTGTTTGATATATGCAAAATTTATATCAAACACCAACCTGACTTGACTGAATTGGTAATTAGTAAATAGAATAGAGTTTACATTACAAGACTATGGCTTTTCTGAAAAGAATACATTTTTGGCTTTTACATTAGAAGATTATGGCTTTTTCATTAGACTATTGCATTAGAAGACTATGGCTTTTCTGAAAAGAATATTTTTTTGGCTTTTCTGAAAAGAATAGTTTTGCTGTTGCAGGTGAAAATGGGTTTATTGTACCCAAATCTACCACTAGATGGCATGTTAAGTCAAGTAAAGCATGGATTTTATTGGCAATGTGCATAAGGCAGATAAAAGACGGCGACGCCTGAAGTGCTGTTGCAATGAATACAGTCATTACAAAAAGAAAACACTTTAATTTGAGTAATCTATAACTGCTATCTATAATGGTTAAAGAATTCTGTTAAATATTCCGTGTAGCTTTAATAACACAAACGTTTAAATACTGATTATGAAAAAGGACCAGAGACAGAAAACATTAAAATGAACCACTATTTTCTTGTAAAATATTTTCGCTGAAATTCTGGTTTCTTCCAGGGTATTTTATAGTTGCGTCCAGTCATTTTTCACCTGTTGTCAAAATAAGCCCCACCCAGTCCTTTATATGTAATTCATGAGAAAAATCAGAAGTGCAAAATTGTGACTTGGTGCAGTAAATAAAAAAGGATATCCAATGTGCATACATTTAGATTTGCCAAACACACCCATATTTAAATTCTTATGCCTTTTCATTCATACAACCACAGGTATGGGATCTGCTGTCTGGAAACCCGTAATCCAGAAAGCTCCATTAACCAGAAAGCATTTTATCCAAATAATCCAATTTTTTAATAACGATTAGCTTTTTTTCTGTAGTACTAAAACATTACCTTGCACCAAACTGAGATCCTAATCCTTATTGGAAGCAGAACCAGCCTATTGGGTTTATTTAATGTTCACGTTATTTTCTAGTTCTCTTAAGGTACACTATGAAGTATGAAATTACTAAAAGATCTGTTATAAAGCCCCAGGTCCCAAGCATTCCGAATAAGATATACTGTAATTAATGCTCATTAGAGGCAAATCAATATGATTGGGTTCATTTAATGATTACATTAAACATTAAACAATTACATTTAACATTTTTACTAGACTTAAGGCATGGAGATCCAAATAATGGAAATCCCAGGTCCCAAGCATTCTGATAACAGGTCCCATACCTGTACCAAGTAACAAATGCTTTATAGCTTGTATTTATAGCTACAGGGCTGCTATACAAAACCACAGATACAGCATCCCTGCAGCATGAAAGCTACTAGTCTCAGAACATGGTACCTTCATGATCCTCCTTGTCTTGGCCACTTGTCCTGCTACACATATGCATCACTGTTGCACGTGCAGAGTGTTTCAATCATTTCTTGCCTATGTGCAGCTTTCAGACCAGTAGGGACAGAGGCCAGAGGGCATGCACCTGTGCTTCCAACCATCCCATCCACAATAAGCATGGAGCTGGAAGGCTTTTACAGAGAGTAGTGACCTTTATACCTGCTGCTGTATGTATATTTCTGTACAACCTATAAGAGGTGGATCAGTGCTTTATTAGACCTTGAAAAAAATAGAAGCATTACAGACAGCAATAAATATTATATTCTGCTAGACCCTTCAATACTTTGTATTCTTGTAGCAAATAAGTTCTTGCAGGGTTAGACAGGTGGTGGCAGGACATGGGTAAAAACCCAGTGGGCCTGCAGACCCAAACCTGTACCCGATTAGAGGCCAGGCTGCCCCCTGATCTTGCCCCCCTCTGGCTCTGATCATGCAAGGGTTGCTACTGAGGTGGGGGGGTATAGGGGGTTGTGTGGAGGCAGGAGGGCCCTGGTGGGCCTCCAAAACTTAGTTCTTGTATTTTTAAGCTAGTGTATAGTTGCCAGCTGTACAGTTTTGATTCAGGTGGCACATTTTTTACTTGGGCAGATCTGCTGAGATTCAGGGTTCCAGAGCAAAACTCTGTTTCTGGGACCCCAATATGCCCAATCCCAACTACACTCTGCTATCTACTTTGAAAAACCTTGCACTGCTATGGCAGTAAATGAGACATAGCTGCCTGGGTGATTAAGAGGACCACTTGGGTGTCCAAATACAGGGGGAACTGCCTCAGTAAACATTTCTAAACCTCAGGGTCCCTACTCCTGTATAAATAAAATTATTAACTGATATATTAACAGAATGCTGCACTCTCCCCACCTTTATCTTCCAGTTCTGGAACCAAAAGCAGAAATGCCATTAGGACAGAATAGAAAACAATATCAAGAGGCAGCTTTTTCCATATTTGTATGGGGGGCCCTAGATTCCTACTCACTTGTCTGCTTCATATATCCAGTATCTCAGTCATTGCCTTCTGAATCTAGAGAATTCCAAGGACTTTATATAAGTAATATATTATTAATTTCATATCATCACATCTTTCGTATGGTTTTTCTTCAGTATAGATTTCATCATCTTAGATCTCTTCCACACATGTTATCTTATTCCTCCTTCATTTTGTTGTGTTGCTTTAGAGATATTCAAGTTGATGTTGAAGTTGATGCTTCATTGCATAGCGAGTCATGAGCCCAGATGAGTAGTTTGATAGGGAAGCACTCAGAGGAAATAGAGTTATACAAGGCAAAAGAACTCCCTTTTTATTTTGCAAGCCTCTATATTGCCCAGGGTAATGTATTAATTCTGGGGCCCTCAGCTGGAATATATAACTGCCAGTTCCCATTTTCAGCAGGCAGTGAGATGCATGGAGTTATAATTCAATTACAGATGAAAGGCAGCAGGTTGGGAATCGTCATTATAAATAGTGAAGGCAGCTAGAATTTGGTTACAGCATGGAATATCGGCTGCAATCTCTACCAGAGGGATCATACCCTGGGCACAACGCCAGCACTAATAGAAGGGAAACTGACACATGGCATATTTTATATATCAGAGTGTTTTCACTTTTTTTGTGAAAATACAGGTGTGTGGTTTATTCTTTTAGCTAAGTATTTATACAAACAGTATAACATACATATTTTCTATAAAGAGTGAAAATGCAGATTTACATGGATATTTGGTTGTGATGTAATTTGTTTATCTATTACCCATACCTTATATTAGTGTGCAGTTTTCTGTTTCTTAGCTTCCCTTTCTCAACCTAGAGTCCTGTCCAGGTACCCACTGACGTCACTTCTGAAGACTTCCAGCAGGGGCCTGCTTGGCTATGGGAAACCTCTTGGTTGGGAGATATCTGATGCTTCAAAGTGCACAGTTCAGATCTGTGTTGGTCTAGTAATAAAGACCCATGCAGGACTCTATCTCAACAACTGATTAATGTTATCTAGGTCTCTCTATACGTGATGTGCAGGTTGACAAAAAGTTGCATTCCTATGGCATAACTAAAAGGTGATCCTTCACTAAAATTAAAATTCCTCTGCTACTGACCCATGCCATTCAGTGTCGGACTGATGCACAAGGAAGACTCCCAGTGGGCCCAGTTGTCAAAAGTGCCCTTTTGCTCAATCATATGCCTTGTATATATCTATACCATGGCAGGACAATGGGGGAAGGATAGGTGATAGTATGTAAAGTGAAGCGAATAAGTAGAGAACTCAAAATCATTTGGAGAGTGGGTCTGTAGTCTCAGGTTTTCTGACAGGCTCCTGGCACCCCAGCCTATCACTCCTGCACTGCCTGAATCTATGTCTATTAGTCAGCAGAGGAAGACCAAGCATGGACTTGAGCAAACACGTGTGTGTGTAGTGACGTCAGAGACCGGATCAGTGCAGAGAGCTGGCAGAGAGAAGAAAGTCCCTACAAGGGGTAGGTTCAATCCTCTTCAAGAGGTACATGCCCTGCACCCCCAATCGTTGCACCATAGGCAAGTGCCTTTTCTGCCTACCCCTATTTCTGGCCCTGCTAGTCAGTAATGGGGGTCTAGGGTGGCAAAGGCCACTTTTAGAATTTAAGAAAAATGATACATTTTTAGAGCTGTAATCAGAGTTGTCACCTGTCCAGTTTTGACCCGGACAGCTAGTTTTTTCCAAATTAGGGAAACCGGGCAGGATTACCATAGATTAATGCGTGATCGGACAATTGCTGATTGCCACTCCCCAGTCCTGCCACTGACATCTCTGGACAGCCCCTAGACCGTCAGTGCCCCACCCCTTCCAAGTCATCAGTCTACCCTTCAGCATCATCTGCCTGTCCCCCTTCAGTAAATGGTGGCAACTCTAGCTATAATGGCAAATAAAATCTGGAAAGTCAGTGTCACTATCCCAATAATACTTCTACTAATAATTACTATCCTTCTTTATAACTATTATTAGTAGTAGAAGTAGTAGTATAATTAATTTTTCAATGTTTTCCTTATAGTTCCTTCTTGAGATATTCAATATTTTAATAGCAAGCCTAAGATATTTCTCTTGTATAAACAGCTCATTTATTGTGAGAGTCCCAGGCCAATAGCATGAATAATTGGTTATACTAGATGGAAAAAGACAGGCTGGGCGGGAGCCAGTATTTTCCCTGATCTACTAAACGGATTCTTTGATAAGCCAGCACAAAGCACAGATGAGGTGTTTAATACAAGGAATATATGATGATGCACAGATAAACATTAAAAAAGGTGTCAAATCAGCTCTTTATTGACAGGTATCAAAATGTCAAAAAAGTGCTCAGTGCAAAATCAGTTTGGGACATTCCTGCCCCAAATCTTCACCTAATGAAATGATGGCCCAATTCTCTTACCCTGCTAATAAATGGCATAATGGCTCACTGGCAGTAAGCTTGCATGACGTGCTACGTTAGTACCCTCTGCTGGATACAGCACAGAATAGTCATTATTAATGGAATATCTATCTAATTAAAGTCTTTAGACACCTCCTTCGAAAATAATTTATTGCAACAGCATCTTAAAAATAATACCCTCTTTCTTACATCCTGTTCCAGCACACTCCATTTTACAGATCAGATTGTGAGCCCTGTGTTATCAGTCCGTCCTTGCCAGTACCCTGAACTGACATTTAGGGGCCAATTCATTAACTTCGAGTGAAGGAATAGAAGAAAAAAAACTTTGAATTTCGAAGTGTTTTTTTGGCTACTTCGACCATTGAATGGGCTACTTCGACCTTCGACTACGACTTCGACTTCGAATTGAAGGATTCGAACTAAAATCGTTCGACTATTCGACCATTCGATAGTTGAAGTACTGTCTCTTTAAGAAAAAACTTCGACCCCCTAGTTCGCCACCTAAAAGCTACCGAACCCAATGTTAGCCTATGGGGAAGGTCTCCATAGGCTTGCCTAACATTTTTTGGTCGAAGGATAATCCTTTGATCGTTGGATTAAAATCCTATTTGCGCAAAATCCTTTGACTTTGATATTCGAAGTCGAAGGATTTTCATTCCCCAGTCGTATATCGAGGGTTAATTAACCCTCGATATTCGACCCTTGATGAATTTGCCCCATATATCCATGAGGTATGGTAACAATTACACTTTAGGGGGCACATTTACTATTGGTCGAATATCGAGGGTTAATTAACCCTCGTTATTCGACCGTCGGAGTAAAATCCTTCGACTTTCAATCTCGAAGTCGAAGGATTAATTGCATTTCCTTTGATTGAACGATCGAAGGAAAAATCGTTTGCTCGAACGATTAAATCCTTCGATATCGAACGATTCGAAGGATTTTAATCCTTCGATCGAACAATTTTCCTTTGATCAAAAAAAAAAAGCTAGGAAAGCCTATGGGGACCTTCCCCATAGGCTAACATTGGTGCTCGGTAGGTTTTAGGTGGCAAAGTAGGTGGTCGAAGTTTTTTTTAAAGAGACAGTACTTAGACTATCGAATGGACGAATAGTCGAACGATTTTTAGTTGAATCATTCTATTCAAAGTCGTAGGTCGAAGTAGCCAATTCGGTGGTCGAAGTAGCCAAAAAAATACTTCGAAATTCGAAGTATTTTTTATTCTAATCCTTCACAAAGTAGCCCAGTTAAAGCGACAAAGAAAGCGACAGCGTTGTTGGTTCCCCTAGGTCGGCTATGGAACTACTTCCTTATTTACCTCCAGCCTCGGGATAAGGAAAAGGATATATTTTACATAGCTAGCATGTATTATAAAATAGTACAGGCAAACAGAGGTGATCATAGTACAGGGCATGTATTTGTTTATGCTGTTTTTGTATTATGTGATCATATCCTCACTGCATCCCAGTTCATAATTTAAAAATATTTAGTGATGAGTACAAAATTCCCTTTACACTATATATACAGTATATATATATATATAGGGTTACATACTTCTGCGAGGTACAAGAGGAAGCATTTGGAGGTGGGGATTTTTCTGACATTTGTATGCTCTATCTATAACCCATCAAAACAGAACTGAATTCTATTTTTGGATAGACTTTGATTTTTTCGGGGCTCAATATGGCAACCAATTCCATAGAATGTTGTTTCATCAGTGATGATGGAATGTAAAACAGTGGTCAATATTGAAGACAAATTACATTGATATAACATAATGTCACTGGGATCCCAGTACTTTGTTTTACTCTGTCAAAGGAACAGTAACATCTAAGCATTCGTTTTAAAGGAATGATAATATAATGTACTGTTGCACTGCACTGTATTTGCTTCAGAAACACTGCTACAGTTTATATGAACAAACTACTGTGTAGCCATGAGGGCAGCCATTCAAGCACAGTATACACAGTAGAGAACAGATAAACTCTGTATTTTATAGAGCTTATCTGTTACCTTCTGTGTATCCTGTGCCTTTTCTCCTTTTCAAGCTTAAATGGCTGCCCCCATGGCTACACAGCAGCTTGTTTATATAAATTATTGTTAAATTCTGAAGGAAACACACCAGTACAGAGCAACAGTACATTATATTTTCATTATGTTAAAACACCTTAATTTTTTGATGTTACTGTTGCTATAAAAACGTCGACATTATTTTTCGGAAGAAAAGAGTTGTGAGCAGAGTAAATTTCTATGAAATCGAATAGGCAGCTATGGTTAAAATGGCTGAAGCAAAGACGTATGATAAATGTGTTGAAGAGTCAATATTTTCTTGCAAAAGAGTTTTATCAGTGGTAAATTATGAATATTTTTAAAAAATAGCAATTGGCCATTTATAAAGGGCCTTGGAGTGTGTTTTTGTGGCTTAAAGGGCATGTAAAGGCAAAAAAATAAAATCCCATTTTTACTTCCTTTAATGAAAAAGAAACCTATCTCCAATATACTTTAATAAAAAAATGTGTACTGTTTTTATAAGAAACTTGACTGTATGCAGTGAAATTCTCCCTTCATTTACTGCTGTGGATAGGAATTATCAGATGGTCCCTAACTGCTGAGCAGGGAAACAATCATACTTATGAACAGCAGGGGGAGCCCCCGCCTTACTTCCCAGCCATGCAGAACTCAAGCAGCTTTGTTTTTTAATGGCCCCTAAGCAGCCCAGACCACACTGAGCATGTGCACAGTCTTAGTCTTGCAAAGATGTTTAACAAAGTTACAAGATGGTGACCCCCTGTAGCCAACTTTGAAAGCATAAATCATTTGTTTGATTAGGCTTGTGGTGCAGTAAGTTCATGCTTATATTTAGTATACAAACTATAGCATTTCTAGCCTTATTCTATTTTAGACTTTATATGCCCTTTAAGACATTCCTTTTCCAAGGGTGGTGATATCTAAATGTAATTCTTATGTCAATGAATCAACCAGACCCACTAGTGTAGTTAACAGTTGCTGGTCCCCACAGATGTTGTTTGGATGTCCCTCAGACAGGGCCACCCAAAAATGACAGGATTTGCCAGGGTCAGATGGGTAACTCCATTCCCCAGGAATGGCCTGTCTAATATTACCCATTCCATGAGGAGCTATCTAAGTGGACATACAGCTAACAGCATTGGACATACAGAGGGCATGGTGGCAAAGAAGACATCATACTCCCCAAGATGCTCAGAGCAGGCAAATGGGGCATGCTACATCATTTGCATTAGTTTTTTTGCTTGTTGTCTTAACCCTTAGAATAAAGATTATCTAAAGATATCCTAAAGGCTATAGCAGAGGTACAGAACCAAGCTGTAGAGTAGCCCATAGAGGTGCTGGAGCAGAAGCAATGGGGGCTTATTTTGATGGCCACATAGAGAAAAAAATTCTTTGTTTTCTAGATAAATTGGAAAGTCCATCCTGAGATTTATGACAAATACTACTGCTGTGCTAGAAATTTAAGCCACTGTGGCTGAATGACTGATACTCCAATGATTCCTATTTGTCTGGCTTTATGATTAGCTAAGGGGCCATGTTAAAAAATAAACCTCTAAGTGGAATCGAAAAGAAAAATTCTCTCAACCACTGGGTTCCAATGAAATGAACAGTGAGTTCCAGTTATGGTATTTAGCTCTCGTGACAGCATTCTATGTTAAGGTGGCCATACACGGGCAGATAAAGCTGCCGATATCGGTCGTTTGGACCAATTCGACATCTTATCTGCCTGTGTATGGGGGCTTAAAGTGGACATACAGCTAACAGCATTGGACATACAGAGGGCAGCTTTATCTGCCTGTGTATGGCCACCTTAACATAGAATACTTTCACGAGAGCTAAATACCCTAACTGGAACTCACTGTTTATTTCATTGGAACCCAGTGGTTGAGAGAATTTTTCTTTTCGATTCCACTTAGAGGTTTAGTTACATGCGCCTTTACATGGTGAATGCTTTAATTAGGTTTAGATGCTGTAACGCAATCTTCTGTGTTAAATGGGATGAGTGGGATAAATAGGTTTAGATATTCTGTGTTAAACACACAAACCACAGTGGTTTCATTATTTTTCTTTATCAGCCATTCAGCTACAGATCCAATAATATCAAGAGCAGCAAATAAATGTTCATCTCAAATCTCCCAATAACTGACCCTCAATCTGGGCTTTCAGGACTTTCAGAGCAAATAGGCAACCCCCTCCCCCACCCCAGTCTCACCCCCACCAATCCTTAGGGGGCAGCACCACTACATTTACACAATATTTTCTGGAAACTCCAAACCCCAGGGAGCTGCATGGCATTTTAAAACCTACATATGACCCTGCTCTTTCAGTCCCCCAGCAGCTGTAAAGTCTGCTCTCTCTACTGTTATTTCACTGAGCTATTTTAGACAACTAATTAAAATGATAAATTAAATTAAAGACCATTTGTTTTGGTTGTGTACATGGCGGCAGGTTAGTAATGTCTGGTATATAAAGGGTTACAAATGTAGTTCCTCTATGGTTGAGCAAATCTGTTTTCCTGTTTCGCAGTGTTGCTCTCTTGTGGTCTACTTCTCTCTCTGTCTCTCTGCATCTTGCTACTTCCCTTTTTCCTCTTAGTGGCAGTAGAAGTCTCAAACAGAAGATCATCGACTTGATGAGAAATGCAGGCCATTAAATGCGTAGTGGTGGGCGATGGGTAAGTAGAAATGCATGGGGGGCATAAATCAATAGTTGGTAACTTATGAGGCAGTAAGGACACTTGAGCGTAACCATTCTACGGCAAAAGAAGCACATAATGTACTACCCGTTTACATGGAGACTGTCCTGTTTTAAGAATTACTCTGTTGCTATTTAGATACCAATGTGCATCAGAAATGCTGCTGCTCTTTCTCAGGATTATTGATAGATGAGGCCTGACTAGTGGAGATCTATTGGGCAGGAAGAGCGTTTGCACTAATGCTGATGAAAGTGCAAAGCACATATCATGCTGTGTCTATTATTTTTAGTTTATACATAAGAGATGTTCAACCTGAAACCTTTAGGTTGCTGTTGGTCTGGAACTTTGAGCATCCCATTGACAGGCTAGAGCAGTAGGGTGGAGGTGGAGTTTGGACATTCCGAAATTACATATATTTTTCCTTCCTGCAGTGCCCCATGTATTTTATGAGAACCCTGTATATGCCATTGTAAGTAGATATTCTGTAGCTCATGGTGATGGTGCGGTTCTATACACCCTAAGGCCTGTATGCTGTGTGATGCTTACAAAGGCTACATTGTTATGTATGTTGCATCTCTATGTTGTACGTGTTATAGTAACCTAAAGAAAATAAACACAATCTGATAAAATAATTATTTATAAGCAACTCTTACAAATCCATTACATTTCTCATTAAATAATAATGTACCTCCATATACAACCACTCAAATGTGTACTCTGCCTTTGGTTTTAACTCTTTGCTGCTTTCCAGATATGGCACCCCACGTTGTTGAACAGTACTATTTCCCATAGATCTGAAAAAGGGGAACACATGTTTATTCTTCTATTTTAACATTAGTATTGTTTTTACTTAATTGAATGTTTCCCATGTTAAATATAAGCATTAGCATGTAAAGGAGCCTGTGCTAATGATGCTGGTTTTTTTTTCATTTTCTAAACCCTGGTTCAGGAAGCATGCACTGCCAAAGATTGATATGATATGTGATATATATGATAAAGTATTGAGCCATGACAAGTTGTTATTTGCATGTAAAACACTAGGGATGTAGCGAACTGTTCGCCGGCGAACTAGTTCGCGCGAACTTCGACTGTTCGCGTCCGCCGAATGTTCGCGAACGTCGCGCGACGTTCGCCAATTGGTGTTCGCGTTCGATTCGAAGTAAAATTTCGTTCGACCATTCGACCATTCGACCGTTCGATCGCTAAAATCGAACGATTTCCATTCGTTCGAACGATTATAAGCATTCGATTGAATTAAAATCATTCGATCGAATAGCTTCGATCGTTCGATTCGAACGAAAATCATTCGATCGTACGAATAAAATCCTTCGATCGTTCGATCGAACGATTTTATCGAGCGTTCGAAGTTCGCGAACTGTTCGCGAACTGTTCGCTTTTTTGCCGGTGTTCGCGAACGGCGTTCGCGAACATCAAATCGGCAGTTCGCTACATCACTATAAAACACTTGATGAATTTTAGGGAGGACATGGATTAGGTACATTCCCCAAAATGGTCTACTGTGAGCCTTAATTACCTTCAATATTGTCATTTTTTTTATTACAGTAATCTTATTGCATGTTATTGCCTTTAGGAGCCTCTCCTGAAGGTTCACCAACAATAAAACAAAAAGTTGTTTGGTTTGAGTCTATTGAGTCTATAGAGCTGGAGCTAGCAAAGTATCAAGAGTTTATAGTTATTCTAGTCATTGTTAAAACATGTATTTTCCCATATTTCTCTTTAATCCTTTGAAAGCCCAAAATTCTAATGTTGCCCTAGGTATCTACTCAACATAATACTCTGTTACCTGAAAGATAATTAAAACAGAATCCACTTTTTTTTATCTGAAATTGTCAGTTGGTTGTATTTAAGTTTCCTTCCGTGCTCAAGCTGTCAGTAGCAGCACCATGCCCCTTCCGGAAATATTAGCTGTTACCATCTTCTCTTCAGTCTCTGCCTATACACTTTGCTATAACAAGCCTTTTGCTGTTAGACTGTGCAGTGAACCGGAAGCTGAGGTGCGGCTGGTACAACTTTTGAGCAACAGTTATGCCTTTTCATGCTACAAGTGCATTGGCTCTCCAAAGAAGGCAAATTTGCAATTTATATTTGTTTAAAATATGTAGTTACTTATTGTTAAGCTATCAGGGCCAATGTGGTCAGTTGTTCAGGCAGCAGAGCCCTACTTTTTACCAGGAGTGGCATTTTTGCCGACCCTGGTAAAAAGTAGGGCGCTGCTGCCTGAACAACTTTAACAAATAACTTTGAGCCGAATTTCCGTTTTTCAAACTAGAAATTCAGCTCTTCTAGCACAGGGAGCTCAATTGCACTTTTTTGGGGTAGCGTCCTGGACCCAGTTGGTCTCCCCGTTGGTCTCCCTCCAACCCCCAAAAAGGTGTGTTCGGGGGGGTGTGGCAGCAGCAAGCTGTCTCAGGTGGCATGGGGCCAGGATCACCCCTATAAGCCATTTAGCAAAGCCTAAATTCGATTGGGAGCTCATGACTTCATGTTTTTATGCCAGATTACAGGGAGTCAATAACAATGATTGGGTACCATTGTTGGTGCTCTATTCTATAAAGATCATGAGAAAGAAACCCAATTGGATTTTTTCAATATGGACGTAGAAAAAGGGAAAACAAAAGAAACATCATTGCTAAATAATGTTATGTAACATAGAAACAGGAAAAATAAATGCTGAGGGCTGGGTTGGAGAGGTTTGAAAAATTAACTGAAAAAAGGAAGAATGGGTAAGGGGAAATGCTGTAAGATAAAAATGCATTAGCAAATGAGACTTGATACTTTAACAGAATATTATCATCTTTGTTATTTTAGCATTACCTTATAAATCTTCTCAGTTTTACACTCCGGGGCAAATTCATCAAGGGTAGAATTTCGAGGGGTTAAATCCCTCGAAATTCGACTGGGGAATAGAATCGAATAGAATCGAATAGGCAATTCGGGTGAATTTACGCGCTTGCGAATAGTCGAATTGGCGAATAATCGCCAGGCGAATAGGCGCTCGATCGAATATTCGCTCGAAGGATTTTCATTGGATCGAATGCCTTTTTATTCGATCAAAAACTTGGAAAACAAGCCTATGGGTATGGGACTTTCCCATAGGCTTTTAAAGCAATTCGGTAGGTTTTAGGTGGCGAAGTAGGCAGTCGAAGTATTTTTAAAAGAGACAGATCTTCGACTATCGAATGGGCGAATAGTCGCAGCGTTTTTGCGCTCGATCCAGTACTTCGACTATCAAATGGCGAATAGTCACAGCGTTTTTGCGCTCAATCTATTCGAATCATTCTACTCAGGCGAATTTACGCCAATTCGATAGTCGAGGAGCACAAAAAACTACTCGAAATTCGAAGATTTTTTTACTTCGAATCCTTCACTCGAAGTTAGTGAATCGGCGCCTCCATGTTTTCCCATACTTGTTATGTTTGATATGTTTTTTTATTTTAATTGTTGTTGCCTTTGTACCTGTCCCTTTCTCATCCTCTCCCATGTGCTTTGTGTTTAAATGGGCGTGAGCCCATGTTGAGCTTTTAGTATGACACAAAGAGCAATGTTAACATTCTGGTAGCTAGGGTCCAAATTACTCTAGCTGCTATGCATTGATTTGAATAAGACACTGGAATATGAATAGGAGAGGTCTGAATAGAAACATGAGTAGTCAAATAAGTGATTTTTCTTGTGAAATTCTTTTACACTGTCTTATTGCCCTCTCTTTAAAATACATGTATTTCTTTTTTTCTACAATATTTGGCCCCTTTTCTAGGCAATTTGCTTTCTGATTGGTTTCTATTTGCACCATAATTTTCTGTTACCTTTGTCCCAACCACATTTGCTATAATTTACTGATTCCCTCAATCTCCTTTCACTTTAGACAGTATCACTCCCTATTATTCCTCTGATTCCTCAGATAGAAAGATTATAACATAACCAAAGCCATTTTTTGTCAGGGCTTGTCTGCCTGTCTATGCACAATGTCGGACTGGCCCACCGGGATACCAGGAAAATCCTGGGGGGTACAGGTGTCAGTGGGCTCTCCTGCTTCTAAACATTTGGCCTATTTCATGGCCATTCCCTATTTCTATTAGAACAAAGAGGCTAAATAGATGGAATAATAGATTATAGTGCATATATAGTCCACATTATGCACATATAGTCCACATTATAGAAACAATCCTAATCTGGAAAAGCCTAGGTTTCAAGCTTTCTGGATAAAAGGTTTCATATTTGTATATACACAATTAATAAGGCAAGATATAATATTTACAGATAAATATTTAGGATTACAATTTTTCAGCAAAAATGTATATCTTTAAAGGGCAAGTCAACCTTCAAATTAAAAAAAATTGCCTGATAAAAGAAAACATCTTTTTAAGCAACTTTCCAATATACATTTATTAAAAATGTTCAGGGTATTTAAAGTTATTTGTAAGTTGTTACTTTTTACAAATTTCACAGTCAGAACCCTCACCTCCAAATTGCTTTAATCTGATGCACGTCCAACGGATTCCAACTTCAATCAGACCACATATAGTAATTGACGGCACCAGTCAACGATTTATTATCTTAAAATGCCTTTATTGGAACATAGGCTCTGACCCCAAACACCGGGCAACGTTTCAGACCACTCTCGGTCTTTTTCTCAAAAAGTTGTTATTTTTTAAACAAACAATGTTTGAGCCTGGGTTCCCAAGCAAAGACAGATCTGTGAATCAGCTGCCTTGTCTTACATTGTATCAACAGCCTGAGCCATAGGGGCAGAGAATAAAAAAGGGACAGACAAACACTGTTTTCAATAGCAATACATATGTAATTTGAGATTATGTTTTCTTTTATTAGGCAAAACATTATTTTTGGGTTGACATTCCCTTTAAAGTACAAAGTCATTGTCTATGTGGCTTCCCTCAGAGACACCAAAAGAAATAGAAAGAGACAAAAGGGCATTTCCGCTTTATACCAGAAAATATATATAGAAACCACTCAGATTTTAGCAAATTGTGAAAAGCAGAAATAAGGTTAGCAAAAATAGAGAATTGGGAGCTTGTTGCTAAAAAGTAATGTTGACCAGCCCCACAAAAAATATTTTCATGGTTAAAATATGGGGATTGAGAATGTTATGAGCAGGATTTGCTGGGAAGGTAAATGTAACAAATAAGTTATAATGTTCTGTGTCTCAGGACTTGCATTGTAAAAGACTTATAGCAAAATTTGTAACGCAACATAACCTGGGAGGGATAGAGGCCTATTCATCAGAATTCATATTTGTGAAGTTTAAATTTGAAAAACTCGATAACATACCAAACTTGAATGTGAGCGTATTTATAAAAAAACTCAAATGTTAAAAACGTATCAAATGCTACTAGTCATTTTCTGGCAACTTGAAAAAAGTTGCTTACATTTTGGCTAGAACAACTCCCATCAACTTCTACATAAACTATAGATGCTGATTTTTTACATCTGTATTGTTTGCACCTATATTAACCCCCGAAAAATTCAAGTTTCAGTAATACGGATTTGAGTTTGTGAGTTTTAGCACCAAAAAATTAAGACTTGAATTTGAACATTGATAGATTGTCCCATACCATTGAAAAATACTAAAGCATTTCATGATACAGTGCCCTGTGTTGTGGGAATTTCTTCTTAGGAAAACATTATCAGTGTTCCAACATCACACCCTAAGGGGCAGATTTATCAAGGGTTGAATTTCGCGGGTTAAAAAACCCTTGAAGTAAAATCCTTCGAATTCGAATATTTTTTTGATCTTTGGATCAAAAAAAACTTAGAAAAGTGCTCTGGTTAGCCCATAGGCTAACATTGCACTTCGGTAGCTTTAATGTGTATGAAGACTAATTTTTTTTTTTTTAAGAGACAGTACTTCGATTATAGAATAGTCAAACGATTTTTACTTCGAAACGTTCGAATCATTCCATTCGATCAAATTTGACCAACTCAATGGTCGAAGTACCCAAAAAAATACTTTGAAATTCAAATATATTTGCATTCAAACTATTCACTCAAGCTTAGTAAATCTGCCCCTACATGTCATGCAGGTTGGTCCAACCCACTGTTTTAAATATTTTGCTTTAACAACATTTTCTTTTAGCTGGCATGGGACATACTGTAAGTCCAAAACATCTAGGGCACATTGAAGGCAAAAAGATACACTGAGTATTTTTTTTGCCTGAGCCTGATTCTAAAAGGAAAGATATAGGGGCCGATTCACGAAGGGTCGAATATCGAGGGTTAATTAACCCTCGATATTCGACTAGGAACTAAAATCGTTCGACTTCGAATATCGAAGTCGAACGATTTTGCGCAAATCCTGCGATCGATCGATCGAAGGATTTTTCATTCGATCAAACTATTAAATCCTTCGAATCGTTCGATTCGAAGGATTTTAATCCAACGATCGAAGGAAAATCCTTCGATCAAAAAATCACAGGCAAGCCTATTGGGACCTTCCCCATAGGCTAATATTGACTTCGGTAGCTTTTAGCTGCCGAAGTAGGGGGTCGAAGTTTTTTTTAAAGAGACAGTACTTCGACTATCGAATGGTCGAATAGCTGAACGATTTTTAGTTCGAATCGTTCGATTTTCGTAGTCGAAGGTCGAAGTAGCCCATTCGATGGTCGAAGTAGCCCAAAAAAACTTCGAAATTCGAATTTTTTTCAATTCGAACCCTTCACTCGAATTCAGTGAATTGGCCCCATACTGTAGATGTTCTTAGGTGAGAGTGCACAATTTTCCCATAAAGTTTAAGAAATTCCCAGAAATTCATGTGTATCCAAATAGCAAAATCCATGGGAATGGAAGAACCACTGATTTACTCAACCTGAAATTCTATGCAAATATTGACCTGAAATAGATGTTCATATAAAAATATATTCAAAGTATGATTTAGAAACGATGATTATTCTTAGACAACTCATTCGGCCATATTTTATGTGTGTTTTTCGTTTTGCTTGTTTAGTGCCGGCAAACATCTGGTTTCCAGAAAGCAGATTTATTGTAGGGTGGAATTTTTTATTATTTGTGATTGTGTTGAGTCCCTCACCTACAAGACTTTGTTCCTTATGGTGGGTCCTAAGTTGAACCCTCTTTTTGATTGCCATCTCATCAAACATGTAGCAAGCAGTCATTTAGTTTCCAAGACCATGCTTTATAACACATTTGAGACCGTCAAACACAAGGATATTGAGGAGAGAATTAGGGCAAACTGGCATGCCACAGAGTGAACTGGGACTTGCAGATATAGTTGATCCTGGAAACATTTCATGCACCTGTAAAACTATTTGTAATTTTTTGCCTCAAGTGAGTAAGATGTTTTAGGGAACTACTATCTCAAACTGATATAGAACTTTCTATGATTCATAGATGTTTGCTAGAAACACCCTGCTAAGTTAGATGTGAATGAGACCCTTGTAGTGAATGCCATGTCTTGTGCACCAAGGTGTGAGTTTGGTTGCAGTTCAGACAATATCTTGTGGTGAAACATCATGCATCATCAGTAGAAGATCTTTTGAACCCATATTTATAGCCAGAACCAAGCCAAATAATAAAACATGATTCCAGAGAAAATACATACTATATTCATCCAACCTATCCAGTTCTGCTGTGAAGTCTCTCAACACTGTCACCACTTGAATGACAATTGTGTTTTTAATGAATAACACTCATATGTCTATGAAGATTTTCATTCATCCAGGTCATGATATACAGTATCTAGTAGTAGTTTTCTGAAAAGTATTTCACCACTCCCCAGCATTGAAACCCTTAAAAGGATACTGTCATGGGAAAACATGTTTTTTCCAAAACGCATCAGTTAATAGTGCTGCTCCAGCAGACTTCTGCACTGAAATTCATTTTTCAAAAGAGCAAACTGATTTTTTTAAATTTTAACTTTGGAAACTAATATGGGGCTAGAGATATTGTCAGTTTCCCAGGTGCCCCCAGTCAAGTGACTTGTGCTCTGTTGAACTTCAGCCACTCTTTACAAATGTACTGCAAATTTGAGTGATATAACCCCCCTCCCCCCCTCCAGTAGCCTAACTACAGAACAATGGGAAGGTAACCAGATAGCAGCTCCCTGACTCAAGATAACAGCTGCCTGGTAGATCTAAGAACAGCACTCAATAGTAAAAATCCATGTCCCACTACGACTCCTTCAGTTACATTGAGTAGGAGAAACAATAGCAAGAAAGCAGTTCCACAGTGCAGCAATGGCTCTTTCTGAAAGCACATGGCCAGGCAAAATGAGCTGAGATTGCTGCCTACACACCAATATTACAACTAAAAAAATTCACTTGTTGGATTAGGAATTACATTTTACACAGTAGGGTGAATTATTTGTAAACAGTGTAATTTATAAATAAAATCTACACACTTGAAAATCATGACAGAATCCCTTTAAGAATAATATGCTTCCAAACAGATTCTTCTGGGAGGACAAGTTAATCTCACAATTGTACAAACAGGTTGAACTAAGCAGAGAATATAGAAGTATCTCAGTGCCACAGACTTTTATATAAGAAAACAAATACAGTATGTGTTGAATGAGGCACTTGAGTCAGATCAGAGAATCAACTTATGTAAAATGGAACAGTTCATAGAAAAGACTGTCTGATAGAAATAGTCAAATATTTCATGCATTTACTCCTTCTTGCATTCCCAGTACTTCCCTCATACTCAATCAAAAGGAGTATGCCACTGTACTATTCCAATTTTCAATTATGAAAGGCACCTTGATCATGGTATTACCTTAATAAAAATCCAACACCGTACAGCCACAGGTGCTATCTGTATGTTCTTTATAGTGTATCTTGGTAATGCTGTATTACAGACTCTTTGAATTTCAAGCATCTTGGAATACTGTATTATACTGTGATTATTTTTTTTTGTCTTTTGTCTATTATATTTTTATTTAAAACGTTTCAAATCAGTTCCATAGCAAAGATATCAGAAGTAAATCTTGATGGACCATGGAGAAGTTTGCTTTTATTTAATTCTTGCCTTTGCAAAAAAAACAACTGTGTTGCAGGTTCTCAAATTTTGGACAGAGATTCACTTGTTTTGTTGGCCGAGTGAATACAATTTTAAACATCATTTTAAGAAATTAGAATGAGTTAAATCCATGAGTTTGGTAGGCCTGCTACTGGAATACAGATTCATGTCTGTAAATGACTCATCGCTTGTGATTGTTCACACAGACTGTAAATATAATGAGCAGATCACAGGCAAATACTGCTCAAATCCAACTATAAAAAAAAATCCCAAAATAGATGTTCCTATAGCGTAGATCTGTGATGATCATTAAAAACCACGGTGTAGGTTTTGAGACGTGAATCGATGAAGAGATGGATATTTTTATCCTTTTGTAAAGCACCAACATATTAAACCATGCTGTATAGAAAATTTTCATCCTTCACATTGAAAGGTAGCTTACAAAGTTCTAAGCTTTAAAACATAGGCACACACACTACGCTCAATTGCATGTTTCTGGAGTGTGGGAAGAAATCATTTGGGGAATGCAAGCAAACCCTAGTTTGGAATGAAATCCAAGGCCTCAAAATTCTGCTAGGTGTTCACTGAGGCCTCTTAATTCAGAGAGGTAGGCCTAAGCTACTATACCAATAGAAATGTACCATGGCCGAAGCCCAGGATTTGTCATAGTGCAACTCGGAAGCTCATGCAAAAGAAACAATTAAGGAGATGAACTATATGCCACATCCCAAATGTCATTGATCGCTAGTGATGAGCGAATCTGTCTGTCCGTAACAACATCGCAAAATGCATTGGTCAATGTTATCAAAATTTTTCTTGCTCCAAATACATTAAAGTTAATAGGCCTTTTTCTTATGGCGACTTTTTTTTATCCAAATGCATTAAAGTCAATGCCCGGTTTTTCTTATGGGAGGATCTTATGGGAACTTTTTGTTGCGGTAAATTTTTCTGCGGCACATTTTTGCCGCAGTTTCACAAAATAATTTACAAATGGCAAAATGTGGAATTTCACCATGAATCCTAGGCTGGCGAAAAATGCGCTCATCACTGTAGCAGGGTTTTAGACTTAGAACAACACATTTTTATCTACATCTCTCTTACTCTCTCTTTACACTCATGAAAGGATTATAATGAAATTCAAAACATAGCATCCTATCCCTCTTACATGAGGAACTGATTAGGGACATGTCTGTATGTAGAGGAATGTGTTTCATTAACCAGATGGAATTGTGTCGATAAAACTATTTGCTCTGTTATTATTATTTCCCTATCTGGACCCTGTTACCAATTATGTTTATATATATTGAAATATTGCAGTTGATCAAAACAGGTACAGGGAGCATCACATCTCTCTCACATTCTCACCTCCATGCTGCACGTAACATCCGCCCCCCTCCGGGTCAATCCATGAAGTTTAGCCAATACGGAGCACTCGGAGTGATGTGTTAAAATCATTACATTTTAATAGTCCAAGTTAAAAGAAAGTAACAGCGTGTCAACATACAAAATATCAGATCATCCGCTTTACACGTTTCATGGCTTCTCGCCACTTCTCGTACGCTTCTGATGAAGTGGCGAGAAGCCATGAAACGCGTAAAGCGGATGATCTGATATTTTGTATTTTGACACACTGTTACTTTTAACAGTGTTTCTTTTAACTTGGACTATTAAAATTTAATGATTTTAACACATCACTCCGAGTGCTCCGTATTGGCTAAACTTCATTTAAAAAGTTGTTGAGCAAGATCATTGTCTGCTTAAGCACCTGTTGTGTTCTGATTGCTGTCCATCTCATTGGGCAAACTCAACAAACAAGTGGAACTTTAAGGGGCCGATTCACTATGGGTCAAATATCGAGGGTTAATTAACCCTCGATATTCGACTAGGAACTAAAATCCTTCGACTTCGAATATCGAAGTCGAAGGATTTAGCGCAGATAGTACGATTGAATGATCGAAGGATTATTCCTTCGATCGAACGATTAAATCCTTCGAATCGAACGATTCGAAAGGATTTAAATCCAATGATCGAAGGAATATCCTTCGATCAAAAAAAGTTAGCCAAGCCTATGGGGACCTTCCCCATAGGCTAACATTGACTTCGGTAGCTTTTAGATGCCGAACTAGGGGGTCAAAGTTTTTTTTAAAGAGACAGTACTTCGACTATCGAATGGTCGAATAGTCGAACGATTTTTACTTCGAATCCTTCGATTCGAAGTCGTAGTCGAAGGTCGAAGTAGCCCATTTGATGGTCGAAGTAGCCCAAAAAACCTTCGTAATTCGACGTTTTTTTACTTCGAATCCTTCACTCGAAGTTAGTGAATCGGCCCCTAAGTGTATGGCTGGATTTAGAGCTTTTCATCTGATTTGCAAAATTACCAGTTGCAGCGTTAGAGAAGGGGGACCCTCAATGTTGTTCAGTGTTATGTACCTCCAGTTTTAAGTTTTTGATGGGATGCTGAGAGTTATAAATCAATAGCAGCCGGAGGATTTCAGGCTGATAAATATTGAGAAAATTGACTTTATTATTCTTCCTTTTTTTGTAAAGCATTTACAGAGATTGTTATCATACACTTCAGTCCCTGGCCCAATGTAGCTTACAGTATAATCCATCTTGAAACACGACAAGCATTGGATCAATTTTATAAAAAAAAAAATTACCCTTACTGTATGTTTTTGGAGAGTGGGGGGAAACTGATGTACCAGGAGGAACCCCATGCAGAAAACATGCAATCTCCATGCTCCTATATACTAGGGATGCACCGAATCCAGGATTCGGTTCAGGATTCGGCCAGGATTCGGCCATTTTCAGCAGGATTCGGATTCGGCTGAATCCTTCTGTCTGGCCGAACAGAATCCTAATTTGCATATGCAAATTAGGGACGGGGAGGGAAATTACGTGACTTTTTGTCAGAAAACAAGGAAGTAAAAAATGTTTTCCCTTCCCACCCCTAATTTGCATATGCAAATTGGGGTTCGGATTCGGTTCGGTATTCGGCCGAATCTTTCACAAAGGATTCGGGGGTTCGGCCAAATCCAAAAAAGTGGATTCGGTGCATCCCTACTATATACATAATATTCTCCTTCAAGTTTTATCTTTATATCTTTGCCCAAGGACCTCAGGTAATGGCATCTCTTCAAAACAATACAAAATCCTCCCTGTCAATATTTGATTAACAGCTGAGATTTTTAAATGAGTTTAGAACAGCTATGAACGCTTAAATAAAAAAAATAATTTGGCTTCCATGTTAAATTTGAAAAGGACATTTATTATACAGCTTTTTATGTCTGGGTGACAAGTCCACTTTAAGTATCTCTTTGACATGACTGTATCTTCTCTTCTGCAGAGCTGTGGGTAAAACATGTCTACTCATCAGTTACACAACCAATGCCTTCCCTGGGGAATACATCCCGACTGTGTAAGTATGTCTTTGAAAGGTAACCTCTATGTAAAAGTCTGTAATAGTGCAAGGGAGCACAGCATGGCACATTATGGTTACATAATAGTAATGTGCTTTTGTATTTATGTTTGATCTATATTAAAATAAAAGCAATGAAACTTCTAGTTACAAGAAAGCAACGAGCTAGCTTATTTCCCATAGTTGTGATGTTTTTTTTTTCCTTCCTGTAGATTCGACAATTATTCAGCTAATGTGATGGTTGACAGTAAACCAGTAAACTTGGGCTTGTGGGATACAGCTGGCCAGGAGGACTATGATCGACTGAGGCCTCTTTCATATCCTCAGACAGTATGTATGGGAAGAGACTGTAGGGAATCCTATTGCTACACAATAAAGCTAAACTGAAGCAAGCATAGGAAACATTTGCCACTTCAACCATTGCAGAGCTCACCACATCCCTCTCGACATGCTAAATTATCAGTGGGATGCAGGGAGTGGAAGTTCTGCAGTGATATAAATTAACAACAATATCAGTAACTTGGCTGCCTTAGGGAGAAGAGATCGGCCAAACTGGTTACTGACCTTATAGCCCATGGGCCCAAAGCAATAGTTTTCTTGTTAAAATCCAGAAATAGGGCCTGACTATTCAATAGGTGAAATAGTTAGGAGCAGAAGAGTCCACTCACGACTGTCCCCACCAGGAGTCTGATCTGTTTTAATACATGTGATAGAGGTTTTTTAATTGTCATTAAATTCTATATTAAAATAAAATTTAGCATTACAACACTTTAGTGCTCATTTATGAAGCAAGTGCAAAACTTCTAAGCAATACACTATTTTCCCCCCACTAGAATTATTTCCCAGAATGCCAGCATTATTACAATAAGCTGCAGTAATTTGTAACCCTATTTATTGAAAGGATCGTATTTTAATTCAGAATATTTCCTCTCCTGAAGTATTGAAATTGTCTGTGACTTTATGGGGGTTATTTACTAAACTCCGAATGCAAAAATCACGAAAAAATTATGATTTTTTTTTTTACAAAATCGGACTTTTAAAAAAAATCATGAATTTTTCGGAATTTATTAAACTCCGAGGATGGGAAAAGTCTGAATCTGAAAATCCGGCATCTCAGACCTGTTTTGACATTGATTTTTTGATGTGCGCTTGGTTTTTGGCAATCCCCCAAAATTTTCTGGCAAAATTGGTTTGAAAATCGTGAAAATCGGATGAAAAATCAAAAAAATTAAGAAAACCTGACGATTCACAATTTTTTAAATTTTTTTCCCCTCAAACAAAATTTTTGCGTGTAAGTGTATTAATAAATAAGCCCAAAAGACCTGTGCGGATTTGGTCTGAGTTTTTTTCAGAAAATATTGAGATAAATTCGGACTTTGATAAATAACCCCCTATTATTTCTGATCCTATCTTTATGTTTAATAGGATGTGTTCCTGATTTGTTTTTCTCTGGTGAGTCCGGCATCTTACGAGAACGTTCGTGCTAAGGTGAGAGAATGATTTTCATGATGCATTGCAGAGAATGACACATACAGTAAATGCACAAAATTATCTTCTGTATTGATTGTTCAAGGGGCAGAATGATTTTAGCACCATTTCCATATTTACCCAACTCTGTAACTAGCATTTATTATTATGGATGTACATAAAAAGCGCCTGAAAGGCTACCCAGCACATGAAATAAATACTTAACGCCACAGAAACTGAACATAGTCTTGAGAACCATTTCTGCACAACATGGTTGGAAGATTGTGTAAATGATATACAACACTATTTTCTATGCCTCACCTTCTGCATCTGCACCCTAATTTTCTGCCTATATGGCATAAGCTTTTCAGTAAAGTGATTGATCTTGGTCCCAGAATTCCAGGAATGAGCAAATGCCTAAAGATTTCCAGCATTTCCCATTGCCTCAAGTCAGCCTGAGAAGCATATTATATGCAATATATTTTTTTGCCATTCTGCTACAAGCCTGTGACTCCCATGTTACTCTCTATTTCCCATACTGTACATCCACCGACTTTTTTCCCCATCATTTCCTCTTGACTAAAATTTATCATTCTTACCCTGTACAGCAACCTGACATATTTCTTTTAGCTTTAATAGCATTCAGCTGTCTGTAACAAGTGTAGCAAGGACCCATCATACATTATTTATGCCCATTTAACAAGGTGAGATATCATACAAAAATGTTCTTCAAATGGTACTTCACATGAGTGAAAAATTATTTAGGACACTCTGCTGCAATCAATTTCCATTAATCCCTGTGAAATCCAAAGCTAAAGCTGGCTTAAAGTATTCCTGAGGATAGCATATACTGTAAAACCAATGGGTGAACTTTGTACTGTCTGCAGCTACACCTTTATAATATTACTGACCATTTACAGTATCTTCATTATTTCACTATTTGTTAGTATTTGTGTTGTTTTGTGTATGTAAAAGGGAACAAGTTCTCAAGGGACTCATTCGAATGATGAAAAATCATTGTAAAATGCTGCATAATATATCAGGCTTATGTAAATAAGGAATAATAATAATAATTGTATCAGGATTATGTAAATAAGGAATAACCTCCCGGTGCATCTGTTGGATGGTTGTGCTGTTATTTGAATGACGTTGGATCATTTTTTTTCTGAAGCTATGTGAGACCCATTTTACAAGCAGTTGGATTTAGTTTAACATATCTTTGTATGCAGACTATAGATCTTTGTGTCATCCCTTTTCTTTTAACCTGGGGTTGAGACTCCACGCTTCTAGGCACACTGGACACAAACAGCTTTAACTTATCGCATTTCATGCGAATTTCAGTGAAGACTTAGGGACCGATTCACAAAGGGTCGAATATCGAGGGTTAATTAACCCTCGATATTCGACTGGGAATTAAAATCCTTCTACTTCGATTTTAGCACAACTAGTGCGATCGAACGATGATGGATTATTTCTTCGATCGAACGATAAAATCCTTCGAATCGAACGATTCGAAGGATTTAAATCCAACGATCGAAGGAATATCCTTCGATCAAAAAAACGTAGGAAAGCCTATGGGGACCTTCCCCATAGGCTAACATTGAGTTCGGTAGCTTTTAGATGGCGAACTAGGGGGTTGAAGTTTTTTCTTAAAGAGACAGTACTTTGACTATCGAATGGTCGAACAGTCGAACGATTTTAAGTTTGAATCGAAGTCGTAGTGGTAGTCGAAGGTCGTAGTAGCCCATTCGATGGTCGAAGTAGCCCAAAAAACACTTCGAAATTCAAAGTTTTTTTACTTCGAATCCTTCACTCGAAGTTAGTGAATCGGCCCCTTATAATCTTGATAAATGAATCAAGCCCCATGCCCAAGTCCAAGAAACACATCTGAGTTTCTTTGCTTCACTTCTTTATATCCCTACAATTGCCTTTTATTAGTGATAGGCGAATTTGGGGCGTTTCGCTTCGCCGAAAAATGTGCAAATTTCCAGCGAAATGGCAAAAAATTCACAAAATGGCGCCGGCGTCTTGTTCTTGACACCGGCATCCGTATTTTGGACACCGTATTTTTCACAGCGGTTTTGCTAATTTATTCGCCGGCGGCGGATCACGGGAATTTGCAGCAAATTCGCGCCTGGCAAATAAATTCGCCCATCACTATCTTTTATTCCTTTACAATATGGAATTTAGCAGATTATGTCTGCAGAATGCTAGGAGCTTTTTAAAGAAATCCCATTTGTACCTCCACTTAATACATACACATCTCTAAATAACTCAGATTCTAAAACATTGATTTGGACAAACTCAGTGTCTCTCCCTGAAAATCCACCACATGCAGCTTTGAGCCTCAGTCCTACTACACCAGACATTGATCTCATTCTTCGTTCCAATTATCAGCATATTTTTATAATGTCTATTACCTTTCTTTATAGTGCATTTTTCAAAACAATTTATTGTTTTTATAAAGTCTTTAGAAAACACTGAAAAGGGGATAAGGGTATTAATGCTGGCCTCCTCTGTTGCCAGTATAAATCATAAGTAACAACAGCAATACCTGGGGACAGATTTATTAAGGTTCAAATTCCAATTTGAATTTTCAAATTTTTTTTTTTGGTCAAAACTCAAACCACCAACTTGAATTTGAATTAGAATGTGAGATTTATCACACCTCGACCCTGGAAGTTTACATTTGAATATTCACCACCTAAAACCTGCCAAATTTCAAGTCAATGGTAGAGGACCGTTGACCCATTTCAAGATGTTAATATCCTTCCTGATAATCTAGTTTTTTTTTTGAAAATTCAATATGAATTTCGTTTGCATTAGATTTCGAATACGAATTAAATTTTCGGGTCATTCCCATTTGATCGTTCACATGTATTGGTTTTACTGTAGACGCCATGAGTAGAACAGGTGAATTGAAATCACTCACCCTGCATTAGACCATGAAAGGAAGCTTCTTGTGTTCGCATGACTGAAGTTGAGTTATTCGTTTCAGTATATTTTTTCTCACGTTTCCCTTTTCTTTCTTCTAGTGGTACCCAGAAGTGAGACATCACTGTCCCAGCACACCAATTATTCTTGTTGGAACCAAGCTGGATCTGCGGGATGACAAAGAAACCATTGAGAAACTTAAGGAGAAGAAATTGTCCCCGATCTCTTACCCACAGGGTTTGGCTCTGGCAAAAGAGATTGGTGAGTTATCCAGAATAAAACCTACAGTTTTGAAGAAGTCACTGTGTAGGACAAATATATGTCATATTGATAATTGATTTACGACAGATTTCACTTGTTCATTAAAGTAAAACTAAACCCTAAAAATGAATATGGTTAAAAATGCCATATTTTACACAATGAACTTATTGTACCATACTAAAGTTTTAGCATTTCAATAGCAAAAAGAGAAAAAAGAAAAGAAAAACCCCTCTTCTGACTGATAATTCGATGGTTCACTTCTAAAATTCAAATATTGAATTTTAGAAGTGAACCATCGAATTATCAGTCAGAAGAGGGGTTTTTCTTTTCTTTTTTCTCTTTTCACTAATTGCACTAATTGAATCAGACCTCTCGAAAGACTGAAGCGGTAAATTAATATAAAGAGTGTCTTTTTTCGTTGTTCATTTCAATAGCAGCAATGGTCCAGAACTTTAAACTTGTCACAGGGGGTCACCATTTTGGAAAGTGTCTGCGACACTCACATGCTCCGTGACCTCTAAGTTTAGGGTTTGTCTCAAATTATCAAGCAGAAAATGAGGTTTGTCTGTAATATAAGCTGATGCTACAGGACTGATTATTAAATTCTGATGCTAATTGCACTGGTTTCTGGGCTACCATGTAGTAATTATCTGTACTAATTACTAATCAGCCTTATATTGTGACATTTATATTCTATGTGTACTTTATATTGTGAGTGGGTCCCTATGCTCAGTGACAGCAGCACAGAGCATGTGCAGTGAATCAGAAGAAAAGAAGATGGGGAGCTACTGGGGCATCTTTGGAGAGAGATCTTTGGAAAGAGATCTTGGACATATCTTTACTGCTAAAGGGCTGTGGTTGCCTTGGGCTGGTACAGAAGCACAAAACATAATGTAGAACATTTCTAGCCTACTTATTAAGATGAACTTTAGTTCTCCTTTAATTATATTCTTTTTTGCTTAAACATTTTGTAAATATTTTACATTTAGGGGCAATTATTTAATTTTGATTGATCTTTTTAGTTTTGTTATTACAATGTCTCACTTTTATCCTATCCTTGAAACTTTTTCCCTAAAGAGGCAGTCAAATACTTGGAGTGCTCTGCTTTGACGCAACGTGGCCTAAAGACGGTATTTGATGAGGCTATCCGAGCTGTGTTATGTCCCCCACCTTCGAGGCCCAACAAATCCAAATGTGTGGTGCTTTAAGGTAAATTGGGGGGATTACCGCTAAAGGGAGTTCTCTCCCAAGTTCTTCATGGTTTGCCTCTGCAGTTGAGGTGAATTCTTTCACTGTTTAGATTATTATATTATTATCAAGTGTCTATTTTTAACCTGTTTGTGCCCCTTGTTAACTTCATGTATATGATTCTTTTTCTCTGAGACTTTGCTTGTTATTTTGTGTTTTTTTATCTTTCTTTAATACCATCTTTAACACTTATTTTTGCTTCAGCTATCTATGTCTCAATCTGTCTCATGTATATCAGTAGTGATTAGTGAATTTGTCCTGTTTTGAGCAAAAATGCTCTGCACAATTGACTTTTCGCTGCAGTTTTGCAAAGTCGCCTGCGTCAAAATGCGGAAATATCATTTATTGCCATTTGATGAACAGATAAAATATGATTTCTCTATGTACTAAAGGTGCTTTCACACTAGCAACTTAGCAGATGCAACCTTGTTGAAAATACAAAGAATAGATGTTATCATCCTAAATATTATTGCTCACACTAGCACTTGCTCTTGATGCTCTGAACAATGACAGTAACTAGGTAGCAATCTAGATATTCTATCAGTGCCATTGTTGTACCCCAGCCCCCCATTTAGAGGATTTTCCAGGGTATAAATAGTCACATCCTGATGGTTCTTACTCTAAATGAAACATTCCTGACCACTCTGAACAGTTTCTCATTATAACATTATTAATGTAATGCCTTTAGCACCTGATGTCAGATAGTGAGGCAGGCTGCTATATAGAGCCACTTCGCAGGAATGCAGTCACTGTATTATCTGTATTTCTGGTCACCACAACAAAGAGATGGGACACTTAACTTGCTAGCTTTTAATAAAAGGGCTCTGGAACTTTTGAAATTGGTCTCACAAAGCATGGGCTGTCTGTTTCCCCCTAGATAACAGCTGTCCTTCTCTCTAATACTGACACTTGCTCCTCTCCTTCCTTTTCCTTCTCTTGCTCCAAACAGGAAGTATACAACCTACATAAACAATAAGAAAAATGCGATAAACAATGCATGAACATATATAATAAACTATTGATTGTCATCAATGGCTAACTCCCTTAGGGTAAGGTTATCTGCTGTGATGTCACAGGCAGCGTCACTGCCAAGTAGCCACCTTTTCTGGAAAAAAATTACTGGTCTTTCTATATATCTTTTTTCCCTATTAATTGGTATAAACCATCGTTTTTACCGGACAGGCTGGAAATATACCGGCCAGGTGGCAACCCTACGGCCAAGTATGATGCAGTCAATCACTTATGTGCTGAAGGGCCAGCCAGTGATGAGCCAAGACGTATATATGTCCGAGTATGTCTTGTCCTGGCTCCCACTCACCCTCCACAGCCTGTAGAGGCAGCAACCTCCCTTCCACCAAAACCCCTGCTGAGGACCACTCTCACTAACCGTGGAACTTACAACAAGCCAGGGTGGGTGGGAGTGGAGTCTACTATTTAGTAATTTTACAATTCTACAAGAAAGTCTCAGGCAACATTTCAAGCACCTGTTCAAGCCTCCCCCTGTGGCTCAAGATGCGAGCAGCAGTGATGGGGAATTTGTCCTGTTTTCGCGAAATGCGAATTTTGATGACCGCGTCAATTTTGACACTAGTATTAAAGTCATTGGGCGTCCGAATAATGTTGACGCGCAACAGTTTTGACACGATTGGCTATTCTGACGGGCGTCCAAATTTTTTGATGCTGGCATATTCGCGCCTGGGGAATTTATTCGCCCATCACTAGTGTTCAGCAACCACAAGTTTATAGCCCACAGGCCTCAACTATTGTCTTTGGAATGGGAAGATGTGTTGAGCAGTCTCTCTACTGACCCCATGATCTGTCTCCTTACATGTAAGCAATTCTGACTTAGCCTGTTTTTGTCCTTTATTTTTTTTTCTAATCTTGCTGTTAAAACTGAAACTGATATTGAGAGTGTGGCTCCTGTAAAGAGGCCCATTTAAGGTTTCTACCTGGGCCCCTTTTAATGGGTTCAAATCGAGAAAACTGGGCCCTAGGCATGGTAAAGGTCTTCTACAGTCAGTATGAGTATGAGTGATGCTCAACCTGTTTTTGTTCAAATACATCTAACAAAACCCTCCAGGCTTCAGTTGTAGCTCACAAATAGCTGAAGTGTTATACTGTGTAGGTGATTAAATGTTTTGTTGTGCCACCACTAAAGACAGCAATCTGTTTTATTAGGCAATCACGGCAAAACTGTTTCTGTCCAATACTTCTGTCAATAAAGCTACTAATTATGTTTGCAGCCTAGAAATGACGTGGCCATAGGCAGGAGCCTTGTACATGAAATGTTATTATTTTCCTGGTCTTTACTAGGATGACTAACCTTGGCCTCTTTTATTTACATTGATTCTGAGATAATATTCCCCTATTCCCTTTTCATAATGTGAAAGCACTTCACTTCATCTTATTCCTAAGCCCACTACATAACCATGTATTACTCTATACTTGATCCATTTACTTCTTTGATTTAGATCCATTTGAGGAAAGAAACATCATCACCTGCCATAAATTAGTATAATCAGCAAATACACACTGAAAGCAACAAAGCAGCACTGCACTCAACAGGCTCAGTTCTTTCTTTTGTTTATTAAAATCAGTTACTCTAACTGAGCCTGTTCAATGTGGTACTTTTTGTTGTGGCACTGTCATAAACTCCTGAGAAAAGGAGTGTTTGCAGCTGATAAATCATGCAGATATGTTTTACATAAATATACTATCCTGACTTATAATTTAAATGCTAAACAATACCTGTCTGAATACAATGCCTCAGTAGTAATCCTTCTACAATTTCTGCAGTATCAAGGAAAATACTTGTGCAATGTGAACCATTCCTCCTTTATGGGGCTCATTTTATCTCTGCAGTTAATATATGCAGCGTACACCAGTGCACAGTGTTTGTAATAAAGCATCCCCCAAAATTACGCCACATTCAAGCTGCTCCTAATTAGGTGTAGTGCACAGTTCAGGTTCACAGAAGCTGGCAAAATCATTACCATGGAAAACAACAAATAAAAGAAGACTGAAGCAACAAATGGAGTGAGGTCCCTGCGCTCAAAATTTTATTGTCTAAGGGGCATATTTTTTATGCTGTGTAAACCGAAATTCACCAAAAAAACGGTGTAAAAAGTCTATTATAATAATAATAATTAATTTGACACCATTACATAGCTTCTGTTGGAAGTCACTGTAAAAATGTAACCTGCAAAGCCTGGCGATGTGTGGTGTATTATCGCTCTGTTTTTTACACATAATAAATATGCCCCTAAATCAGGGACTATTCTGTCCCCTGAGCTGCCTGAGGCATATCGCTCCTACCTCGCTTCCCAACACTTACCTTTCCTGCACCACAGGTGGTCAAGGGGGTCACATCGCTAGTGCAGAGGGCGAAATTGCACTCTCTGTGCTTCAACAGCTTACTTTCCAGTTGAATAGCTGGAAATTTGAGTCTTGTCCCCCATGGGGATTAGCATTTTTGGACAAAATTACTCTCCTCCATTTGCCTCTATAGAAATTGATTGAACTTATCAGGTGACTGTGTGAACTTGAAAGGTGGCAGTCACTATTCATATAGTATATAATTATCACATCCTCCCAATTAAGCACATGTTCTCCAGTGTAAACACACCCTACTTGTCCAGTTTTATTTAGTTCGATAATCAACAATGCAGTATAGATACAACATACTCAACTACAACTAAATGTTCTAAGAACGCAAAACTCTCTTTCCTGCACTTTCCATTAAATAAATAACAAAAAGAAAACTTTTCTTTGCCTTAAAGGAGAAGGAAATTCATGTTATACTTGGGGGCGCCAAAAGTCAGGCACCCCAAGTGATTGTATTTACTTATCTGAAACCCTGGGCTGGTGCTCCTATCGGCAGAAGACTGCACCGGTCTGGGGTTATTCCAGCGAGCACCACGAAGTGATCGTCTTCCTGCTTCTTCTTTCTTCTCTCGGCTGCACATGCTCAGTAGAGCGAAAAGCCGGCTATTTTGTTCTACTGCGCATGTGTCTTCCCCAGAAAAATTTAAGAAAGAAGAAACAGGAAGACAATTAATCCGTGGTGCTGGCTGGAATAACCCCGGGCCGTTGACGTTTTCTCCAAGTAAATATAATCACTTGGTCCTGCAAGACCAAATGTATGCTGACGTAAATGCCTATTCTGTTCTGTTTTGCATATATGTTTTTTTAAAAACGGAAAATAAAAACCTTTTAAAAAAAATATATAATCACTTGGGGTGCCTAACTTTTGTCACCCCCAAGTATAACATGAATTTCTCCTTTAATATAGTGCATAGAGATAGAGAGTGCATAGAGATGGCGTATACGTTCCCTTATACATGATCCCTCATCTTCCTCCTGCTGTTGCGTCAGTTCTCTACAACATGGCCGCCCGGGACACTTGTCCCACCTGTCCCCCCCTGCTCTACAATATTGCCACATAGTGATCACCAATATAACCAACTGACCTAACGTTTAAAGTGGTGATTGATATTTTACTTAACTTTTTGTATGTTATAGATTAATTCTTAGCAACTTGTCACCTGGTCTTGATTTTATATTTGTTAGTGTTTAAATAATTTTCCTCCTTTTTCTGACGCTTTCCAGCTCTCAAAATGGGGTCACTGACTCTGGCAGCCAATAAACGGCTTGCTCGGTGACACTGCAGTTTAATTGCTAATTAGTGTTGGACTGGGGGCCCCAGGGCCCCCCTCCGGACCCCCCTGCAGTGCCGGCGGGTGTGGTGCGTCTGCTCGCGGCACCGTGTCTGTGTCCATGCGCGCAGCGCCGTAGTCGTGCGCATGTGCACGCACAAAAAGTGGGTCGCGGCATTAAGAGCCATGTGGGTGCAGACCTGGGCCCGGCGGGGCCCACAAGAGCCGTGGGGGCCCACCGGGTTTTTTTCCCCGTGCCCCGCCGGCTCAGTCCAACCCTGTTGCTATTGATACTTTTCTTACAAATCTTTCTATTTTTGCCTTCTACTATCTCTCATTCAAACCACTGCCTAGTCGCTAGAGTAATTTGGACACTAGCAACCAAATACCTGCTGAAATTCCAAACTGGAGAACTGCTGAACCAATAGCTAAATCATTTTAAAAATCTAAAATGTAAAAAAATGAAGGTCAATGGTTGATTAGCAAATCAATCTCTACGCTAAAAACTAAAAACATACTAAAAGTCAATATGAAGGCGAACAACCCCTTTAAGCAGTCCTGTTTGCTGTAGAGGGGCTGGTTTCCAGGAGGATATTTTAGAGTCCTGTAGTCACAAAGACAAAGTAAACAATAACACTAGGCCAATAAAAACTAACTGCTGATTGGTTGGTGTATGTTACTTGACCAACTAGTTGGTTACACCTGCACACTGTTACAGTCAACTTGCGGCTATAATATCCATCTGTCCAACAGATACAGCAGGTGCCGAATTCTATTACTATTATGGTCTCTTATGGTTTCACCCATTTTAAAGTTGTCCTTTCTGTACAGCAGGATTCTATCTTTCTGTTAATTGTATTCTTTTTTGAGTCTTTCTTGTTTATTCTGTATCTTTGTTCCATCTGATGAATCTCGTCTCTGATTTCCTATTCTATCCCACGTACACCAAGGGACACTAGGGAATCGGCTGTGACTCAGAAGGCTAAACACACTGAACTCTTAAGACCATTTCTTCTCCCTCTGATGGTTGAATGCTAATCATATTTTATTTATGAAGAGACTGGAAAATTGGGACAATCCACATAAATAATACAAAGAAGTTGCAAAACTATCAGCAAGCATGGCTTACCATCTAGAACAAACCCCACAATATTTGATAGCTTTGGGCACTAAATGGTTAATATGCTCTGATTTTTGTTGCCATCATCATTATTATTATTATTAGCCAATCCAAGCAACTATTTTAGAGCTCAGGGTGCTGTTAAACAGATGCCTAATTAGCATGAAAATCCTACCTAAGCATATCATTACTGTTTGAGCTTGCATTAATGGATCTATGCATTTATTGATGATATGGGTGCCTCAGAGCAAGGTATCTAACAGAGAACTCTATCCTAGGCATATTCTAATATTCATACACAACAGTTGGCTACCGTGCACATGCTTTAATATGAATGACTGCAGCCGGATACTCATAAATACAAAAACCTTCAGACCGAAAGAACAAGGGAGCAGAGATATTACATAAACAGCATTACATGTACATTCATTTATTGTACTACCGAACTCTATTGTGGTGCCTGGGGGAAAAGACTGTGCACTGAAGCATTACTGTTACTGTGTAGCAGAAATATGAGTTTTTGTACCAAAAATGACACGATTGCATATTTATAAATATCCCTATTGGGTGCTGTACCATTTCTCTTTATAATCCCTTCCTTTCTTTTTTTAGTTGCCTTGTAGTTTCCTTCAATAAAGTCATTATTTTATAGATTTTAATTACTTTGTCAATATCTTTAACCTACCATGTAGTCAATATTAGAATTCTGGCCATTTGTTCTCATAAAAATATCATGTTTTCTTATACAATTTTTTAGCCTACTGCATTCATTTGTCTCTTTTCTATATGCTATACACATAGTCACATAGTGTGTTGGACTGGGGGGTCTGAGACCCAGCAACTACCCTCGTCCGTCCCTGGCAATGACCTCCCTTGTTGCGATTGGACCAGAGGTTGGTAAGGGTGCAGCACTCAGAGCAGGTAGCAGGACTGGGTTGGTGGAACCCACGTGTGGCAGGAACCACCCGATTTCTTCCCAGTGTCCCGCCGGTCCAGTCTGAACCTGTATTGATTTATAATACAAAAACCCAAGGGGTCATTATATTCCCCAGGGTTAGACCAAGAGCCCTAAGCAGTATAAGAGCACAAAGTTCAAAAATATATCTGCTCTCAGACTTTTTTTGCACATTGAGTTCTGCAACTTAAATGAATTCTATAAGGTTTATAGTAAAGGACTCTTTCTAGTCCTTTGCTTACATAACAAACACGATAGAGCAGTGTTTTGAAGGGGAATGCGAACCTAACCTAACATGTTTCCTGCTGAACTCACCATCTCTCCAATAAAGGTGGTTGAAGCTTAAGCTTAGATGCAAGAGTTTCTCTATTTAGAATACTTGCTGATGTTAAACTGTAATCCAAAATTAGAGAGAATATGGCCTTGGACAGTTGAGAAAAAACTTTATTGAACAGTGAAGAGTTTGAAGAGTTCATCCCTGATATTGTTGTCCTACAGCTCCTTGATTTTGCCTGAAGCTGCAGCCTAGCATAACTTTTGGGATGGGTTCCACATGGATTTAGTACTAAAACCCATAAGGGATCATTTAGATTACTCTGGGGTGCAAGTGTTAGAGCATAATGAGCACAGGAGAGTGCACCTTTTTGCTTAGTTAGCAAGCACTTGCACCGTATGACGAACAGAGCACAGCACAAGCATGTGACTCCTCAGAGTAGAGTTCTGCACCAGTCCAGTCGAGCAGTCCCGTGCCCAACCTGGACCAGCTGACAATCAACATGACCCGCACCCGCCACCCAATATGTTCCCATACCTAGACCCGCTACCTGAGCCGGCCTCAAACCTGGGGCCTGTGAAACTGAAAGTGATGTCACTGTGAACCGAAAGTGACCACACTCCAGCATAATCAGATGGGTAAGGGGGCAAATTGTATGTTAACCTTAGGGGAGGAATCAGTCCTTCACCTTAGCCATGTACCTATGCTGGTTACTCACAGACTACCTGCATAATAAGGGAATCTGAACTTTCTGCCCAAAACCCAACCACTTTGCGTTTATTCCAAGGGTACCCACAGGTACCTGACCCAATGAGTGTAGCAGGCAGCAAGGACAGGGCTCCATTGTGGGCCACACCACACTGCTTTTGGGTTGGAGTCCTGACTCCCAACCCATTGATTAAGAATCTTTGCCTACAATTAACAACATATTTTCGGATCAAAATCTCTTTGTCTGACCATCTGGTTTCAGCCTGTCTTTTTCAAATATATTATTCTTTCTTCTTTAGTTTTGTTTCCTCAAATTTTCTTATATGCCTTCAGTAATAAGTTCCCTTTCTTCCTGTACCAGGATAACATTACTGGATTCCTCCTCAGTCAGTTCCAGAAGACACTCATACACTGTGGACCTGCTGCCCTGATGGTTACAACTCAATCGTCCTTCTTACACCATATACATGCACCCACTATATACCCATTTGCTTTGTCACATTATCCCCCCACTCCTGTTTAGCTTTAATGTGTTTGTTTGTTCTAAATATTGCTGTTATTCTGTTCCAAACAGAAATAAATATTTTATTTGACTTTGTCTTTCTCCGATGAAGCTCGTTTTTATAGATCACATAGTGACATTGTTACAAAAAAACAAAAAAACCAATGGCACCATTGATCTAATGACACGAATGAGACAATGGGCAAGATTGTCAGCCATTTGATTTTAGTGGTTAGCTTGCAATGCGTCGGAATGCACAGGGATGCTGTGCTGTGGCTGTTGCCAGTGAGAGTGAGCGTAAGCAAACAAATGAATGGGGTAGGATGGATGCATGCGGAAAAATGAATGAGGCAGAGGGCGAGAATGTGAGTGTGGAATGACGCAGCAAGAGGGGAGACATCTCTGCCATTAACTCTTTACACTCTTACACTTTATAGGTTTCAATTCTCAGTGCTAGAGGGGAACAAAACCCCAACTGTATGGCAAGGAATAGTCCTCACTTTCAAGAAGATAAACTTAGGCATGTGTGCAAAGCTAAATGCAAGTCTGAAAGTGTTCTGTGTCTCTCCAGTGGAATGACATTGGCATGCTAAGGATCATTGTCCCTGAAAGAGTTAAAAACCCATCTTTGCCATTTTCTGCATCCCTCTCCCTCCTTTTTTTCATTCTCACTTTTATCCTCTGTCCATTCCTCTCTACCCCTATGTATTTATAGATCTCTCTCTCCCTCACTCCCACTCGCTCCCCCTCTCTCCACCTTCCCAGTCCCTGATTGGTTTTCAACCTGTGTGCCACCGACAGGCAAATCTGTGATACAGAGATATTGAGAAAGACAGAAGAGAATGGGGATAGGGTAAAGGAGACTAAGGCAAGCATAGGAGTTCTAAAGAATGAGCAGTACAACAGCCGCAGCTGAGTGAAGAGAATACCTATAGCCAGGAGACAGAGGCAACTAAGCAACATCCATTGCAGCAAGGAGCACCTGTCCCTGCCTACCTGTGAGCTGTAACTGAATACAGTACAGACATGCATGTGCTGACACACCTGTACATAACTGTGCTAAAGCAGGTATGTATCTCAGAAGCAATCCATAGAGAAAAGGCTTTATTAGAAACTCAGTTAGAAACTCACCTGTACTTGTTATCTATCCACTTGCCCTGGCACATGGGGAGGCAGACAGAGAGAGGCAGACGCTGCTGGTTTATGTCTGGCACAGTGTATTAGTGCTCAGCGGCAGTCTGTGTGTCAGCAGGAGTCTCTGCCAGTCTATAGCACTTACTGTACCAGCGTGATCACCGTACAGTCATAGGATCCGTTATCCGGAAACCCAAATAACCCAATTTCCTTTTTTCCTTTTTTTTTCCTTCCTTTCTCTCTGTAATAATAAAATAGTCCCTTGTACTTGATTCCAACTAAAATATAATTAATCCTTATTGGACGCAGAACCAGCCTATTGGGTTTATATAATGTTTACATGTTTTTCTAATAGACTTAAGGTATGAAGATCTACACTACGAAAAGATCCATTGTCTGGAAAACCCAAGGTCCCGAGCATTCTGAATAACATGTCCCATACCTGTATATATCCATCCCTTTTTCTTTTCATTTCCAATAAAACTGTACATCTCTATTTCATTGTGTGCAACCTTGTGCCAGGTGTCCACAAACTGCATAGTACAGGTGTGGAATTCATTATCCAGAAAGCTCCAAAATACAGGCAGGCCATTTCCTATAGCATCCCGTTTAAACAAATAGATCTTGTTAATTTGTTTTTGTCTCTGTAGATGTAGATCCAATACCTTGTACTGATAACATAGCAGAATTCAATGTTGTTGCAAACTAATTTGACTGATTTGTTTGTACAGGTGTGGGACCTGTTATCCAGAATGCTCAGGACCTTGGGCTTTCCACTTAAGGCATCTTTCTGTGAGTTCTCTATGCCTTAAGTGTACTACAAATATTTAAACATTACATAAACCGAGTAGGATTATTTAAGATTCAATATGTTTTAAAATTTTGAATTATTATTTTAAAAGGTAGTCTATAGAAGACAATCTTCCTGTAATTCTGAGCTTTCTGCATAACTGTTTTACTCATAATAGATCCCATATCTGTATTTTAAAATCTTATTTATTAGCCATATGGTACCGTACATAAAGATTCCCTATACAGAAAAACATACAGTAGGTTCCAAGTATTCTACACGACAGAGCACATACCTGTATTTAATATACCTGTGCTGTTTTTTTGCAACAGAGACTTTGATGGAATTTTGTACTGCATAATATAAAGTAGACATGAGTACAGTATAGCAGGATTTATGCAATCTCTGCATTGCTCTGCTCTGCCCATTGTATACACCTGCCCTTGTGTTTGATAGTTCTCTCAGGCACAGAACAAAATGTGAGTGCTTTCATGTATTGCTTTAAAATTGCTTGTTACAGTATATGGCTCATTTTTCATAGAGTAGAAGCAGCAGTAAGTGCAACAATAGGTGAAAAATTGTAGTTAGTTCTTGCAAATACTTGTGTTCTGTTGTGCCAGCAGCAGTTCTTAATACCTGCCCTGGCCTCAACAGATGTTGGACAGGGCTCCTTTTACTAGCTGAACTTGTAGAAAGTGTGTGGGTCTAAGTAAAATTGTCTACCCAAGGCCCCACAATGCAGTGATTTTTCTAGGCAGGAGATATTGTATGTGTTCATAAACATACAATAACATCTGGAGCAGTAAGGTTGGTGGCATTTAGAATGGAATTGTGGCTATGGGATAGAAGGCATAGTAGGTAAAGATGGTGCCTTTAGTAGCAGTGTGATAATAGTTTCTGTGAAGGGGCTGTGGCTGTGTGATAGCAGTTATAGTAGGGAGAAATGTGCCTATAGTAGCAGTGGGGGTAATAGTCTATTGGAAGGGGCTGTGGCTATGGGATAGCAGGTATAGCAGGGAGAGGTGGTGCCTATAGTAGCAGTGGGATAATAGTCTCTGGAAAGGGAATGTGGATATGGGATGGCAGGTATAGTAGGGAGATATGGTGTCTATAGTAGCAGTGGGATAATAGTCTCTGGGAATGGACTGTTGTTGTGGGATAGCAAGTATAGTAGGGAGCCATGATGCCTATAGTAGCAGTGGAGATAGTAGTCTCTAGAAAGGGGCTGTGGCTGTGGGATAGCAGGTATAGTAGGGAGAGATGGTGCCTATAGTAGCAGTGGGATAATAGTCTCTGGAAAGGGAATCTGGATATGGGATGGCAGGTATAGTAGGGAGATATGGTGTCTATAATAGCAGTGGGATAATAGCCTATGGGAATGGACTGTTGTTGTGGGATAGCAGGTATAGTAGGGAGAGAGGGTGCCTATAGTAGCAGTGGAGAGAATAGTCTCTAGGCAGGGACTGTGGCTGTGGGATAGCAGTTATCCCCAATTTATATAAGTGATACCCGGCCTGCAATCCTTTTGGTTATACAACCCTTGTTATTTTTTATTTGTCATGGCTAATGGCACGTGAGGAGATTTTTCACCCACATTTAAACCTGCTGACAAATAGCAAAAATCTTTCCCACCAGCAACAGAGCAAATCCCTATGGGAGAACATATACAGGCCTTTGTTTTCTGAAGCAGCATAGTCTATTTTTGATAAATGAGCTCTAAGCTTTCTGCATAATAGGGTGAATCACACAAATGAGGTAAATATGGCTGGTGTAGTTGTTGATATTTTACAATTCAGCAAATCTGCTGGCTGTAAGTGCCACTTTACTAGTGCAGCAACAATCTTTTCAAAGCAGTGGTTTTGCTACCAGTCAGCAGACCTTATGACTGCGGGAGGGAGGGCAGGGGGCCGAAAAGTGGGATCTGCTGTAAGTTAGTCACCCTCACCAGTGCCTTGAACTAGACTGCTTGGACTGGAGTGGGTGGGTGCTGGGTGCAAGCAACGAAGGAGATGCACCAGGCACCCCTGAATATTTTTTTTTTTGATAGCTGGGTGGCCCAGTTGGCTGTGGTTTCACCAGTGGGTCTACAGTGTTAAATACAGATGCACACATACACATTTAAGTATATACATTTTAGAGAGAGTGCAGTACATATGTCATCATGAAACAGCTAATGGAAAGTAGAAGTAATTGCATGCCCCGCCTCTATGTCTTAGGCCTAAGGAATAGAGGCGCTGCAAGCAATATAATATAATTGGCATGGATGTTTTAATTACAAAAAGGAATTCAGGTTTCATGTTTAACTTGAAAATGAGTCAGGTATCCTTTAATTCTTGCAACATAGAGAAGAATCTTTACACTAACTTTTAGTATGATGCAGAAAGTGAAATTTTGAGGCAATTTGCAATTTTTATTTGTGGTTTGGAATTGTAGCACCTATCTGGTTGCTAGGGTCTAAATTATCCCACCAACCAGATAGTGGTTTGAATGAGAGTCAGGAATATGAATATCAGAGGGCTTCAATTGAAAGACAAGTACAGGTATGGGACCTGTTATCCAGAATGGGTTTTCTGGATAACCAATCTTTCCGTAATTTGGATCTTCATACATTAAGTCTGCTAGAAAAGCATGTAAACATTAAATACACCAAATAGGCTGGTTTTGCTTCCAACAAGGATTAATAATATTTTAATTTGTATCAAGTACAAGGTACTGTTTTAATATAATAGTAAAAAAGGAAATCATTGTCTAGGGGAGATGGCCTTTCTGTAATTCTGAGCTTTCTGCATAGCTTTACCATTCCTGTAATAAAAAGTAACAATAGTTACAATAATACTGCCTGAGTCAGTTGCCTCCAATTGAAAGCTGGAAAGTGTCAAAAAATTTAAAAAAAAAACAAAACAATATCAAATAAAAAAGTTGCTAAGAGTTGACAGTTCTATAACATTAGGTTAACTTAAAGGTGAATTTAAAGGTGAAAATCATGCATGTGGCTGTTTGTACTAAGAGGGACAATGCAGAGCATAGCATCTACTGGAAAATTGCAAAAAACCTATTTGCCTCTTTCAATGGGGGGTTGATGAATGAAACCCATTGTGCAGCATTAAGTGTTTTTAATTCGATGGATTTGTTCAGTGAAAAGAGCCTTAGAATCAGTGAGTATCTTTTCTCTCTGTATTAATCTATATACGTATGAAGTGTTATGCTGCAGTTGTCCTTGAAACTGTGTTCAGCATGAACTTATGCCTTTCTATAAATGTTCCCCTGTATATTTCTGCCTAGTTTCTGTTATTCCACTTGTTACTCATTTTTTCTATATGATTATATATAATGTATATCTGCTATCGATCTGCCCAGCATAGCGAGATTACTGATAAGAAAACGTAAGGGAGTTATTTATCAGTATCCTAGTCACATGGTGGCACGGCACAGGGAACCAATATTAGCTGACTGATAAAAGAATGAAACAAGAATGAGGATGAAACATTAACTAAAAGAATAGTTTTTTTTCTATTTCGCCGTTACCTCTCTCAATCACTTCCTGATGGCAGTATCTGTATTCTAAAACATGCATTTGTATTATCAAAGCCTTTCATTATGTATATTTAATCTGTGTCCTGAAGCATAGAACATAACTGTAATTTATGACCTTGCATAGGTCTTATTTGAAAAAAAAAAAAACCTCATATAGGAGGTATTTTTCAAATGCAATTATTCATAAGGCCTGACCAACAAACTCATCACTATAGTAACCGCCAATACCCAAGAGGGCGGCCATATTTGCAGAGTTAAATATTAGCCCATTGAACTGTCAAATGACACTACTTTTTAACTCCTTCAAGGACTCTTTGTGACCCACCGAGGAGGTTACATTTTTAATCAGACAGAAGATCAGTATTGCACCAGCTAAGCCAAATTGGATTGTGTTTTTTTATTATTATTTGGAGCACGTGGAATGATGATTGATAGTAATGTGCAGCATATCGGCCACAGTGTAAAATCGAATTTATCAAATCTGTTGGATATTTTTGTTGTGCAAACAGGCTTGTAAAAACATAGGTCTATAGGTAGGAGAGTAAATCCAGATTGTTTGGCTCAGGACACATGAAAGACACAATGTCAGCTTTAATTTCTCAGGATGAGGCAACAATGGTTGCAAATCTGCTATGCTAGTACAGGTATGGGATCGATTATCCGGAAATCCCTTTTCCAGAAAGCTCCAAATTACAGGAAGGTTATCTCCCTTTGACTCCATTGCAATCAAATAATTCCCATTTTTAAAAATGATTTCCTTTTATTTTTATAATAGTAACATGTTACCTTGTACTTGATTCCAACAATTATATAATTAATTCCTTCATGAAGTCAAAACAATCCTATTAGGTTTATTTAATATTTAAACAAATCTGGGGCAAATCAAGTTATGGAGATCTCAATTACAGAAAAACCCCTTAAAAACCAAGACCTGAGCATTCTGGATAACATGTCTCATACATGTACTGGGAGGGGAGTATGCCTTTGTTAAGTGATTACGGGAAGACCCATTACTATAACTTTTACCTATAGGGGTTGTTCTGTAATTTACATATCATTTGCTATATGTTAATTCCTGGCATTTAAGGGTTCAAATACAAAAGTCACTGGTGGAGTTGCAGACTATTGGCGGCTACAGGGGACCATGTTTTTTATTTTACATTTTCATAGCTTTCAAACTTCAAACTTAGGCATCTGCTACAAATAAAATCAGGCAACATTGGTGACATATTTGTGGTTCCAGACCCCTTTAATTTCTCTATATGACACTTTAATTCAGTCTTGCCCCAGCAGCCGGCATTATCGATATCTGATTAGCCTGTGGCAGGTTAGTCATTTTCTGCAGGGAAAAACACACTCCATTTATAAGTCACAAGAGCAGTGATCCCCAACCAGTAGCTCGTGAGCAACATGTTGCTCCCCAAACCCTTGGATGTTGCTCCCAGTGGCCTCAAAGCAGGTGCTTATTTTTGAATTCCAGGCTTGGAGGCAAGTTTTGGTTGCAAAAAAAAAAACAGCTGTATTGCCAAAAAGAGTCTCCTGTAGGCTGCCAGTCCATATAGGGGCTTCCAAATAGCCAATCACAGCCCGTCGTTGGCATCCTCAGGAACTATTTTCATGCTTATGTTGCTCCCCAACCCTTCTTACATTTGAATGTGGCTCACGGGTGAAAAAGGTTGGGGATCCCTGCACTAGATTAAATTTAAACGTATTATCAGGCTCCTTTCCTGACAGTGGTGCAAGTACAAAGTGCAACAAACAGGTTTAAACTATTATTTTATTTGCACTTTGCACCATGGATGCAGAGAATCCAGTAATTCGGTTGGGGATGCATCCTTTTTCAGCAGGATTTGGATTATGCTTAATCTGGATCCTAAAATTATGTGACTTTTCATCACACAGACAAGGAAGTAATGCAGTGCGGTTCGGATTCAGTTTGGACAAATCTTTTGTGAAGGATTTCGCCAAATTCTAAAATAGTGGATTTGGTGTATTCGTACTTTGCACCCTGCCCTGGTGCTGGTTCCTCTGGCCGCAAAATGGAGCAAAATTACCTGCATCCCCCCCATGAATACAGTGCTGCCTGCATTCAACAACAATGTATTCATGAGGGGTGAGGGCTGGCACACCCGGAGGTGTCACCCCTAAACCATCCCCTATCCAACCCATAACTTGCATGTCATTAAAGGAGATGTAAAGGCAATAAAATAAAATCCCATGAAAAAGAAATATATTTCAAATATAATTTAATTAAAAAATGTGTACCATTTTCATAATAAACTTGACTGTATGAGTTGTAATTCCTCCTTCGTTTTACTTGCTCTGACAGCTGCAGATAGGAAACTTCAGATGGTCTCTAACTGCTCTGAAGGGAAACTAATCATACTTTCAAACTGCAGAGGGGAGCTCCCCCTTAGTTCACTGACCTCGAGCAGCTTTGTTTGTTTCCCTATAAAGCAGCAGGCGGCTGTATAGAGATTTGTATCCACAGGCCCAGTGCAGTCTGCAAATTCTTATTATTATTCAGTCTTGCTGTATTGGCTTCTATGGCAGAAATTATTCGACTTGTTCTGTTTTGATAATTTATGACGACCCCCACACTTAACCTCCCAACGGAAGCCCAGACCACACTGAGCATGTGCATGGTCTTGGTCTTGCAAAGATGTTTTACAAAGTTACAAGTTGACAGCCCCCTGGCCAACTTTGAAAACATAAATCATTTGTTTAATTAGGCTTCTGGTGCAGCAAGTTCATGTTTATGTTTAGTATACAAAATACAGCAATTCTAACATTATTCTATTTTAGACGTTCCACTTTAAGGCTTTATGTAAGGGAGCACAGCTGGGTGCAAGGTGCAAAGGAGCCCTGTATTTTCCACCTTCCCCGTGTGCTGATTGCAGCAAGATCCCAGACAAAAGTCGTTCTTAACTAAGATGAGCAATTTTCAGTCCCTCAGTGGTCTTCTAGCACTTGACTCCGGGGTAATCATAATGACCACTTAAAGATGTAAGGTAAATAGTCCTGGACATTTTAAGTGAGAGAGCACTAAGGGTTGGAAAAGCATGCTCCTTAGTGCTGATTGAATAAACCCTTGATATTCTCTCTATTTCAGACTTTGGGCTAATGTGCTTTTAGCCATAAAAGAGTAGTTCACAAATGAGACATTTTTACTGAGAAGTCCCTTTTGAAGATAGTCAGGAACTTAATGTAAAAAAAACCCAGTCATGGTCTTTAGATATATAATTTTTGATCATATTTTTTATATATAAATCATATTTTGCAATATGTGCCAATTCTCAATTCAGAGCATACACTGCTAAAGCCTATCCTTAAGGAATTTTTTTTTTAATAAAGGTAAGTGTAATTATAGTTTCCAATAAGGATGAACTATATCTCCATTTGGTTCAAGTACGAGGTATTTATTATTACAGAGAAAAAGGAAATTATTTTTAAATATGTAAATTATTTGAGTAAAATGGAGTCTATGGGAGATGGCCTTACTGTCGTTTGGAGTTTTCTGGATAACAGGTTTCCAGATAACGGACGCCATGCCTGTAATATTGTATAAAATTCAGATCATATGATTTTTTGAAAATCTATGGTGCCCTGCTGAGGTCGACTGATATCCATATACTATGAATATTGATCATTGTGGAATCTGGCAGGTTAGAATATTTCATTGGTCCGTTGCATTATGGCCATGGTGCACTGGCAGAAAGGAAGTTGGCCATACCATGTGTGGCCCCTTGTATTAGCTGGAAAGAGAATATGGTCGTGAGAAAAGTGGATAGAAAATGAAGAGAAAGGACTATAGAAGGCTAAATAAAACAAAGAGGTGAGCAAGGGGAAAATCACTACTCTTAAAGGATAAGTAAACCATAAACAAGACAATTTCTAAATAGAGGTTACAGATAACAAGGAAGTAGACTGACATACAAGGGTTTCACTCGCAGGCCCTCTTTTATTCGTCTTCCAATCATGTTATTTAAACCACTGTTGAGCATATCTCACATAGTGTAGCATAGGCATCCCTTTCACAACATTGGTTTAAATCTCTATATAATCCATAGGCGTGGGGGAGAGTAACTCATCTTTCTATCAAACAAACAGGAATTCTGATCTTTATCATAAGTAATAGTGGTAACTACACCTTCCAACACCATCTTGTTATTTGGTTCAGCTGTATTTTTAAGGTACACCTTCTAAAGGCAAATAATAGAGGGTATGACTTACATGGTCCTGTTAAACAGTACCCGTGTGTGTGAGAATATACATATATATATATATATATATATATATATATATATGCATATACAGTATATATGTATACATACATTAATAGGTACACAGTTCCCACAGTTGTGGGTGGGAGCACTGCTGAATTTGGCAGACTAGTGCAGCAGGGAGGAGTTTTGCGCCCAGGGGGTTTCCTTCTCCTTTAAGATGTGTGTTTTTGAGGCTAGGCTCACTTGTTGTGAGACATGCTTGTAAATCTATTAAGCATTAATAGATTTTAGGGGGAGGGGGGTTGCGCCCAGGGGGTTTCCTTCTCCTTTAATCAGGATAAAGCATTAAATCTATTAAGTCTTAAATTGGGATGGGCGAATTTTTTTGCCTTGTTTCGCCGAAAAAATTACGCCCATAGACTTGTATGGCATTGTGTGTAAAAAAAAAAAGACATTTTTTGGCGAAACAAAACGGGTCAAATTTGCCCATCCCTAGTCTTAAATTGTGTTCTTGCCATGCATACATGCCAGCAACCATTGCTTCTTCTTCTTTTACAAACAAAGTCCAAATATTGCATGGCAACTGTTCTTCCAGGGGCAATCCTGGAACTGCTCCCCGCTCCCGCCCTGCGCTTAAAACATCTGCATCGGAGAGGGTTTAAAGGGGGCAGAATTTAAAAGTGCAATGAGCCCAATAGTGCTCTCTGCACTAGCGGAGCTGAATTTCTAGGTTATAATCCGGAAATTCGGCTCTTAAAGTTACAAGAGGCGACTTTTTTTGTGTCAGCGCCAATTTTGCTTTGGCAACTTTTTTGTCATGGCTAAATATTTTACAGCGGGTTTTCATGAAAAATTCCACCAGTGTCAAAGTGCTGAATTTCGCTGCAAATCCATGCCTTGCAAAAAAAAATTCGCTCATCACTATATAGAACACAAAAAACAAAAGAAATGGGCCCAGAAACCCTCTCGTCCCTCAATAAGATGCTGAAACCACTCACATGACAACACAGGCTGAGGGGCATATTTACCAGAACAGTATTAGTGTAATGCAGAAAATTCAATCCATGCTCTATTGCATCTATATCCAGATAACTGAAAGTACCCCACAAGCCAAATATTTTTCCATATGTTCCAATGTTCACTGGTACACAGAAAAAGTCAAAAGCATAATCATCATGAAACAATATGCAATTTCCTATATCCCTGGGCAATATATTTATTTGAGGATACTGTTATTTTATGTCCCTTAACATTCATTAACCTAGTAGAATATGACAACTGAGCTTCAGAATTGTACAATTTTGGGGAAGGGTATTGGTTTGACTGTATTTTTATTCCTTCTCTACTGCCACCATATGCAGTACTTTCCTTAGTATATTACTTGCTGTAGCAATATATATATAAATATACAGTATTCCATCGGCACTCTCCACTCAAAATACTTAGGCTGGGTGCTCACCATCTATTATAAAGTCCAATGTAAGAAAGCACTCACAGCTACTGATGGGCAAATTTGCGCCGTTTCGCTTCGCTGAAAAATTCGGTGAAAAATTGACGAAATGGCGCAAGCCTCGTTTTTTTTTACGACAGCGAATTTTCACAGGCATTTGCGTATTTTTTCGCCGGTGGCGAATCGCTCAAATTTGCCGCGAATTCACACCGGTGGAATAAATTCGCCCATCACTACTCACAGCTGCAACCATCACACTGTATATGTGGAAAAGGCTTATTCCTCCCTATTCACATCATGTGAATAGGGAGGAATAAACCTTTTCCACGTTGATATATGATGGTTGTATCTGTGAGTGCTTTTTTACATTTAAATAGTATTAAAAAAAATAATTGGCATTTTTAAAAATGATTTCCTTTTTCTCTGTCATAGTAAAACAGTAGCTTGTACTTCATCCCAACTATATACTGTATAATTCATTCTTATTGGATACAGAAAAATCCTATGGGGTTTCTTAGTAGACTTAAAGTAGAAATCCGTAATCTTTCCACAATTTGAATTGTCATACCTTCAGACTACCGAAAAAAATTTTTTTAAATCCAACAGAATTAAGTCGACTCCAATAAGGATTAATTATGGTTTAGTTGGCATCAAATACAAGATACTATTTTGTTATTACAGTGATAAAGGAAATCATTTTAAAAAATGCAAATTAAAATGGCCTTCCCGTAATTCAGAGTTTTCTGAATAACTGAATTAAATATATATTAATAAATAAGGGGAGATGTTCCAGGATTAAACATGTATCTAACTGAGATAAATATTTCAAACGTTATATTATTTCAACCAACAAAATGCTAGGGAGGAAAAAGAGCCAACAAGAGATTCCATGCACATAAATACAGTGTATATACTTTTTCATTTCACCCGCCTCAAGAGTCTCCATGTTAATCCCTCACTTAATGGAAATATCCTTGAGATTTGTAAGAGCTTGTTGATAGCTGCCTCTTGAATGCTGTGCAGTTTCATCTCAACAGCAAAGGCCAGAATAATACACAGAAAAGCAAAAGAATATAATGTTGTCTGTATAATTAATCAAGAAATAACAGTTAGGCTATGAACAAAAGCTAGATAATCTAGATGATTTATATTCATTTATTAGTGTCATTTTTGAACAATTTGGCTGTCTACACTCCCTCACTCTTACCTGTATTTTAACTGCTATTTGGATGCCAAGCTCACTTGCCATAGTAACCATAAAGCTGTCTTATATCTATTTTTATCACTTATATTTCTATTCAGTCCCTCTTTTTTTTATAAAGTCTTTATTTGCACCTATTAAACATATCAACAAACAAAATTAAATGCCATATAGTATTTTCATTTTACATAGGGTTACAGATAACAAGGAAGTAGACTTACATACAAGGGTTTCACTCGCAGGCCCTCTTTTATTCGTCTTCCAGTCATATTTTTTAAACCACTGTTGAGTATATCTCACACAGTGTAGCAAATGTATCCCTTTCACAACATTGGTTTAAATCTCTATATAATCCATGGGCGTGGGGAATAGTAACTCATCTTTCTATCAAACAAACAGGAATTGTGATCTTTATCATCAGTAATAGTGGTAACTACACCTTCCAGCATCATCTTGTTATTTGGTTCAGCTGTGTATTTCTAAGGTACACTTTATGAAGGCAAATAATATGGCTTACATGGTCCTGTTATACAGTACCCGTGTGTGTGAGAATATATATATATTTGCATATAGAGTATATATGTGTACATACATTAATAGGTACACAGTTATATACTATGTTGTGGGTGGGGGCACTGCTGAATTTAGCAGACTAGTGCAGCCTGACAGTTGGCCCTAAAAGTTCTCATAGATAAGTAATTATCTAAACAAATAAAAAGACATGAAGCAAACTCAAATGTTGTTGCCTGGCAATCCAATTAATTACATGCAGGCTTTGTGAATTTTTATTAAAGCCCTATAATACAAAAAATAACATTATTCTTCTGAACCAGCATACCAGATGTTGCTATTCAGTACACCTTCAATCTGTTGTATTAGCAGCCACCCTGTCTTGGGGGGGAGCAAAGCTAAAAATTTGCAAGAACACCATTTTAATTAACGATAGCGATTTTAAATTACATTCCCCCTTAAGGGTGGTTTTCAGTGGCTTTCCTCCATGGCTGCTTATTTTAGTGGCGACTTTGTCCACAGTGATCATTTTGTGCACAATACATCCAAATCTTTATGAATTCATCTCTATGGCAGAGCACTGGAGCCAGCAAACAAAATGCTTTTGAATGAACCTTGAATTTTTAAAGTCAGAATTATGAATTTTAATCTCTACATACTGATTTATGACTTTTAAAGTAGAAGGAAATGGCATACTTGGGGTTGCAAAAAGTTAGGCACCCCATGCGGTTGTATTTACTTATTTGAAACCGCAGACGGTTTCTATCGGGAGAAAACTGCACCGATCTGAGGGTTATTCCAGCAAGCACCAAAGAGCGATCGTCTTCCTGCTTCTTCTTTCTTCTTGCGGCTGTGCATGAGCAAAAGTGTGAAAAGCCGAACTTCAACCACAAAGCCAGTTATTTCATTCTACTGCCATATATCTGCCCCGGGAAATTTGAAGATAAAAGAAGAAGGAAGCCGATTGCTCCATGGTACTCACTAGAAGAACCCCCAGGCTGGTTTTCAGGGGAGCTTTAGGTAAAGGTTGGCCAAAGAGACTTTAAAATTAAAGGCATTATTTTAAACATAAAATTCATTATGAATAATTGGCGGCGTCAAAAAAGAATTCACCGGTGATGGTTCTGACACCGGTGCCAAATTTTATGCCAACTTGTCGCCGGCGTCGATTTTTTACGCTGGCTATTTGTTGGCAGCGTCAAAATTGGCATTTTGCAAATTTTTCGCCTGTTTCGCAAATTTTTCGGGAAATTCGCGGCGAATCAAAACTGGACAAATTCGTCCATCACTATTAATTATACATGACTGTCACTTTGTATGGCTTTTGGGTCCAGCAAATAAATATGCAATGTCTAAAACTCAACTAAAAACAACAGCAGTCGAATGTCCCTTTTCACTCAAAGGGCTCTTAAGTTTTCCACGTAGCGCGACCTGCCCAAATACCTGTCCTGCTGGACAAAGGTATTTGCTCCCACGTAGCAGGCACACAAGCAAAGCCTGTTTCACAAACAGTAGACATGCTGGATCCCTTCTTTTTCTACCCTACCGTGGGCACAAATCACCCTGGGGATTCACTCAGATTGGTAAACTCATCCAGAGCTGGAACAGGCATCCACAGTGATGAAATCCATTCAGTGGAGCACTCAAACTCCTTTTAGCCCCTACATGTTGCAGCACTTCTTGTCACTCTGTCCTCAGTGAGAAAGAAATCAGCAATGGCTGTGAGCACATGGCTCTGCCTATATCAAAACAGTTACACAGCAGTGAACACCTTCTGGCACCCTCCAGCATCTACCAGACATGCTGCACAGGGACAAGTGCCCCATGCCCCTCCCCCTCCCAAGACTCTAGGTAGACCCTGTAGCTGGAGAAGCTGAGGATTTCCACCATGTGCATGTGATTTCAAACCGTAGGGGAATTAACCATTTGGGTCCCTACAAGTATGTATAGTAATTACTGTGCCATCAGTCCTAGTTACTTATTTTCACCATGTGATTTCAGACCATAGGGGAATTAACCCTACAATTATGTATAGTAATTACTGTCCCATCAGTCCTAGTGACTTATTTTCAGTTTTACATTTTTTTCGGTCCTGTAAGTTCTGGCATATTAGGGATAGAACCCTAAGAGAAAGGTAACTGTTACAAATTTAGTACACAAAGATAGAAAAAGCACCAGCAGACAATCTACCTTCATGATCCTTCTATGCTGGAGAGAATGCTATGAGTGCCTTCACATCCAACTTGTCTTATTCCAAGGTTCAGCTGAGGGTTGTGTCCATTATCATTCAGGAGCAGGTTTGTTGCTGTCTGTGGGTGCTAAAATGCTACTCCACTAGTATACAATCCAATGGCAGACTACAAAACTAGGGCTGCATTCTTTGACCCAGTTTCCGGCTAAATTAGTCGACCCAGAGGCCAGTTACACACTTTAATAATTTGTATCAACTCTACAGAAAAATGTATTTTCTCTTTAAAATAGATCAACCCTTCTAGCTTATTAAAATGACATGTCTGCCAGTTGTTTTGTTTGGAAGGCATTTCAGGTAAAGTTAATGAAAGAGAGTTCTGACAGTTCATTAATTGCGGTACGTCTTCCCAACGGTTTTGGCCTGCGGTCATTATTATCTCGACTGTAATAAAACAGTGGTAAATTCTGATTTGTGTTGTAGAATTATAAATAATATTTGCACAGAGCCTGGCACAAAAATGGCCCTCCTTTCTTTTTAGATTTTTTTTGTTACAGTGAACTGGATTGTATTGTGTGCATTATATATAAGGATTTTCATTAAAATTACTGAAAATGGTTTTGTTCAACAAAATGATCCTCCTTATTCATTTCACTAATGATCCTCCTTATTCATTTCACTTTGAAAAAAAAAAATCCAAGAGCATATTAAATCCATGATAGAGTTTGCTTTTTGGTAATACATCATTTATGGATTTGCATTGCTAATGCAAGCAGGCTAAAAGTGATTATTGTGTCTGTATTACATTCATGAAAAAAGCACGCTCTCTTACAAATACAGATTATAATAAAGTCTTTCATTACCTGTATGTAAACCCAGAATCATTTGGCATTACTCTGCTTTGTAGATACTGCATGATATATGCTTAATTGCTAATTTTTTGGGGGAGATGTTTCATCTGACTAATTCCTTTAAATCAGTTAAACATATTTAGGCAACCAAAATTAATAATTGTCCGAACTTGCTTTTAAATTGTGTCAAAAAGGTGAATGTATAATAATAATAGTCAAAATCCATGGTTCTAGATGACATAGGTTTGCATTTTTGATCGTACTAATATGAGCTCATACAAAAATATCTCCAGGAACTCTTCTCAACCAAAAGCTGTATTTTTTTACTGGTTCAGAAAAAAACCTTGTCTGCTGTGAATTTTTAAACATGAAACATACTTTGCATTTATTATATAAGTCAACCAAATCTGCACCTATGTGCCTCTAAGCAAATTTTGCAACTATGTCCACCATGCTGGATTCCCCTTGCAATTTGTGAGAAAGTGCATCTCCACTCTGCAGAGCTGTCAGAGGGGTTTCTTGCACCCAATACCTATTTCTCTCTTCCTGTGTGCCAACACTGCTTTGTACAGGTCCCACTTACATGCAGAGCCAAGATGGAATTACTTGAACCCAATTGAACCCATCCAATGGGATGCTGCTAAACTGTAGATATTGCTCATAATAAATAGAAGATGTTTTACAGTGTCCGTATTCTCATATTGCATATATTTGTTATCAAGGAGCTGAGAACCATGTGGCATGTTTAATTTATTTTTCAGTCAAGACTAGTGGATGTGGTGTACTGAAAACTTCTCTGGACATTGTGGTTAAGGCTTAGAAACCTGCAAAAGCATGTTCACATAACTCCCAACATAGTGCCTGCCTGGGCACCCTAGGTGCATGTGCAAATAGATGTGCACAATCTCACTATGAGGGAACAACAGCAGAAGTGAAGAGAGTGGAGACAGGACTAGGGGTAGATGGCAGAGCATAGAAACCAGTGAAACAATGACCGTGCAGGGCCCCAGTGGCAAAACAAATTTGGAGGGGCCCGGTGCACATCACTTTGTGCCACTCTGCTGGTTATGTCCCTACTCTGGTTGTGCACGCGTCACTATATTACTAATACTATAGAGGGTCTGTTACTATAGAGGGTCTGCTTCTTCTATAGTTACGCCACTGTGGCAGAGACTCACACCCTAGGCACGTCCCCAGGAACGAGAACAATTAGGCTACACCTGACCTGCCTTGACCATACCCAGCTAAGAACAACTCAACCTTGATCAGCGAAAACTTTATTTATTCTCCATCAAACCCAGATCTTTTTTGGGTCTGCTATTCTAAACTGTCACACAAAGAAGGGGATAATTGGAATGTATGTATGTGATACTGTAGTCATTGGTGCAGTGCTGGGCCAAGAAGACCAGGCCCCCTAGGTGACCTGGCCCACTGCCGCGCTCCCCCAGAGTGCACGTGCTCTGTGCCCACATGCCCCCGAAAGCAGTGTGCACACTCATGTGCAGAGCACCGGAGGGGGGGAGGCAGGTAAGAGTGCCGGAGAGGAGGGAGGCAGAAGAGAGCGCTGGAGGGGAGGGAGGCAGGGGAGAGCGGCGAACATGGGGTAGGCAGAAGAAAGGTACCTGCCTAGCACCCCTTTTCATGTGAACTAGATCTGGTGAATGGTGAGTGCTGATGGAATGGTGAATACAATGCATAAATAAATATAGGCCCCAGGGAATGTGTTAGCAGCTAGGCTGGGTCCTTTTTCCCAGCGGGGAGGGGGGCTAGTTCCCAGAGGTTATAAAAATTGATGCTCCCATGAGTTCTGTCTCTCTTTTCTAGTACACCCCCTTGCTGGAGTAGGTGGTGTGTGGCTGTGAGGGTCTGAGGTGGAGGTAGACCTCAATATAGGAGCAAGCAAGTGTCAGGTCAGAAACTGTAATAGGTCACTATAGGAGTGATAGATAGGTTCATGAAAATTATTGAGCAGCTTAGGCTCCAACTAGGTGTTTACTGAAGGGTTAGCACCCTGTGGCAACAAGTCAGCCAGGATATGGACTCAAATTGTTAGGCTCAGGGATAGAGTGATCCTTGGAGTTGTGAGATTCACCTTCCATGGGGATTGTGCACCAAATGCAGGCAAGACAACTCAATTCAGAAAGCTGACTAACAAAGGATCAGAGAGGATCCGTGAGCAATATAGTTGTGTAAATTACCTGCTGCCACTACTTGTTCATGGAGTGTACCATCTGAGCATGCACCTTGAATATGTGATTGACCATTAATGAGAATACCATCAGTTCAATAAATTGTTCTTCTGTTTTAAAGAACCACTGGTGCCCAAACTTATTTGATATAGTGTGATGGCTGTGTGCTTATTCCAGAGTGGTAATCCCTTACTCCATACCATAAGCGGGGACCCCATCTGAAGATAAAGAGTCTAATTATAGTGTGCCTACTGGGAGTTGCTGGGAGTTGGAGCCAGGGTTCTGGAACCAGTGTATAGTAACCCAAGGAAGGTTAAGGCAGACCCTGACCAATCCACTTGTTACATATATATTTTGCTGGTTTTACTTATCCATGTTAAACATACTCATATGAATCAGTTATAGCCCAAAGCCCAGACACTCACGTATTTGGGCCACTATCAGTAAGTAACGTATTATTTCTGTCTTAGAGCATCTGTACATGGAAAAAACCCAATGGGCCCCAGGTTCCTGTGGGCCCCGCTGGTCCAGATCCGCAACATGAGCTTCCTTTTCCTGCAGCGGCTGTCGCAACAGTGCGCTTGTGTACTTACACAGATACGCATGGCACTGGGCACCACACACGGGGGGGTGCGGCGGCGGAGGGGGACCCTGAAAAAACAGCCGCAGTGGGCCCTGTGCCGACCCTGTCTCTGTGAGTGACACATCTGTGTAAACCATCATTATGTGTGGAACCTTTGTGTTCCACACGTGTACTTGAGGCCATTCATAGATATTATTGCCTTACTGTATTTCAAGGAGCACAAGATTTGAAGCACAAAGCAGGAGATTACAGTTGTAAAAATGTTTTCAAAGGGCATAACTGCAGCATTCAAAAGCCGTCACCACCTATTCAACAACGCAGGCTTTCCTTTAACCATTCAGAAAAATATTGGCAAATATTTCAGACAAATATAATTATCCAAAAGCCTCCTGCTTTGACATGTTTCATTGTTAAGAAAATGAATCAGAAATTAAAATATCACTTATTTTAGCAGATACGTTAGAAAAGTAAATGGAGCCTCAATTATCTGTATTAAAATGAGTCATTACTTTGACACATTGTAGTGTTGCTTTTTTTTATTTTTTTTTTAAAAGTCTCCTCCTCCATCTGGATCACACACTACAATAATTTTATTTTTATTAACTCTATCCAGGATCACCTGGCCAGCAATACTGCAGCTCTAACTGTTACAGGAAGAAGTGTAATATTATGAAAGTAGTTTATTTACATATGGTTTTACAAATGAGCTGTTTTATGCAATATATTTTTATAGAGACCTACATTGCTCTTGGGTATAATTTTCCTTTAATCTCAACCATAGGAGATTTAGGAAACACTGCAAAGTGCTAAAGCATGTCACTTTTGCCCTTTTTTTTTTTAACTTTTGGAACTGTGCATTCACCATTATAGGAGAATGGTTACCATTCTATTGTTCTACATAGATCTATGAATGACAATTGACCCCTTTTTACCTTCCCGTATAAGAACTAAGAAATAGTGTATATGCTATTCAGTTTATCTTTCTGCAAATGTGTGCTCCACGGCCCAGCTTCAACTTTAATGACTGCCTCTGGTGACACAGCAGCTAAACATATGCTTTGCTTATATGTACAAAACTCAGAAAGTCATAAAACTCTAGTTCAGAGCAAGATGATTGAATTTAAGCATAACAGAAATAAAATGTCTTGCTTTTGGTAATGACTATATGTTTTGCATTTGGTTATACATTTTTGTATTTCATTTTTTTTCTTTACAGAAATGAAGCTGCTACAGCCATGCAGTAGCTGAAAAGAATAACAATAAGGTCCTCGAGAGAGTCAGAAACATCTAAAAAGAAATTGATACATGCTGAAAAAATACATTTTAACAAGAATGGTGCCACCAATTTAATGAGAAAACAAAGAGTAGTAAAGAAGTATAAAAGAAACAAAAGATATCCTTTGCATCTTACAGTACGCGGCTCTGGCTTCTGTTTCCAATAATTTGAAATCAAGGAGAAATCATTTGCAGAAAATACTGTGTTCTATTTTATGAAGATAAACATAAGGCTGATACCAGAGACTCTTCACTCTGATTTGTGAACTGTGGAATATCCTACAAAATGTAAAACCTAACTCGAATACGATTCAAATCCACATTTAAAGTGAGGCAGGATGAAATTTTTAGTTTATGAGAAAGCAAAGCAAAGCATATCTACAGAAGAATAGTTTCTGAAATCAAGAGGCAACGTAAGTTGTTTAGTTTACCTCAATAATGACACCAACCTTTCCAACTACCCTGCTTGAGAGCTCCTACAATGAGTTTAACGCAACCCTTAATACCAATATTTCATTTAATCAGAATGGAACCTCTCCTGGACTCCTAATTCCTCTTGTCTATCTGGTTGTATGTGCAGTAGGGTTATGGGGAAATACATTGGTTATATACTTGGCATGGCGCAGTCCTGCTGGCCAGAACTCAGTAACTGCCCTTTATATTCTTAATCTGGCAATGGCTGATGACCTTTTCATGTTGGGTCTTCCCTTTCTTGCAGCCCAGAATGCCCTATCCTACTGGCCCTTTGGTTCACCTGTGTGCCGCATAGTAATGACTCTAGATGCAGTTAACCAGTTTACCAGTATCTTTTGCCTGACTGTTCTAAGTTTTGATAGATATCTCGCTGTAGTACGTCCATTTCAGTCTGTCAAGTGGAGAAAACCTAAGGTGGCAAAATTTGTCAATGTGACTGTGTGGATCGTATCATTTCTGGTTGTGCTCCCTGTTGTATTCTTTTCTGGTGTGCCAGGGGATACTGGGACTTGTCACATAGCATGGCCTGAGCCAGCACACATATGGAGAACTGGTTTTATTCTGTACACTGCTGCCCTTGGCTTCTTTTGCCCCCTACTTGTAATCTGCATTTGCCACTTACTGATAGTGGCCCAAATACGTTCTTCTGGAAAGCGTGTTAGAGTAGCTCCAAATCGCAGACAGGGGCCTGAAAGAAAGGTAACCAAGATGGTGGCTCTAACAGTCACTGCATTTGTCCTATGCTGGTTTCCCTTTTATGCACTGAACATTATCAATCTTTTGTGGCCCCTGCCAGAAAGTCCTAAGCTTTATGGGCTATATTCATTTGTGGTAGCCCTTTCTTATGCAAACAGCTGTCTCAATCCAATTATTTATGCTCTCCTCGCTCGACCTTTCCAGCGAGGCTTGAGAAGAGTCCTTTGCAGGACCTCTGTCCGTGTGGCTCATGGAACATTAAAAGAAGGTGAAGATGAGGTACACGAAGAAGTTAGCAGGGTTAATGGTATATCTCAAGAAGGGAGAAGTGTCAGAACAGATGGAGGAGAAGGAAATAGCATGAAAGCTATAAGTCAGAATCAAGTCCAACAAGAAGTTAGTACAGCTGCACAAAAATCTCTACCAGAGGATCTGGGGGCCTGTGAAAAAGAAAGTATGCTAAGAATCAGTTACTTGTGACACAAAGAGAAAATATGCTTAGTATATTATGGACCTCTGTGACTCATCATGATGGAAACATTGACTCTCTACCACTCATACTTTTTCTTAAATGCTACTACTGATTGTGCTTATTAGCTTTATGTGACGACACACCAAACTGGTCCATGGTTCTCATATCTTTCGTATATAAATAATCTAAGATAAATAGAGAACAATGAAGGAAATGGAGACTAGTCAACCCTGTGTAATAATCTCTTACTACCAATTGGTTAATGTTATTAAGTGAGCTCTGCAGGTCAGAGCCAAATAACTGCTACCTAAAATGCTATGCTGGAACATTTACATATGGATTAGACACATGTTGCCATAAAAAAAAAAACTACAACAATATGGTTCTGTATAATAATTTTGATTTCTTTAACATTTTCATTTCAAGGTTACAAACTAACATATGAAAAGCAACTACTGTATTCACAGCACACTCACTCACGCAATCCACTCAAACAGTATTGTATATTTCTGCTTTGGTTTTGTTTCTCATTTTCAAACAAATGTTATGGGCGAATAAAAAATATGTTGAGAATCTATCTTCGTGTAGATGATTTTCAGTACCACTGCTATTAATACTACACACAACATCTTCTCCCTCCATCATATTGTGTCTCCGCTTCTTCTGTTCATCCATACAGATGGTGTATTTGCAAAGCCACAAGAAAAGGCATGATGCCAACCATTTCATCTCTGAAGTAGGTCATTTTCCTACCACTGCTATTTCATTGTGACCTTCAGAAGATCTCTTTTCTTCTTTTACTTTGCAAACTTGCTTTGACATTGTAGGACTGGACAAAGAATGTATTGTGTATGTATGAATCAGCTCTGCATTAGTTATTAAACACATTCTCATATGTGAGCTTTGGCAAAAGGAGTTACTAAATATATAAAAAAAAATCTAAAATAACATAAATGTAGAGAGAACATTTTTGTTTCATGGTTGCCATAGATTTCTTCTTTGTCAAACTACCCCTTAGTTTCCTAAACAAAAGTCATAGGATAACTATCTAGAAAATGTAGCCAATGAGTAATGTCAAATAGTTAATTCGTTAAACATCATTCTGGAGAAGTCATGTGCTTCTTACAGTCAGAGTGTGGGAACCCCTTGCAGCCTACTTAATAATTTACTCCACTTTCAACAAAAAGATAACAGTGGTATGTTTTTTATTTCCCAGGAACATCTGAATACTGGGGTGTTTTCTGAACAAAGATTTTTAGTGAAACAGTATTCAAATGTTAAAAACTGACTGTGCAAAGGGTACCCTTGTAATTTTGATAATTTGAATGCATGTAACTGCTCAATACTGATGACTGCTTAGCTTAGCCCGTTAAGCCTTGAACATCATATGCAGGTGTGTCCAATCATGAGAAAAGGTATTTAAGATGGCCAATTGCAAGTTGTGCTTCTGTTTGACTCTCCGCTGAAGAGTGACAGCATGGGCTCCTCAAATCAACTCTCAAAAGATCTGAAAGCTATCATGGTTTAGGGAAAAGCTATCTCAGGGGTTTAAACTGTCAGTTTCAACTGTAAGAAATGTAATCAGGAAATGGAAGGCCACAGGCAACGTTTTCTGTAAAACCCAGGTCTGGCAGGCCAAGAAAAATACAGGATCGGCATATGCGGAGGATTGTGAGAATGGTTAAGACAACCCAAAGATCACCTCCAAAGACCTGCAAAAACATCTTGCTGCAGTGTATCTGTACATCGTTCTACAATTCAGAGCAATTTGCACAACGAACATCTGTATGGCAGGGTGAGAAAGAAGCCCTTTCTGCACTCACACAAACAGAGTCACTTGTTGTATGCAAAATATCATTTAGACAAGCCACAGTAATTTAAGAACAAAGTGCCTTGGACTGATGAGACAAAAATCTAGTAACTTGGTCATAACAAAAATCACTTTGCATGGCGGAAGAAGAACACCACATTCCAAGAAAAATACCTGCTACCTACTGTCAAATGTGGTGGAGGTTCCATCATGCTGTGGGGCTGTGTGACCAGTTCAGGCACTGGGGCCCTTATTAAAGTTGAGGGTCGGGTGAATTCAACCGAATATCAACAAATACTTCAGGATAATGTTCAAGCATCAGTCACAAAGTTGAAGTTACGCAGGGGTTGGATATTCCAACAAGACAACGACCCTAAACAGACTTTGAAATCTACAAAGGCATTTCTGCAGAGGGAGAAGTACAATATTCTGGAATGGCCGTCACAGTCCCCCGACTTGAAAATCATTGAAAATCTATTGGATGATTTGAAGTAGGCTGTCCATGCCTGGCAGCCATCAAATTTAACTGAACTGGAGAGATTTTGTATGAACGAATGGTCAAAAATACCGCCATCCAGAATCCAGACACTCATCAAAGGCTATAGGAGGCATCTAGAGGCTGTTACATTTGCAAAAGGAGGCTCAACTAAGTATTTATGTAATATCTCTGTTGGGGTGCCCAAATTTATGCACCTGTCTAATTTTATTATGATGAATATTGCATATTTTCTGTTAATCTAATAAATTCTATGTCACTGCTGAAATACTACTAACAAATACAAAGTAGTGCTACACAAACACTCTCACCAATTTTTGTAGCGTCGGATGCAGTCTGTGACTCTGTCTGCCCAGGTCTGATTCGTGTACAAGAAATTATTTCAGCATCACTCAGATTATGCGACATTTTGATCTTTTCCAGACCTTTATCAAGCTTGATAAAGGGCTAGAATAGCTTGAATCTTCGCTTAGCTTGAGGCACGAGTAAAGCTACAATTTTTTCACCATAATCGGGAGTGCTGCTGAAATAATTTATTGTGCTGAAATACTACTGTTTTCATAAGGCATGTTAGTTGCTAATTTGAAAGCTCAGCCGATGAGAGACAAAACTCCAAAAAATTTGAAAGCTCAGCCGATGAGAGACAAAACTCCAAAAAATTAAGAGGGGTTCCCAAACTTTTTCATATGGCTCTATGAAGCTTTTAGGAAGCACAAAACACATACAAGCACCAGAGGAAGCACTTGGGAATGTTCATATCTGTCATTTGGCTTGTAGCCTGGATATGTTGACATTCCATATTTACACCATGTGCAATCACTGTAAACTCTATTAGACATCTGTTGTTACAATCTGTGTTCAGCCCTTAACCTACTCTAATCAGAATGGTTACGCAGTCACCTAGTATGTGCCATGCCAATTTGGGGTGGGGGGAGGAATTCTGTAATGGGCAAGGCATAACAGTGAGAGCCATTGGAAGGATTAAGGAAGATTACAAGTGAGTCCATATGGATCCCATTTGGATAACGATTTTTGCCACCACCTCCCATGTTTTTACATTATTAAAGGTCACCATAACACCTACAATATACCTAACCCGTTTAGGATCATTTCTGGTGTTAGGCTAGTTCTTGAGTGACCATCACTGGTTTTGAGAAAAATAGAAAAATAAACCCCACCAATAGTTGCTGTTCTATAATTATCAAAAAATTCTGTTACAGAATTGAATTGATCATTCTTATCAATTCTTTTCACTTGAAACAGTTTAGGATAACTTAATGTTATCAGAACTGCACTAGCACTTTAATTCATTTTTTAGCACATTATTTAATTAATTCTCTATACAAGTACGGTGCAACACCTATCAGAATTTTTCGATAATTATAGAACAGCAACTATTGGTGGGGTTTCTTTTTCTACTTTTCTTATAATTAATTGTATTTTCTGACTTTGACAGACCTCAACCAATAGCTGATAAATAAAAAGTCGTTTTTGATTGAATAAGGGCACCTAATTTGGATTTTATTATCATCACTGGTTTTGCTCAGATAATCAAAGATGAGAACAAGTCATTTAGTTATAATAATGATCTCATGAATGAATTCCCTTGACCTGTTTTTTCAGAACCTAAAAAAGAAAACACTGGAACAAAGCAGGCTCTGAACTCCTACCTAAGCCTTGAGGGAAGTAAAACTATAAAAGAGAATATTATTCTAATTAGAGATACAGAAAATAAGTATAAATTATAGCAAAACTGGTTACATACAAAGCCAACTAATTAAATGCTGATTATTAATATCTGAATTATTAATTAGAAGTGGAGGATATGGAATTATTGTTTGTCCTTTTTAAAGAGGGAGGTAGCAAACCTACAGATAAAAAGAGGAAAGAAATAGAGCTTGATTCAGATTAATGGTTAGGTGATATTAGATGAAACAAAGAGAGATGATAGTTGGATGATAGATAGATGATAAATGGATAGATAGATGATAGATAGATGATAGATAGATAGATGATAGATAGATAGATAGATAATAGATAGATAGATAGATAGATAATAGATAGATGATAGATAGATAGATGATAGATAGATAGATAGATAGATAGATAGATAGATAGATAGATAGATAGATAGATAGATAGATAGATGGATGGATGGATGGATGGATGGATGGATGGATGGATGGATGGATAGATAGATAGATAGATAGATAGATAGATAGATAGATAGATAGATAGATAGATAGATAGATAGATAGATAGATAGATAGATAGATAGATAGGTAATACAGTACAGTCATTTATCTGACCCATCCACCACTATACGACTCAGGGAAAGCTTAACATTTGAGGCTTTTGAAGCCTACTGTTGGCTAGTTCTACAATATTGACTATATATAATTAGTCGCATGAGTACATGCATTATATATTTACAAACATGCTATGTTAAGGTACAGCTGGTGCAACAATTTGATGCTGAGTGACCTGCGTGTTCCATACTCCATGTGTTGTTGTGTACACACATACTATTGCTTTCCCAGCTGAGTCAATATGAACATTTGAAAAGAGCTTTTAGCCACTACAATGAAAGGTTTATTGACACTATATCTTTGCCTGGACAATAATTTACGTGGCATCCCTGTGGCAGGAGTCTATCTGTAATGTTGAGGATTACAGATGGATTATAAAATAACACTGACCGGCCAGAACTTTTTATCCATTTATCCTGCAACACCTTCATATTTTATAGACTATTTTTTATTATATAGCTGAGCATTCGGCTCTCCACTCAGACGCAAAGCTTAAAAGAATGAAACATTTCCACTACAAAATTTTTTAAAGGAGTTTAACAGACCTTCGCGACCATGATGAGGATTTGATTGTCTATGAACCATTACAATTTGCTAATTTAGCTATTGCTATTGTATAGTAAGATGGAGCACACACATGAGTGTATCATTATATGTAACACCATTCACATATAGAAGGACGCATACTAATCAATGTACAGTGAGTTTAAGGAACAGTAACACCAATAAATAGAAATGTATCAAAAATTAAAATATAATGTACTGTAGGCCTGCACAGGTAAAAGTTCTGTGTTTGCTTCAAAACCACCACTATAGTTTATATAAACAGTCTGCTGAGTAGACATGGGGGCAGCTATTAAAGCTGGAAAAAGGAGAAAAGGCACAGGATATGCAGCAGATAAATAAAACACCATTGTATTCTACAGGGCCTATCGGTTATCTGCTATGTGACCTGTGCCTTTTCTACAGCTTGAATGGCTGCACCCATGGTTACACAGCAACTTGTTTATATAAACTATAGTCAAGTTTCTGAAGCAAACACCTCCAGTGTAGGGAAACACTACATTATATTGTAATTACTTTGAAACACTTTAATTGTTACTGTTTCTTTAACCTAATTTTCAGAGGTTTCTTGTGTCAAAGTATCCATGTTCCAGATCCTTGGACTCTTTGTCAAGCTTGTCATTACTACACAAAGATACCCCTATCTGCTATCTGCTGTGTAGCCTGACCCTTTTCTCCTTTGAATGGCTGCCCCCATTCCAACACAGTAGCTTATTTATATAAACAATAGTAGTGTTTCTGAAGAAAACACACCAGTTGTACCAGTGCAGGGCAACACTTCATTGTATTTTTATTAATTTAAAACACTTTTAATTTTTTGATGTTACAGTTCCTTTAAGTTCACATATCATATGTTACAGCTGGGGCATTGTAGTGCCTATGCTAATTTAGGAGGAATAGAGCTAAACTAAATTTGGTTTTGGGAGTGGTATACACACCCTCTGCAGAAGTGATCCTGCATACATACAGAGTTGCAGTGCAGAGCCCCTTAGACATCAAATCATAAATAAAAGAAAAAATAGCAGCAGCATGCACTTAAAATAGTGCGTTACCTATTTATTTGGCCACAGAGCCTGCAAACAGAAAACAGTGTTTCAAGTGCACAAAGCTCCCTTCATCAATTGAACTTCATTTCATCAGCATAGGGAAAATTTCTGGTCTGTTCAAATGTTCAGAAAACAGAGAGTATCCTTCCAACAGACCAATCAGATCATTCCTTCATCTGTAGAACTGGCAGGTACAAACTGCACTCTGCTCCGTGGCCAAAATTATAAATCCAGTGTTGGGGACACAGTGTAGCTGACGCAAGTTCCAGAAAGCCTTGTGTCCTTTTGCACCACCTTGATTGTATGTTCTGAACGATGCAAAACTTGGAGATGTCCATGCGCCAACCCAGTTCACCTTTTCTATATGCAGTACTGGTGAAAGCAGGCAACACTGACTATAAATTTAGGGGCAACATTTTGCACTGCATTCTAGGAGCAATAGTATTAGGATTTCTATGATTAGCGTAAACCAGTAAAGGTAATGCTCCATCTAAAGGAAGTCTTCATTCTGCAAATGTGGATATAGTAGCCATGATTATGCACATCAGAACTGTGCACAAAAGAAGAGAGCTTCTTTGGGAATAAAGCCATAAGATTGAGCCGAAAGGTTAATTATTTCTGTGACAGGATAACTCTGCAGCATCTCCCTCTACGACAAATGATTGGGTAGGATCATGGTGGACTAAAATACAGTTTAAGAATTTCAAAGGCAAGATGAACATCAAAAGACCTTTTTTAGAACAACTGGCAAAACAGGTGATATGATAAATGATATCATATATGCTACATTTTTAAGAAAAATTGCCACTCCAGGATAGCAGAGACCTTATAGGTATCCAAGGTTATTCCCCTAGTAAAAATGCCAAACCACAAAAGTTAAATGGAAGCTTCTCAAACTCACATTTCTCACCTTTATCATAGAGTCAATGAGATGAAGTCTACAGGATATATTTTATCGTGGGTTTGATGTGCGCTGAATTCAAGAGGAAACAGATAATGGGTTGAAAGCGTGACATTGTTAAGTTCACAATACTTAGAGGACAAATTGATAACATTAAAAGAAAAGGGTTCCATGGTCCTGCTGAGTCTTTATTAATACAGGAGAAGGCCATTGATAACAACATTCTCAAGTTTTAACGTGGAGAAGTTAACAATAGTTAGTACTTTGAACTAAGAAATGCAGATTTACAAGTGTTGATGATAGACAAGTAGGGCAGGAACAAACTATGTGACCTTCTCCACCACAGTACAGGCAAAGGTTGGGACAGCCACAAGTTCAAGCCTCTTGGAAGATAGACAACCTCAGAAGACTCAGCTACATTTGCTTCAGGCTCATAAGGAATAGGTGTAGAGGATAGAGGAGTGAGATGACCTTAGGTCGGTTCAAAGTTGATATAAAAGCTCCTGACCTTTCTAAGCACCTCTCCCTAAGATGTTGGTCAATTTGAATGACTAAATCAATTAAATATTCAAGTGATTTGGAGAAACACTCGTGCTAGTTCATCAGTTACATTTTTTAAGTCAAATACAAAACTGGTGTTTCAAGGCATTTCAAAGAGTGTCTGCAGCATCTCTTGGGCATTTAGAAACATACTCTTCCACAGGATGGCACCCCCACCGTGACACCTTTTAGGCAAATCCTATGGTTGAATTACACTTAGGCTTTATTTATCATGCTGTGTAAAAAGTGGAGAGAAACATTATCAGTGATTTTGCTCATAGCAACCAATCAATCATGATAAGTAAAGTAGATTTTCCACTTGTTATCTTTTCCATACATAGTGTGTACCCTGATCTGATACAAATAGCCTATGTTACAGAGATAAAGCTATAGAGTGCTTCATATGAACTTTGCTGTAGGGTTAAGAATGGTAGCTACAGAAGCAGCTGCTATAAAACCAATCTATAAGAAATCCCTAATGAGTCTGCTGGCTACTAAAAGCAAATGAGCAAATAGGCAATAAAATAATTGACATACCGGTATTGAACAGTGGAAAATCCCTAGGTTAGACACTCAAAATCATCTTCATTTCCCAGATGAACAAATAACACAAGCAGTAAAATCCTTTAAAACCTCAGCTGCACTACAGAAAAGTCTAACATTTTGGTGGGTTAGAAAGTGGTTGGTTTTAAGGTAGACAGAAAGGGCATTTTCTCTGAACCTACAGCACCACAGTGGGGGTGTTGATAAAAACACAAAAGTGGTCTTTTAGGACAAACCCAGGCAGAGAACACCAAGTTCTCTACACCTTGCTCCAGATACAGCTTAGGTTAGATCAAAACGGTAGACTAAGATATGGCAAACATTTTCGTAGAGCAGGTTGGGACTCATTTATGAACTATGCACAGGCACATCACTAATATACACACTGGCAAAACATAGTTATTCTGCCAGGATGTAATATAATATACAGTAGATAATATATATAATATAGAAAATACATGAGGGGTCATTTACTCCAAGGAATGGAGTGAGAAAGTGCAATGAACAGTTCCATCTGGCATTCATATGTACTTTGCACTTTGAGTTTCTTTCATTGTATTGCCACAGGTCACTGTGCTCTCTTTTCAAAAGGGGCAGGTAATGGAGGGGAACATAGCCAAAAATTTACATTTAAAGTTGACATTCTAACTTTTCCTAAAAGTCAGAATTTCAGCTTTTTAAAGTCAATGATTTTAAAGCAGAAGGAAAAAAATTTTTACTTGGGGTGCCAAAAGTTAGGCACCCCGAGTGATTGTATCTACTTACATGACACTGTGGGCCAGTGCTCCTATCAGCAGAAAATTGCCTGCATGGTCCTAGCGTCAACACCTAGGATGAGAAAGGCCCCTATGCGCGCGCTCTCAAGCAACGGAGCACTGTTGAGCTTTGATTCTCCAGTGCTCCTTAGGATGCGGCTGGGCGGCATGCCGTCCCTAAAATTTTGCTGCCCTAGGCCTGGGCATTTGTTCACAACATTGTGAGGAAGTCTTTGAGGTCTGCAAATGGTCATAAGGGTCATGAAGGGGCGATCCAGAACCCTGTTTTGGCTGAGGCAGCTTGTTGCTCCTGCCCCTGCCCACCGGCGCCTCATTGGTGCAGCGTCCCTGGAAATGTGTGACAGTACCATCCTCAAACAGGTCAACTTGAATATAACAAGGGTGGAAATAAATTAGGTGCTTTATGAAAAAAGTTACAGCAGACAAAGGTCTGCTGATGGGTCCCCCTGTCTTTGCTATTGCCCCTTTTGTCTATTTATTAAACCATCCCTGGCTATTCCATGATTATTGTTATTGTTATTTTATTTATATTTGTTTTCTCCACATTATTTTGCTAGATGTCTATTGTGTTGCCATATACCGCAACATTACAGAGATTATTCATCAACGAATGGAGCTTACATTCTAACACACACATTATGGTCAATTTTATCAGGAGCCAATTAATCTGCCTTCTAGTGTGGGAGAAATCTGGATCACCTAGAGAAAAAGAACATACAGACTCCTTACAGGTAGTGCCAAGGCTGGAAATGAATAGAGAGCCTCGGTGATGCAAAGTAATTCACTGCACCACAATGCTGTCCATTGACAGTTTCCATAATCTGAGCATTATAATACTTATTTCCAAAGACTATGGAAACTGATTCATAGATACTATAGTATTTTTCCCATCTCTGGTAATAAAACAGTTACAGGAACAAACAACCTTCCACCTTTGTTCCAGACCAGGCAGCCAGTTTGTGCCACCTATACTGAATTAATGACGTTAAACAGTTTCAGGACTACGTTCCCATGGAGAAAGTGTTCTCTGTGTGGATGTGAAGTGAACTAGACACAGCTTTTAAAACAGGGGCCCTATTATTGCAAGGATCTTGCTTGGTCTGTGATTAATTACTGGAATCAAAACGGCACTTACAGAGCGGAGCAATTTGTTTGGGTGCTGGCTGGAGCCGAAAGACATTTAACGCTAATAACTGATATCTGTACAGATGATGGAGCCTTTGTCCCTCTGTGAATCACTAGCAGCGGTGGTTATTAAATACATGGCCTGTCACAGGGTTAGCTGTATGAAACTACATAGTAAATGTGGTTAGAAACACACAACAGACGTCCTTCTGGATTTTTTTTAACACAGACATCTGTTTGCTCAGATTGCAAGGGAACTGTGATAGTCTATTTGCGTCACCTTGTTCCATTGTGAAGCGATGGATTCTGGGAAATGAAGAGCCTCTGCTTTCCACAGAATCTGTACACCAACCACTATGAAAAGCAAAGGACATATCCTACCTAGCCCCTTTTGTCATGAAACTGTGTGCCTGACTGGCATGTGCTGCAGGGCTACTCACCCCTGCCAAATGTTAGGGAACCCCAAGTGAATGTATTTACTTACCTGAAACCAAAAAACTGCACCGGCCCGGGTTATTCCAGCGAGCGTCACGGAGCGATTTTATTCCAGCTGGAAGAGAAGAGCTCCGTGGTGCTTGCTGGAGCACCGGCCCGGGGTTTGGGGTAAGTAAATACATTCACTTGTGGGTGCCTAACATTTGGCACCCCCAAGTGGTAAACAACTTTCCTTCTCCTTTGAAGGGTGATAAAAATCCTGAAAACACATTTTCATAGTTCATTGTTCAAGTAAAATTGGCAGAGGGCTAATTCTGACCTTTTCTTGGAATCTACAGTCATTTAAAAAAAAAAATCTTCAAGATATTAGCAGTTTTTACACCGCTTATATACACTGTAGATCTCAGTTCTAAGCTGAGAAACATCAGAAGACTCTTCTCTGGCAAGTAACTTAATGTTCTAGTCGGCTACCAAACTGAACAGCAGGTAACACTGTTTCAAATCCTTTATATTATTAATGAATAAACTGCTAAGATTTTGAAAACTAAAAACAAACAGTAAATGTAAATTGCAAATATGCTCTGAAGAGCACTCTGAGCAATCCCTTTGTGTGACCATAACTATCCCATAATTATAGTTATAACACAGAATAGTCATGCATTAGCCCTATTTACCTTTGGGTAGTGTGCATTTGATAAGAGAGCAGACTATGCAGATATAATCAACAGGAGAACAGTAAAATATGGTCAATGCAATGTGTATTCTGTATGGGAAAAATTAACAGGGCATCTGCAGTCCAAATTTCATTGCAAAATGAATTGTATAAATATGAATTTGCTCAGATTGTTTTCCATTTAGCCACAGGAGCTTTAAATATATTGGGCACTGATGTTGGTAAAAAGTCTGCTTACTGGTGTTCCAGTTTACCCAGTAAGTTTACCCAGTAAGCACTCTGTAGACCAGTTTTCCACTTCCAGGTCAGCAAACTGCTCTCTAACAGTGCCTCCACGTCAATACTTCACTTTGGCCAATGATGCCGTAGCTCCGGCAAGTTGTGTAATAGCCCAACCCCTTTGTGGCATTGATCCGCCTCTTTTATATCACTGATCCACACCCTCTCTCTTCATTGGTCAAAGAAATACCAATTAAAAGGTAGCAACCCTACAGGAAGCCTATTCGGTACAGATCTTTTTTATTTACATGGAGGCATCTTTGTGTGCAAACACCAAAATTCTTACTCAAGAATTTTACTCTACTTTGTAGCATTAAGGTTGATTTTATTAGAACCGGGGTCTTAGCTCACACCACAGAAAGCAGTCTTAGACCAACATTATCCTTTCTCGACCAAACAGTTGGCTTTATGGATTTAGGCAGGAAGCATTCTCTTGGCACACGCCAATCCCATACTCATCCTTCAGATTGGCAGATGGTAAAGTTTAAATCTTGCTCCCGAAAACATTTCCACTTCTTCTGACTATGATAGTTGTGAATTTGACACCCCTTCAGACATCAATTTGCATTGTCCATGGGGATGATAGGTTTGTGAGCCCATAAAAACCCCATAATGCTGACGTATAGTTCCTGTGTTGACACTGCTTCAAGAGACAATTTTGGACTAAGCAATGAGTGGTCTAATGAAGGTTATATGATATTTCTGAAAGGTTCTAAGCTGTAGCCCCACATAATGCCTGTAGGTGGCAGAAGAATGAAAGAATAAGGCAAACCCCACTTTCATTTAACCTGTTTGATCTATTTCTATAGATAGAGGAACATAGGAGCCAGTAGGCACATATTCAAACATATATGTAAAGCTGGCCATAGAAGTGCAGATTTTGAATCCGATGAACGATCGGACGTCCCAATCTTCCGACGTGCCAATACCCATTCAGATTATATAAAGTAGTAAAAGAACAAATTAGATGATGTTCTGGCTGTGACAGTAATTGACAAACGTTATGTCCGACAAATTGTAGTGACAGTCACCCACTGATATCATCAGATACATGCAGACATATAATTGTTAGCCGACAGAAATCTTCTAACCTGTCCAATCAACTTAAGGACTAAACCCCATGGTACGAAAAATGTTAGGACTATCAACACATGGTCAGAAAACTGTACAAAACCTTGATTCGTACAACTATATCTGTGCATCTATGGCCAGCTTTAGGCACCATTGCTTCTTTAATTCCTTATTGTACCAACTATTGGGGCTCATTTACAAATACTAGGAGAACATGCACCTGGGTAACCCATGGCAGCCAATCAAATGTTTGCTTTCATTATTCAGCAGCTGGCTAAAACCCCAGTTACTAACTGGTTGGGTAACTATGGGTTACTGCCCAGGTATAAATTTGCCCAGTGTTTATAAATGAGCCCTAATGGATGGCATTATATTGCAGAACTCATATAACATATTGTGGATATACAGTGGCAGCATTTACATGGAAACCACTTTATTATCACCCTTCCTGGATTGCTCTAGTATAATAACAGGTTTATATTCCTTTCTTACAGAGACTCATACAAACACTTTAATAACAAGCATACCAATATATTTGTTTACTTTTAGAGGAACACAGAAATATTAAAAAAGCTCATCCCATCAGGAGGCAGGATACTTAAAAAAAACAAAGGGTGATGACCATGTCCATATATTCAATGCCCATTTACAGAAGGTAGGGCTGCAAAGATTTCATCTGTAAGAGAGGATGACTAACACAAGGAGGGGTGCCTGGGTCAGTTTCTTTTTCAGTCACTTTCTCTAGTTCTCTATTCTGAATTCATTCTGGGGTTAGCTGCAGGCTGAGTTGCTTATCCTACCCGCACCTTTGCAATTACACTCTGCACCACAGTTACGTTTTGTGACCAAGTGGATAAGCTCTACTCAGTCAAGTGGTTGTCATATAACTCTTGGATTATTGCAGTTTTAAACTGACTATATGGCTCTAAGGAAGCACATATAGGTCCTGCAAAGTTTGAATTATTCCTCTGTATAGGAGAGAAGTCCCAACAGGTGATGCCCTTGCTAGTGGGCAGAGTCTAGAGCAGTGCTGTCTAATTATTTTCACATTATGGGCTAAGGGAGATTAAAATAAAATGACAATGTGATCTAAAGAGGTCAATAGAGCCCTTGGGAAGTCTAGAGGAGTCCAAAAGTTATTGTCCACATATAGCACATTGGCTTCTGGTTAGACAGTCCTGGTTAATAAAATGGAAGAAGTTGCCTGTAGGTGTTGGTAGTGTTTTGGGGATTTCTCTGTAGTATGGGTGGGCATTTTCTGTTGGTTCATTCAGCTCAGGAGTAGGGGATATATGTTGCTGAGAGTCTGAGACAGAAAGCCTCAGTAAGGAGTCAGAAGGCCCAAGACTGAGGATGTCCATCAAGTGGGAGAATGACTTGTATGAGCATGGTTTAGGAGTGAAATATACTAGCAAGCTATGTGAGGCTCTGAAAAGGAGTAAGTGGTTCTCATACCCTGTGTGTGCCCATTTAGCAATGGAATGCTAGTCAGCAGGCCTAGGATAAAATTAACCCCTTGAAATAACTGTAGTGTGGGCCTGTGAATGTGCAATGACACTAGCTGGAAGAAACTACCCAAACCAGCCCTGCCATATCCACTTGATTTTCATGGAGATGTTTACACTGCAGTTTCTTAAACTGTGAGACCATCTCCTTTGTGACGTTTTCTTGCATATATGGTGGGGTGCTCCACCTGCATACTCTACTGCTACTTTTTCATAGAGAATATGAAGACTATTGCACAAGGGCAATTAAACAGCAATTAACTGTAAATAGTCTAGTGCAAGGTAGAACGTGATAGCTTGGTCCTGGTTGGTTGCTATAGGTAACTGTACTAGTGCAGTTCACCACCTACGTTCATTAATCAGTCCTTACAGATGGATTGGACAATCTGCCATTTTTTCTGCACTTTGCACCCTGCCTTCTCCACAGACCTCCAACGGCCCCATGTTCATGAGCTGTGGGAGGGGAAATGCTTGTGGGGTCCCTTTCCTTCTTCTACCTGTCCCCCAATTTGTGCATCCTTTAGAAGTTAGGGAGCAGTGGCAGACACAGGCCACAGCAGGACCATGTACTTTTACTGTCATCCCTATGACAGGTGGTAGGGACAGGGTAGATCTGCGGATGACAGTCCCAGCAGATTTTTTATTTGGTATTTCAATTGAAGGTACAGAGCACAGACAGATTCTGGACGGACAGAAGGCTCTCTGTATTAACACAAAGGAGAGCCTCTTGCACTTCGGACCTCCTATGTGTTTTGGGTGTGTGTGGTCTTTAGCAAGAATCAGTAAACTTATTTGGTCTCCCACTGGTATGACCGGGAGGAATAGCCAGCCATTACCACTGCTGCTTATTTAACTGCAGAATTTTAAGCACAGGAGATGAAAGCTATGATTGAGCACATTGATCAACGTATGCTCCTGTCTTCACTTTCAAGCTTTAAACCCTGAATAAAAAATGTAGCTGTGGTTTCACTATGATCTGTATTTACTCTAGTGTCCGCTTTGCTGGGGGAAACTTTTACAAAGTGTGCCCAAGCCTCCGTGGTGAGGGGGGGTCCCGTGCTCCTGTCTAGGGGCGGGGAAAATAATATGGCAGTTGGCTGTGAATTGTTTCCCTCCCACGCTCGCCTTGACACACTGTTTTTAGAGACAGTGGGTGTTCGATAACCACTTAAACACTGTATTACAGTGTCGGGGAAAGGAGGATTACAAGATGGAGTTATAAAAGTTAACAGGTTGGAATGTGTGTGATTAAAGTCAAGGGCAATGAAATAAATAGACAGTAAAAACAATGAATTAGTGTGAGGTAAGTGATGTTGAACAAGGTGAGCATGATGACTGCATCTATGGCACTTACCAACATTCTCTGAGGCAGATCCAGTGATCCAGATCCACTTGGTAATTTCCATGTGGAAATTAAAAGAAAATTAGACCACCAGAATAAATATCAAACCAACAAATAGTTGATATCATATGAAGTGGCCTATTAAAGAATCTTATCAAACTGGAATATAGATATCAGCAAATATTACCCGTACATCTTTAACTTTGAGCCACCATGTTGTGATATTCTTTATGCTCCCACAGAGATCACATGACCAGAAATACTGCAGCTCTCTCTGTAACACAAAGAAGTGTGGACGTAAAAGACAGACTTAGCCCCTTCATTGGCTCATGTGACCTAACATGTATGTACGCCCTTAGTTTGTTTGTGTGCACCATGAATCGTATGGTCTCAGTAGTGGCCCTTAGTTCTTAAAATGGCAATTTTCTATTTACCCAAGGGCACATAATACAAAGTATATTTTTCGGAAAATAGTTTATTTTGATGACACAGGGTTTTACATATGAGCTGTTTTATATGATATATTTTTTATAGACACCTAAATTTTTGGGAGTTATAGTTGTTTTTTAAAACCAACACAATTATTCGTGACAATGGCATAGCATATAGTGACTTGAACTACCTTAATAATACTGCATGGCAAGAAACAACATTAGTCTGAATTCCATTTCAAGATACACTCTAATAATCCTAATGCTTCCAGACGCCCCTTATGTCCATCTCGGTGGGTACCCTGAGTTCAGTGCAAATTGAAATCTCCCATGTCCCAAAGCCTTTAGGAGGAATAATCTTAATAAACCTGGGAATATGTGCTTTTTGACTATGCACTTTTCCTTTTCTCATCCTCCCCTTTTATAGGAGCTTTGCTCTTGTAGTGACCCTTGTGCCTTGTAAGAGTATCAGCCATTTACTTGGCTAGGCCTCTCACAGATGAGTGGGTGGGATTTCTGCCCACCGCTAATTCCCTTCCTCCCTCTCTTCCTGGTTTTGATGTACCCATCCTATTGGCTGTTCAGTCCCACTCAGTTACAGTATATGCCATGGCAACACAATGTATTTTGGGAAACCTTACTGTTAACTTGCTTTTCCAGTTGTCTCCTTTTTGCTCTATTATATTTGCTCTCAGTTTTTTCTCAGAGGCAATTTCCCTTATTGCTAATGCAAGAGGCCTATTTTGTTTTCCCACAATTTCCTATTTATTGTCGCTGTTTTGTATAGTGACAACTGTGTGCCATGGCCCCCACTCCTAAAGACAACAGTGGCTCTGCCCCTACACACCCGCTGTTTGTCGCTAACAAAGAGGATGTTGCAATGTACAGCGAGCTTTCGCTGTGTGTGAAATTGTGGTTATTTGAACTGCCACCAGCATTTATGCAAAATAAAAACAGAAACACCATGCAATTTGATATTTACAAATGAGCAGACCCACGCAAGAAGGCCCTTGAAAATCTCTCACGTGTCTCCAGTGCATGACCATTTCTACACGTGTGCATTCTACATGGGTACAGGGAAGGGAACAGGATGGAGAAGTGGAGGGGATGGGTAGGGGAAAGGGGACATGGAAGGGGATGTGGAAGGGAGGTGGTTGGGGAGGAGGCTGCAGACTGGATAGTAAATACTGGCCTGAATGCTGGAGTACTTTAATTCCAGCCAGGGCACTATCGCCAGAATGTATGCTTTCCAAAAATATATGGTTTTCAAGGGTCCACTTTTATGGCACCTAAAACTCGGGCATGAAGATCATTTTGAACTATTTTCATTTTTGGTTCTGTAGCCGCATACCTTATGTTTCAGATACGTATGATGATATGTAAGATTAGAAATTTGAAGCTATTTTCAGATTTTTTTAACAAAGTATAGCCCTCTTCTGCTACTGAATGAGATATAACACGCATTTACTTGCGTGTGGCGCTACAGGAGTCCTGTGCCTCCGCTATATGGGTGAGCAAGTACACTGTAAAATGGGCCAGGACAGACTGAACTGTTATAACCTTCCCTGGGAAACTTCTTTCTGATCCACAATTATGCACAGGGATATGGTTGAACAGTTAACTTGTAAAACACCATAATTTTAAATATGTGCAGACATATGGATCCCTTTACAGTCTGTCTTTGATGGTGCTATTTATAGTCACACAATGATTATCCAGTGTATACTCACAACTTTACAGGATGAGTGTTCACAATACCCCAGAGGTAGTATTACTTGCCTTTGGTGCACAATCCCCACTGAAGGCATCTCACAGGGGTCCCACTCTCCAAGTTTTTCTCTATCCCTGGGGCTAACCGCTTGAGTCCCTAAGCTGACAACTAGGGATGCACCGAATCCAGGATTCGGTTTAGGATTCGGCCTTTTTCAGTAGGATTTGGATTCGGCCGAATCCTTCTGCCTGGCCGAACCGAATCCTAATTGGCATATGCAAATTAGGGGCGGGGAGGGAAATTGCGTGTCTTTTTGTAAGAAAACAAGAAAGTAAAAAATTTTTCCACTTCCCACCCCTAATTTGCATATGCAAATTAGGGTTCGGATTCGGTTCGGTATTCGGCCAAATCTTTCGCCAAAGGATTCGGGGGTTCGGCCGAATCCAAAAAAGTGGACTCGGTGCATCCCTACTGACAACCTTGTCACTGCAGGGTAATATCGCTCCTGATCTCCTCGTTGGAGCCTCTGGCTGCTCTATAAATAACCCCTGATCCTGTATTTCACTCCTAGGAGTGTGTACTTCGACTAGGGAATAGTCCAAATTCGATTCGAATTTGAAAAAAACTTCGAAATTCGAATATAGAAATTTATCATGTACTGTCTCTTTAAAACTTCGACCATTCGCCATCTAAAACCTACCGAAGTGCTGTTGTAGCCTATGGAGTCAATTGGTGGACTTTGAGTAATCAAAGTTTTTTGGGGGAAAAACTTAGAATCTAATTTTATCGAATGCTCTATTCCTTCAATTGTATGATTTGAATACGGACGAATACGGACCTCTTTGACCCAAAAAAAACCTTCGACTTCACTTTGGTTGGTCTTTTTGAATTCGAATTTCAAAGTATTTTCAATTCGATATTCGACCCTTAATAAATATGCCCCCTAGAGTGACTATAGCAGGACTGCCCTTGCACTTACTTCATCTATTCTGGAACCTTCCTTTGCTCCATGCTCTATGCAGCACCACTGTCCTTTCTCTAGCAAGTGTGCAGCCCAAAGAGACTGAGCACATGTAGGCATCCCTTTTTATAACCTCTGGGGAACTACTCCCCCTCCCCTCTAGGAAAAAGGACCACGCCTAGCTGGTCAACTAAATCCCTGGGGTAAAGAAAACCCTTACCCTTTTGTAAAATAGAATATAAAAATATAAAATAGTCTACTGGCCAGTCACTGAACTGCCAGCAGAATACTTTCACATAGGAAAAGGAAACAGCTTCTCTTCTATAACAGAGGACCCCATCTAGCTAACTACTGTAAGTTATGCCCAGGGGACCAAAGGACCTAAAGGACAACGCTAATTCACAAAAATGTGAAGTTGCGTCCAGGGCGGCGAACGATGGCGAAGTTTCGCTACATTAATTCAGCAAGCAAAGTGAAGTTGCGCTAGCGTTGCCTAATTTGCATACGGCGGGAAGTTAAATTTCAATGGATGTATATTTTGCAGCAAATTCATTACACTACACAAGCCCCGGAAAAGAAAATAGAGTTGTTATATTGCCCTACACATGTGCCCAGTGTATAGTTTATGTGCTATATATTAGGAAATGTAGGGGGGAAGCCGGGTACCCTAAAAAAAATGTACGATCTTTTGCAGCCTAACACCCTGAAAAACTGAAAGGTCGCCAGCATTTTTTGTGACTTAGAAAATTTAAAATTTTTTCTATCTACTCTATTGCACTTCGTCTGAGGTGGCGAAGGCAAGTCTGGCGCAAGAGGTAACGTTCGGTTAAATCAGCATCTTAGTGAATTTGAGAAGTAACGTCCATTCGCCAGAGCGAAAATTCGCCTGGCGTTAGAGTGCAAAGTAGCGCTAGAGTCTATCTCCTTTGCTAGCGTTAGGAAATCGACGAAGTCCCGAAATGACATCACTAATTTTTGGCAGCATTAGTCACTTCATCCCAAAGATGGGATTAGAGTCTGCAAAGGAGACTAAAATGGGCCACAAGCAAGCTCAAAAACATCACTTTAACATGCTTGCCTATAGTGTTGGTAACAGTTGAAACTGCACCTACAGTATTGCAGTATTCTTTGCTCTTATTTTCTTGCCGCTAGAGTTGTCATCTTCACTGGAAAAAATACTGGCTGTTCTTATCTCTATATTATTAGGATCATTTTTATTGCAATAGCTGATATAATCCATCCAGATAGCAACTTTATTTTCAGCCTAAGTATTCACAGCTTTTTTTTTTAGTAGCAATGCTCTGAAATTACAGACAATTTGATATTTTGCAAAAATGTATAGGAAAGCTATATAATATAGCTCATTTACAGTTGAATGGAAAAATAGCCTTTTAATATCAACAAATCAACCACAGACCGCTGCAGCTCTATAAATTACTGCCCACAAACAGAGCCTCCGTTTATTTTCTACTTATTGTCTAATATCTATAGGATCTGTTGTGAGACAATTTCCTGTATTATCTGCTGTTTGTGTACTTTTATGTTTGGATATCTATTTTTAAATGCTCCAGTATTAATATAAAAGTTGTTGAAGGACAGTCCTCAAAGTCAAAAGAGCACTTCTTAAATCAAACAGCAACATAAGTATGCGCTCGAATGGTAATAAAGAGAGGGAAGGTGGTTAAAATTGATGGAGTGGAATTGCTAGTGGTGCACATAGCAGACATACAGACGAGCTACCAGTACCTTGGTATTCCACAGTTGCATGGGAACCACTATGTGGAGGCAATGAAACCCCAACATCTAAGGGGCACCATCAGAAATCACGGGCACCATACAACGCTCCCCTACAAAGGCCCCGCCACAGACCCTGCATACCCCTACACCACAGTATAAAAAACACAAAGACATGAGCGCTAAAACATGAGTCCTAAAAAACCATAGGAGGCAAGGGTCCCCCTACAAGTTAAAAAAAATCATTGGTGGTTCATAAAATTTTTTAAAGAACATTGGTGGCCATGGGTACTCGTTACAAGTTAAAAAAAATCATTGGTGGTCAGGGCCCCCTTACAAGGTAGAAGAAAAACATTGGTGGTAAGGGCTTTTTTGTTTTTCTAAAGACCATTAGTGCTCATTGGAGCTTTGCAGGGTGGTCGTCTTCATCCTCAGTAACGGCACCTTCTTCGTTCCCTTTGGCTGCTTTGGCGTCGCTTTGGCAGTTTCCCGGCTCAGAACAACTGCTCCCCCTAATGTCAGTTCTGAATACCACCAAACGATAACACGAGACCCGAACAGCCAGCTCAAAAGGAATAGCAAGATCCATGCCATCAACATGTATGTTCTGCCAGTCATCAGATAACCTGCGAGTATAGTGGACTGGTGAAAGGAGGACATGGAGGCTGCTGATGTGAAGATCCTTTCATCTGATTCATTAAGACGTTTACTGCTTTATTATAAATATTTCATAGTGTCTAAGTTTACCTGCAACTTGCTTTCCAAGGTTAAAACTCCATAATGGTTTTCCTTTTTATTGGGCAGTAGAAGTCTTAAAGGAACAGAAACGCCAAAAAAATTAAATTATATTAAGTGTACTGTTGTGCTGCACTAGTAAAACGGGTGTGTTTGCTTCAGAAACTCTGCTATAGTTTATATAAACAAGCTGCTGTGTAGCCAAGGGGGCAGCTATTAAAAGCTGAAAAAGGAGAACAATACACAGCAGATAACAGATAAGCTCTGTAGTATACAATGGTATTCTTTAGGACTGAGTATCCTGGGCTTGAATGGCTGCCCCCATAGCTGCACAGCAGCTTTTTTATATAAAATATAGATGTGTTTCTGCAACAAACACAGCAGTTTTAACAGTGCAGGGCAACACTACATTATAGTGTCATTGCTTTAAAAAAATATATATATTTTTTGGTGTTACTATTCCTTTAATCAAGCCAATGAAAATGTGTGTAGGACTGACTAGATCAGGGATTACTTGGACAAGGATAAATTGTCCAGCTGGAATGTATTGGAATATATGGACAAACAAACCCTATTTTATGTAAAGGCAAGGGTATTTTATAGTAGCTTAATGCAAAGAAAGTCTTATGTCCAATATATAGTGAATAAAGTATCCCCTCTTGTAAAATATAAGGATATTATAAGTTACCGAGGACTTTCATGACCATATAAAAACACGAGGCCGAAGGCCGAGTGTTTTTATACAGGTCATGGAACTCCTCGGTAACTTATAATATCCTCATATTTTGCAACTGGGGGTACTTTATTAATTATAATACACAAATTTCAATGAGTCATGTGACAGAAATTAAATCAGAACTCACAGTTTATAACTGATGACATCAGAACTCACCGTTTATAAGGATATAATTTACATAAAAACAAAATATTAATGAACTGATCCACTATTATATAGTATAATGTATGGAAGACCTAATCTGTATATTAAGGGGTGCTGGCAACTGCATAAAACTAAATATTAATAAACTAGTTCACTATTATATAGTTTAAATATATAGAATAGATGACCTAATCTGTATATTATGGGGTGCGAGACATAAAAACAATTAATAGCAGAAGTAATTTTTTGTATGCAGTGAAAGTTATAGGGTGAACTGTTACCAAAATTACATAAGCTTTAACATACTTTGGCTTCATTAAAAAATGTATCCAGTTTTGTGGCCAATGAAATAAAAAGTGCAAAGTTTGTTTTAGGGCTATTCACCCATAGTGATCAATCAAAAATAACATTTACTGGTCATCTGTTTGGAGGCAAAGTTCTGATTGGTGGCTTGGAACTACTTGGCCTGGGTAAAGTTGCACTATTTAATTCACTTACCCCATTTCCATTTACATCAAAATTGGAGTCAATCTCCAGATCTTTTATATTATTAAATTCTTCCTGCCTCCCAGATTATGAAAACGTAATAAATCTTAATATATTCTAACTGAAATGATCAGAAAGGACACAGAGCTCTCTGCATTTTAACACAGCAAATATCAATCTCAGATTCGCCCTGTAATTAATACAATTCTAAAAAGAACCAGTAGGAAGGAATTGGCTGCTCCTATTTCTGTAATAGCATGACATTGTCAATGTCAATCTGACGGGCAGATTTACTAAGGGTCGAATTTCGAAGTACAATAAACTTCGAAATTCGAATATCGAATTTGAAGATTTTTCAACAAAGTTGGCAATCCTGTGGTTGAATAAAAACTGTTTGATCGAATGATTTAATCGTTCGAATGGAACGATTCAAATGATTTTTAGCGATCGATCGAAGGATTTCTATTCGACCAAAAAAAAACGTAGAAAAGTGCTGTGCAAGGTCCCCATAGGCTAACATTGCACTTCGGTAGCTTTAATTTGGCGAAGTATGAAGTCAAAGTTTTTTTTAAAGAGACAGTACTTAGATTATTGAATGGTCGAACAGTCGAATGTTTTTTACTTTGAATTGTTCGAATCAAAGTTGAATGGTCGAATATAGCCTATTCGATGATCGAAGTACCCAAAAATTGACTGTGGGAACTGTTCAAGGTAAAAGAGAATGCTTCCTTAACTTCTTTCCTTTTTTAACCCCACGTGTCTTCACCCATCCCAATAGTAATTCTCTCATTCCTAGTCCTGTCATGGCCCTGTAATTCTCAGTTCCTGGCTCACTCCCCTGGGCATTCTTTCTTTTTAACCCAGAAAATCATATCTACTGTCAACCCCAGAAACATATTTTCATATATAAACTCCCCCGACTGTTTCATTTTCTCTTTAATGGACCATGGTCTAATGCATTTACAGTATGTGGTAGAACAAGATCACTGCAGTGGTGGACAAATCAATAAGAATTTAGAAAAACTTTGCAGGAAACAATATGTTCTTAATTCTGCCAGGGGCCATGAAGTATTTCATGAAGATGTTAAGAGGCAAATGTATACCCACAGACAATGTATGTCCTCTTATCCCCGCAAGATGAATATTGATTGCTTATAAAAACAGCACTTTACTAAAGTGGTTCCATTTATATGTATATATAGAGCACAAATACTATACCATGTTGCAAACTATAAAGCTATATATTGATCCCAGAGGGAGTGCTGGTCCTTTGCATGAAATATATGTTGTTTTGACCATGGACCCCATAATATAATCACTGCAGACACTTTGGACCAAACAAACCTCTAAAGAGCTACTTTCAGTTCACTGGCCGCCAGTTGAACTGCTCTGACCCACATCATAATGTAACACTGTTTCAAAGCCTACGTCCAAAACTTGGCTTTGAGATTCATAATATAGGAAAGACCAAATCCCAAGTTTAATGTAAAATATAATTCTTCTTTTGTTTATTGCAGGGATTATAAAGGCCCATACAGCCATCATTTTGAATGTTTACTTAAATTAGTAGGCGTTTTCAATAAAACGATGGAAAAAGGGTTTGCACAAAGCTTTGACCAATGCACAAGGTCTTTGTTTCAGTTATTTTTTTTTGGTTTTCTTCCTTTCTTTACTCGCAACCAAGGCTTACAAGTAAAAGTAAAATTCAATGGGCACATGAAAGGGAACCTCTGAGCTGTTACTAGTTAGAACGCTGTCAAGTCACAATAGATTTTTAGATTTCTTGTACAGCATTTCTATCCTGATTACAGTCACAGATTTATCATATTAAGTGAATAAATATATAAACTAAAATAGGCTGCATTTCTTTTGAAACATCAGCATTGTTTCTTGTGTTGTTCTAATTCCCTCTTTAGGTGTTGCGTGTTCTAGAGTGTCTTGTGTGCCCACTGTTTTTCTACTATCCAGAAATCTGTTATCCCAGAAACCTGTTATCCATAAACCTCTGAAATTTCATGTCTTTTTAAACCAGAAATTGTTAATTTATTTGATATTTGCTATTTCTGTGTAATAATAAAACAGTGCCTTGAGCTTGAATAAACTAGCATAAATCAATGTTAATGGCAGAACAATCCTATAGTTTATTTTAATGTTGTTATAGTGCTCCTTATTATGGAAAGACCCTTCATCTGGAAAACCCCCCGTTACCAGCATTCCAGATAATGCATATTAAACATGTATTTAAGGGTCCTCGTGATCAAACAATTGTTCAGTTCCCCAACATTCCTTGCTTATGTCAAGATTAAATAGGTTATAACAGTAGCACTTCAATAGTTCCAGGGAAAAGTATGTCAAAGGGAACACACCAAAAAACTGTCCTTGAGACTGCAACACCCAACCACTGCAATGAGCTCACATTAAGGCACCACTTCACATGGTAAAGGGAGGTTGTAACATTTAAATAAAAACAACATACAAGTAATTAGGATGGAGACAGGCCGCAGCTTTATTTAAATCAATAACTGAATTAACACATAACCATGTAATAATATCATATATTTTTAAACCCTTAGCCAACCCCTATTCTTAACCCAGCAGGCTGCCTATATAGTTGAATAAGTATCCCAGCCGCTAATTTACATATGCAAATTCGGTTTGGCCAGGCAGATGGATTCGGCCGAACCCGAATCCTGCTTAAAAAGGCCAAATCCAGCCCGAATCCCGACCCGAATCTGGAATTTGGTGCATCCCTATTAAAAAGTATATTATAATCAAAATGGTTTATTTACATGAAGCAGGGTTTTACAGATCAAGTACAGACCTACATTGTTTGAGGGTATAGTTTTCCTTTAAGCAGAAAATTAGGTTGGCCTGTCATATAAACTGATGCTACAGGGCTGATTATTAAATTCTGATGCTAGTTGCACTGGTTTCTGTGCTGCCATGTAGTACTTATCTGTAGTAATTACTGATCAGCCTTATAGTGTGACATTAATATTCTATTCTATGTGTACTGTATATTGTGAGTGGGTCCCTAAGCTCAGTAAGTGACAGTAGCACAGAGCATGTGCAGTGAATCAGCAGAAAAAAAGATGGGGAGCTTTGGAGGCACAGATCTTCTCTGCTACAGGGCTGTGGCTGTTTAAGGCTAATAAAAAAGTCCAAAATATAACATAATGTACAACATTTCTAACCTACTTCTTCAGTTAAGCTTTATTTCTCCTTTAAGACCAGATAGGATTCGATTTTTGCTAGTGTACTGACATCCTTTCCTTTGGAACTATAAAGCTGGATTTCAAAAATGATTTCATATAAAAGTGTACCTTCATATTTTTTGGCCAGCATTTGCTTACCAAGAGCTCATTTCTTGCACATTTAAGGTTATCTGGACTTCTTATCTGATTCTTGGGTACGTATACAAAGATTTCTATAAATATGCATTTATCCGAGCAACCAAGAAAGTTACAAAGGAAGAGGCCTAAATTAACATTAAGTAGGTCAGTAGGAGGATGTTATATTACTCCAGTTGATTAAATACCACTTTCTTGTTTCTCTTTAAATTCTGTCACATGCGTTTGCAATTGAATTCATAATGACCGCTGCTTGTAGCCACCAGTATTCTCATGTGTAGCAAATGCAGATCTCCATGGATATTTGAATATTGTAATGTGTCTACACATGCATGTACTAAATATATATAAGAGAAAGGAAGGAAGGTCAACCTTGAATATAATGACCTGTAAATGCAAAAAACAACAATAGTAGTGACTAGACTTTGCATATGTAAGAGACAGTCTTGTGTTTGGCATGTGGGTGAGTAAGTGGACACATTATTGGGAGAGGTTGAGAAGGACGTAACAATCATGTTGCACATTGCTACCAAACCAATGACACATTTAGTGGAACAGGGTAAGTACTCAAGTATGATTTCAGAAATGTAGGTGAAAAACTGAAGGTGAGATGGGCTGCTCCTTGATGTTGACGCAGCTTTCTTGTGTGGGAGGATCGTTGAAAATTTGGATAATATTTTACATTAAACATAATGCACAAAGGAGAGGAGTGAGTAATACTATGGAAGATATGCTAGATAAGGATCTAGGCATAGCAGGGATAGCACATATGATAGGGAGAACCACCATTTCATCATAGAAAACAATGTATACACATTGCAGAATCGCTTATGCAAGAAGCTTTGCTTGTAAAATAGACATGAGTTAATGGCACCTAAAAAGGTATGGTTAGGTATCTGTTCTTCATGCGACCATTCTAGTTACTGCATATAATGACATTTGCTTTTACAGAGACCTGTTCAACCAAATAATATCAATTTATTTAAATTAATTAATGCACTTTATTTGCATTACTTTTTATTTTTATCTTAGTTTCTGTGATATTGGATATTTAATAAAACGTGCAATGTTTGCTTCAGGTCTAGTCACTTATTGCAATCAATCAGCAGCTCTAGTTTAGAGTTCTGTGTATTCTTGCTGATACACTTCCACTGAAAGTCTGGTATTAACAGTCCGTCAATCTTATTGCATTTACATTTTTGTTTAGGTTTAAATTCCCTTTAAAGAGCACCTGTCATAAACAAAAAGGTTCCCCCACCAAAGGTGCAGGCTAATAGAGCCTGTAGTTCTTTTGGGGGAAACAATATATACTGTATATATAGTTACATAGTTACATAGTTAAATTGGGTTGAAAAAAGACAAAGTCCATCAAGTTCAACCCCTCCAAATGAAAACCCAGCATCCATACACACACCCCTCTCTACTTTTAATTAAATTCTATATACCCATACTAACTATAGAGCTTAGTATCACAATAGCCTTTGATATTATGTCTGTCCAAAAAATCATCCAAGCCATTCTTAAAGGCATTAACTGAATCAGCATCACAACATCACCCGGCAGTGCATTCCACAACCTCACTGTCCTGACTGTGAAGAACCCCCTACGTTGCTTCAAATGAAAGTTCTTTTCTTCTAGTCTAAAGGTGTGGCTTCTGGTACGGTGATCCTCTTTATGGGTAAAAAGGTCCCCTGCTATTTGTCTATAATGTCCTCTAATGTACTTGTAAAGTGTAATCATGTCCCCTCGCAAGCGCCTTTTTTCCAGAGAAAAACAGCTTGATCATAATGCTCAAGCATTTGATCTAATGTAACATGATTGGCCCCTACACCTCCCTCCCAGTGTGGCTGGCTTATCACTTACAGGGAATCAATGTGTATAAGAAACGGATCCGCACACACGCTGATTAATGCAGTCGGGGAATATCCCCTTTTATTCAGCCACCAAACATGATGTTTGGTGGCTGAATAAAAGGGGATATTCCCCGACTGCATTAATCAGCGTGTGTGCGGATCCGTTTCTTATACACATTGGTTGCTAAGGGACCCGGCCGGGTCAACGGAAGGAACGCACCACCAATTGCAGGATTGGTGAACTACAGGTGTGCGATAGGATAATTACATTGTTATCACTTACAGGGAGCATTCAAAAAAAATTATGATTGGTGCCCTTTAAATGGATATTGTGATTGCACTTATATCCAGATTAATGTCCAGTATTAGTGCAGCAAGAAGTGATGTGGGATGTGTTCCATGGATGTACTGCTTAAAATAAAAATTGGGCATCCTGTAGGTTAAAAAGATGGCATTTAAAATGTTCTAAAATATCTGTAAAATAATTTTTTAGGGAACTGGAATGGATCCTATTTAAAATGACATCACGTCAGTTCTTTCACAGCCAAGGCACTGAATTGATTGGGTCCCCTTGATACCATAAAGGAAAAATGATCGCAAGTGTCAAGCTATTGTTATAGTGAGATTGCTTGACACATGCCTGTTTCTAAATGCTTTTCAACAGCTTTAATTCCAGTATTTAAGAAACGTATTCATGAATACTTTCTATTTCACAATCATTATAGTGTCACTGCCACCGCCAACTCTTAATTGCAGTTCCCCGCGTTGACTTCTCGGTCCTCCCACTTCCCCACAGTTTCCTGTCAAATAGGTACGCTAGCTTAGGCTGAGACATTTATAGACATGGTCACTGTGCGATGGGAGAAGAGCAGAGAGCTTCACATTTGGTAAGTTCATTTAGGAAGAAAAGAAAACAAGTGATGTATGCAGTGATAGTGAAAAATTAGAGCAATGATGTCTGTGGTTGGATAAGTTTATATGTTGGTGGGCAGATTTGGTACTTTCCCTGTATCAGTGAGCATGGAGATAATTGGAGTTAAAGAAGGGGCTAATAAAGAAGAGGAATGTAATATGTGTCATTGTCTTACATTATTAGTATATTATTATCATATGTCATTATATATAGTGTCAAAACATTTAGGCAAGGCTTAATACACCATTTACAAACATAAAATCTTTTTTTATTAAACTAAAGTAATGAATTCTAGTTTCACTCAAACCACAAGATTTATGCAATTCAGTCACTGGGGAGTTCACGTGGAGAGGGGAAATTGTAGGGAGGGGTAAATAGACTGTAAGAAAATAGATGAAGCAGGTGCGCAAATAAATGGGATGGACCGTGTATACAGTATGAACGATAGAGGATGAAAGTGTGCTGGAACAGAAATGTTAAGGGAGTATGTGCTCCATCTATGGATGGAGTATATAAATAAGGAATAATATAGGTGCATTATATACTGAGGTTGGTAAAAGTGAAGGTAGAGAGCGAGAGAATTGCGACACTTAGGAACAAATGTGAACAAGGCAAATTTGCATTTGTGGAGAGGAAAATGTGCGTCTGTGCAAGAGAGAGCTGTGACCAAAATGTGAATGGTAGATATGACTAAGCAGATAAAAAAAAGGTATGCTGTTAAAGAAGAGAGGGGCTGATAACGGTGTAAAACAGAAACCAGAGACAAAACAGAGAAAGAATATTATAGATTCTATATGATAGCATAGATCACAGAGCAAAGACCAGGTACTAGATATAATCATTCACGGCCGATATACTCTAAGAAACGTATTTTCTCTTAATCTATCTCCTGTTTTCCTGTGCTTAGTATGATGATTATATAGGATAATTAATTAAGAAAGATTAAACAAAGCTATATAACCTACATGAATTAAAAAAACTCAAAGCTTTACTACAGACTGAAAAAAATAAACACTAAGGTCAATTAGTTAATGGCACCTGAGCAATAACCCATGGTAACCAATCAAATGTTTGCTTTCACTGTTCAACCTGCAACTGGCTCAAAAAGCTAATCACTGATTGGCTGCTATAGATTACTACCCAGGTGTATATTTCCCAATGTTTATAAATGAGCCCCACTATCTCAATAGCAGAGGAATAAGCCACATAAGTTATAAACCTTAGAGTAGGAGAAAACCCCCACCCAAATCAAAAACATATTTTACCTTCTTTTACCCTCAACGCCTCTTTTATATTTACATTTCTTAGTCACATCTTCTACAGTTCATGATATCTGCCTTGTCTCTTATTAATCACCCACTTTTTAATTGTTTTTTTCCCCAGGAGTCTGGTCACAATACAAGATGGCAGGCACCTGTACCTTCATCCTCCTGTTTTTACACTTTACTTTTCTTGGTAAATATGCCATTTTACTTTTAGTTAATATATTTGATGTTCACATTCAGTACAGTATATAGTAGCAGAGGTGAGGAATTATCTCCATTTTATCTGCGTTGGAGAAAAGGAACCAACATTTGCAGAGGCTGCTACAAGGAAAAACAAAGAAGAACAATTATTATGGTTTGACTTTGCTAACCTTTATAATAAAAGAACAGGTATAGATTGAGACAGTTGGGTAGAGTGACTTTATGGGGGTTATTTACTAAACTCCGAATGACAAAAATCCAAAAAAATTGTGTTCTTTTAGTATAAAATCTGAATTTTAAAAAAACACAAATTTTTTGGAATTTATTATACCCCAAAGATGGAAAAGTCAGAATCCGAAAATCTGTCATCTCAGACCTGCCGAGGTTGCATATTAGTCAATAGGAGAAGTCCCAAAGATTTTTTGATCTGCGCTGGGTTTCGTGGGCAAAAATCCGAAAAATCTGAATTCTGAGAAATTCATAAGATTCGTATTTTTCACAATTTTTTCAGATTTTTTCCTGTAAACAAAATTTTCGGGAAAGTGTATTAATAAATAAACCTAAAAACCTGTGCGAATTTGGTCAGAGTTTTTTCCAAAACATATTGAGATACAGTAAATTCGGACTTTGATAATTAACCCTCGATATTCCACCATCGAAGTAAAATCCTTCGACTTTGAATATCGAAGTCGAAGGACTTACCGCAAATAGTTCGATCGAGCAATCGAAGGAACACAAATGATTTGAAGGATTAATTCATCGATCAAACGATTTTCCTTCAATCAGAAATTGCTTCAAAACCTTATGGGGAAGGTCCCCATAGGCTAACATTGGTGCTCGGTAGGTTTAAAGTGGCGAAGTAGGTACTCAAAGTTTTTTTTAAAGAGACAGTACTTCGACTATCGGATGGTCGAATAGTCAAACGATTTTTAGTTCGAAACGTTCGATTCGAAGTCGTAGTCGAAGGACGAAGTAGCCTATTCGATGGTCGAAGTACCCAAAAAAAACTTCAAAATTCGAAGTTTTTTACTTCGAATCCTTTACTCGAGCTTAGTAAATGTGCCCCTGCATGTTGCTTCTCTGAGCAAATTATTGTGAGAGACAGGTTTGCCTGTATATTCAGGGGTGCTTATGGCACCTCTAGTCAGATCTCTGCAGATAATATTTTGCCCGCTCTTCCAACTTATCTTACTGTCATATTGTGTAATAGATGAAATATTGAGCACTGGGATCACAGTCTGTGTCTTTTAATAGATGGTCTGAACCCACTAAACTCATTGTTGTTGTGTTTCCGGTTTCCATCTCCTGTTTCACAAATAATTTAGACAATATAGTTGATACCTTATTAAGCATCAAGGGAGTTCTGTACCACGATCATTCAAATAAGGATTTGGTGCTATAAACCCTTCTGTTGGTGTTCCAATGAAAATCATAATACTATTAAATATACTGTGTAGACTACTTCTCAGTAAGAAATATATCCATGGATCCATTTAAAGGATATGCATATTAGACTTGATAATGTTTAATAATAATGTTTACTTTATAACAGGGATCTCCAACCTTTTGAACCTGTGAGCAACATTCAGAAGTAAAATGGGTTGGGGAGCAACACTAGCATGAAAAATGTGTGCTGTGATTGGCCATTTGGTAGCCCCTATGTGGGTTGTCAACCTACATTGAGGCTCTGTTTGGCAGTACATCTGGTTTTTATACAACCAAAGACTGAAATTCAAAAATAAGCTCCTGCTTTGAGGCCACTGGGAGCAACATGCAAGGGGTTGGAGAGCAACATGTTGCTCCCAAGCTACTGGTTGGGGACCACTGCTTTATAATGTTGTGATTTTAGCACTATCTGATGTACAATAGGTCAACCTGAGAATAACTCCATCTTAACGGTTTCACCTATTTAGGGTTCAACAAACATAATCTTGTTTTCTCTCAATAACTCTGCCAAAAGCGAGTTTCCGTATGCCATACCTCACCGTCATAGAGGATGTAAACAAAGTTTAGGCTGCCTGTGAATCTTGCAGCTACTGGTAACACTTGCCGACTTAAGTGTTTATGTAAAATTAACTTAATATGTGTGACTGCAGTCAATAAGTTGTGGGTCTCTTGTGTTACCTGCACAACCCCACAGGTTACATTTAGTCAGACAGGAGATCTGAAGAGTAACAGTAAAAGTCAAAAGGGACTTTTTGTTATTTGTATCAGGGTCATCAGAGACACATTTCTAAAACATGACCGTTAAAAATTAACTAAAGCACTGCTTATATTTTGTACAAATGTAGGGATGTGAAAATCTTAGACACCCTTACACTTTACAGACAGGCACATCCCTAGTAATATGGACACCTCAGTAGGTCCTTATGGGGACCTTGTGCTTATGTAACCCCTGCAGTTCACACAGTGTACACCAGATGGCACTGTGTCAGAGTATAAAAGGTTTAGGAACCATGTGCTCTGGGTCCATTGCTTTAGCCCAACCAAGCAGGCTGGAAGGGAATGGGTAGTGCTGATCCTAGGCCCTAGTAATTAGACAGCTATACTCGTTTCATAGATCACTCTAGGAGTGATAGAGAGGTTATTTAGTTGAGCAGCTCAAGGCTCCACCGAGGAGATTGGAGGGATTAAGATCCCAGGGTATTACTGACCCAGAGTAAGGAACCAAGTGTTGAGATAGGGATGTCAGGAGTTCCCCTAGTCTGCCACTGGAAGATATCCTGAAAACTGGGCAAAACCCATCACATGCTGTCAACTTACTCTCTGCTATATATTCCCTAGCCTGTGGGGATTCAGCCTATACGTCCTGTGAGTATATGCTTCCTTTATGCTGCTGTGTATGTTCTATGATCCATTGTGGATCAAGGTGCTAAATGATCTATGTGCTATTGTTCAATAAACACAGTTCTTTGTTCAACCGTTAAAGAACTACTGGCGCCCATCATTGTGCTATCGCACCCAGTTACAGTTACACTATACCCTTGCCTCCACCCTGTTGCGAGGGCTTACCCCTGAGAAAGAGAGCTCATCTGTGGTCTTAGCCCACAAAGGAAAGTAGCTAAAACTGCCCTAGCACAAGTCAGTTTACTATAGTGCTACACAATAATAAACTAAAGAAAAGCAACATGATATTTAATCTCAACAGCTAATATATACATATCTGCCAGCTTTGCTATGGAACTTTAAGGAATATTCAAACTATAAAATAAGCACCTTTCTAGATACCAGTGCATTCTATAAAGAATGCTGTTTTATTCTTGCATTATTTTGGAGTACGGATATTTCCTGAAATTAGTTGTTTAGTATAGGAAACCAGTTATCCACAAAGCTATAAATCATGGGGAAGCCATCTCCCCTAGACTCCATTTTATATAAATAATTCACATTTTATAAAATGATTTCCCTTTTCTTCATAATAACAAAACAGTACCTTGTACTTGATTCCAACTAAGATATCATAATCCTTATTGCAAAATTATTGGGTTTATTTAATGTTTAGATCATTTTTTAGTAGAATTTAAGTATGGTGATCTGGAAAACCTGAGCATTCTGGATAACAGGTTCCATACCTCTTTGTATATATAACTTGGGACCACAAATATATTTTTGTGAAACCCCCCACATTTTCTAAATCCTTAAAGGAAAATGAAATCTTAACTGAAGAAGTAGGCTAGAAATGTTGTACATTAGGTTTGGGGTGTCTGTACCAGCCCAAAGCAACCCTTTAGCAGTAAAGATCTGTATCTCCAAAGATGCCCCAGTAGCTCCCCATCTTCTTTTCTGCTGATTCACTGCACATGTTCTGTGCTGCTGTCACGTAATGAGCTTAGAGACCCACTCACAATATACAGTACTCATAGAATATAAATGTCACAATATAAGGCTGATTAGTTATTAATACACATAATTACTACATGCAGCACAGAAACCAGTGCAATTAGCATCAGAATTTAATAATCAGCCCTGTAGCATCAGCATCAGGCCAACCTAATTTTCTGCTTGATAATTTGTGACCCCTAAGCTTAGCTTCTCAACAGCTGCTCAGAGCCCACTGAGCATGTGAGTGTCACAGACACTTTCCAAGATGGTGACCCCTTGTGACAAGTTTGAAGTCCTGGATCATTGCTGCTATTGAGAAGCTGAAACTTTAGGCTGGTGCATTAAGTTCAGTATATACATTTTTAGCCATATTCATTTATAGGGTTTAGTTCTCCTTTTTAAAGCAACAACAAGTTTTTAACTTGATGGGACAAGGCTGTAAAAGTGAATCAGATGATTGCCAATCATAATATATAATATATATAGCCTTTGAGGCTCTTTTTCCACGAGAAGTCCTGTGAGTGCGGTCTTTTTCTTCAGTTTTCAGTAACCAGCACCAAGGCAGTTAACATTTATATCCATGTCTCATACATCTTATAATCTAAATTGGGGAATAAGATATAGCAGTGATCCCTAACCAGTGGCTCACAAGCAACTTGTTGTTCACCAAACCCTTTGATGTTGCTCTCAGTGGCCTCAAAGCTGGTGCTTGATGGTCCCACTAGGGTTCATAGGTCTGAATACTTTTATGTTGATACACTTTTATATATCAGTAGATTTGCATACTAACAATGGTCAAATTTGCATTAGTGTTGTAATTCATATAATCTAGTTCCATTTTTCTATCTGCAGTAGGCTTTACCAAATCTACTTGCTGATTAGTTGCAGCAAGTAACTGCATTAAAGGAAATCATCCCATATATGTTCCAATAATTACAGTTTTTTAACTGTAAGGCCCCAGGTTGGAACTGAGTGATAGAGGTGGTTTGTTTTGTACTGACTGAAAGAGCTGGTTTGGTTGGTACTGACTGATAGAGCTGTAGTTGGTAATGGTAGCGGTGGATTGGTTGTTACGGGCTGGTTCAGGTGGTTTGATTAAGTATATACTGGTAGAGGTGATTTTCTTGGTTCAGACTGGTAGAGGTGGTTTGGTTGGTTCAGACTGGTAGAGGTGGTTTGGTTGATATAGACTGGTAAAGGTGGATATCCTTTGGTAGAAGTAGAAAATGATATAATTGATTTAATCATTTTTGTTCATGTACAATATCAGTTTTAGCTCTAATTTCTCTGTTTGTGTTTTAATCTTATTTTTATTTTGCTACAGGAGCCACAAACCCAAACTGCACATATAACTCCTGGAATCTCCTCTCCTGTTCATGGTTTGCCAAAAACCAGTTTATTGACAACAATTGTTACATAAGTGCCTTTACTCCCAGTCCCAGGTCAGTTTACTTGTTTTCTCACAGTGCAGTGGTGCAGGAAACTCTGCCATAAGTAAAAAAGCAAGACTCATTTTAGGGGATCCTAAAATAAAGTTATAACCTGTCTTTTGCAGATCTGTCTCTGGAGCATGTATGCTACCATCCGGAACGAATCCTCGAAAGTGTAAAATCTATCTAAACGTAAGTAGACTTACTAAGTACAAGGAGGTGATTTACCTTCTTGGCCATGCCTTCTACATATGAAAATATAAAGAAACACTTCCATAAATTAAACTGTCAGCGAAAAAGTGAGGACACGACCACTCCAAGCTCACCATTTCATAAAGGCAGCTCCCAAAACCAGGTGCTCAGTTCTCAGTGTCCCTACTGTGATCACATACCAATATAAGCAACTGGACGGCACTCTAGTAAAAAAGATTTATTGCAGCAGACTGCAGGTAGGATTCACTTAATGTGTTTTGGGAACAACTCCCTTAATCATAGGCTTGCCATGATTATGTTTTTGCTTTGATCAGAATGAACTTCTGTATTTCTGTATATTATTACAGATTCAATTTATAATATGTATCTGAGTGCCAAGCATATGTTTTAATTCACAAGAAATTAAAATAATTACCAATAGTAGACATAAAACTTTCTCAACAGCCTAAAGGGATACTGTCATTGGAAAAAAATTTTTTTTTTTCAAAATGAATCAGTTAATAGTACTGCTCCAACAGAATTCTGCACTGAAATCCCTTTCTCAAAAGAGCAAACAGATTTTTTTTATATTCAATTTTGAAATCTGACATGGGGCTAGACATATTGTCAATTTTCCAGCTGCCCCAAGTCATGTGACTTGTGCTCTGATAAACTTCAATCACTCTTTACTGCTGTACTGCAAGTTGGAGTGATATCACCCCCTCCCTTTTCCCCCCCAGCAGCCAAACAAAATAACAATGGGAAGGTAACCAGATAGCAGCTCCCTAACACAAGATAACAGCTGCCTGGTAGATCTAAGAACAACACTCAATAGTACTCACTGAGACACATTCAGTTACATTGAGAAGGAAAAACAGCAGCCTGCCAGAAAGCATTTCTAGCCTAAAGTGCAGGCACAAGTCATATGACAGCTGGGAAATTGACAATATGTCTAGCCCCATGTCAGATTTCAAAATTGAATGTAAACAAATCTGTTTGCTCTTTTGAGAAATAGATTTCAGTGCAGAATTCTACTAGAGTAGCACTATTAATTGATGCGTTTTGAAAAAAACATGTTTTCCCATGACAGGATCCCTTAAGATTTATAAAAGGGGGGGGGTTCCTATCTGAGGTTGGCAAAAACAGAGCAAAAAACGATCTGTTTTCTGGTGTAAAATTCTTAAAGAAATGGCTGTTTCTTTAGTGAAGGTGATTAAGGTAGAAAACATCTAAATTGTATACAGCATTTTCTAAAGTGGCCATATATGAACTAAATTACTTATGAAGGGTATTTTTGTAACAAATAAAGATAACATTTTAAATCGGTGATGCTCCAGAACCGAATTATCAAGCTCCCATCCAAACATAACCCCTGTTGCATAAATATGTTATTAATTTACTAAATTGCTGTATTTTATTTTTTCAGAGCCAAGAAACATTTACAGTTGGTAGTCAAGTAAACATAAGTGTGAGATGTTACACAGAGGGTGCAGGAAACAACAGCGTGGAGTCCATAGTTTACTTCCCATATGAAAACTGTAAGTGTCAATACGCTTACTATGGATGCTATAAAACCTGCCAGGGATAAGGTCTATCCATACCCATATCTGCCCCTTGCTTGGTGGGTTTGCAGAACACAGCAGAGGTTATAATGGTTAGTAGCAAACACTAACTAAATCTTTAGCCCAAAAAACAAAATTTATTTTATTTATTCTTTATTTATTCAGAAGGATCCTCTGAGCAATTTTGCAGTTTACATTTTTTTCTATTTTTTTCTGTTTATAGTGGTTTCTGATATATTGACAGTTTTAGACTGCTTATACCATTCTCAACAGCTCTCTTTGAAGTTCAGAGTATCAGCGACCCTAACTGACTATGCACTGTATGTGCTGTACTTCTTGTATTCACATAACCCTAGGGCTAGGATTGCTGAATCTCAGTTAAGCCAAAAGTCTGGATTAAGCAGTTTAGAATTGCAAATATTTTCTAAAAAATAGAAAATGACTGTACAAGTGTTTAGAGAAGAACCCTACTTGTGCCTATTCAATTTTAGGTCTAGATTCCATTTAAAACCAGTAAAAAGGTCTACTTATTACATAAAAAGAAAATCATGGACATTCGACCCTTGAAAGGTTCTGTAGATGTCTAGCAACGTGTCCACGGCTACCTAGTGAAAATTGTTTGACTTTCTAAAGCAGACCTGTATACATAGATATAGGAATGTAAGGGTTTATTATACAAAACGTAGCCATTTTTTTCGATGTTCTTGTCTCACACACAACCATGATCTTGTTGGTTCTTCACATTTATTTGCATCAATTCAATAATATGTTTCCTGCATAGTGCGACTGGATCCTCCTATGTCTTTGGAAATCATGCCAGCTAATGAAGGAATGTGGAACTTGGCATGGAAATGTCACCATAGTTCTTATGTTACAAACTTCAGGGAGTATGAAGTTGAATACAAGCCTAAGTCAAGTCCCCAAAAGGTGAGAGACTAACATTGGTGTTGGTGTTCACATATAGCTGTTTGATCCTTCCATTGATTAACTTGCCTATCAAACTACTAAATTGCATAAAGGGACTCTGAAACTAAGTAGAACCAAGGTAAAAGGGTCCAGTTGCATTCCCCTTAACCTTCATCTGTGTGAGTTGGAGCAATATATTTTTAACTTGGTATGTATGATGCCTTTTCTTTCACTCAATCATGGGCAGAGCCTTGAGAAACTTGTCTCTATTGGTGGAAGTGCATTTTATCTGGGGTAGTCTGTTACTCCTATAATACTAGAAACAGCAAAGCTGAATTATTTAGTAGAGCAGCTAACTGTAATTCAAATCAATTAAATATCTGTAGGGTAAGGGAGTAACAGGAACAGACGTTTGCTCATTGTCTAGTAACCATTAGCAGCCAATGCAAGGTTTGCTATCAAAGAGTAGAACAATTACAGTTACCTCCTGATTGGTTGCTGCAGGTTACAGTTCTTGGAGTTAACAGTAAACCTATGTTAGCTCCCTCTTTAAAAGCAGGACCAACATATGTAGGACAATCACTGCCATAACTATACCAAAGTTGATTCCCTTGCTGTTGTCCAATTTTGCTTCTATGTTGTCAGAGTGCAGCATTAAGGCAGGAACACACATGGGGTACTCTGTTACATTCTTACAAACACTTTTCTACAAAATAGTAGTAGCATCATCTTTTATATGTAAGAATGCACTATACTCCTTGATAATGATTCCTCCCCAACCCTCGTGTTCCAAGTTATAACCAAGGATAATTATAAATATAGTATAGTTGTTTTTATAGTACAACAAGACTCTTTCTCCATTTTGTTACAATGCTGGCTTACATGACAGTGGCCTTCATACCCTTTCTCTTAAGGTTGCCATAACAATTCCAGTGAAACAAGATGAACTGTTTGCTCCTCTTCGTGATCTTGTTCCTGATACAATCTATGAAGCCAAGGTGCGTGTAAGGAATCAAGGTGGCATATGGAGTCGATGGAGCCAGCCTTACCAATGGAAGACTCGTACAAAAGGTACCAGATATATAGAGGGGTTTCAAGTCTTCCTCCTTTTACAGTATGTCTTGCTTTTGCTTCTGCTACGGTTGGCACCTTTGCTTATCTTTACTGTCAAATGATATACATACAACAGAGATGCAGTATGATTTTTAAAAATTATACCTTGGAATCATCGATATCTGCCATTTTTAATACAAGTATAGGACCTGTTATGAAAATGCATGGGACCTGAGGCTTTCAAGATACCAGATCTTTTTGTAATTTGGATCTTCATATCTTAAGTCTACTATATCCAGTAAACAATAAATCACCCCAATAGGCTGGTTTTGCCTCCAATAAGGATTAATTATATCTTAGTTGGAATCAAGTACAAACCACTGTTTTATTATTACAGAAAAAAAGTAGATAATTTTTTAAAAATTTGGATAAAATGGAGACTATGGGAGATGGAGACGGATAATGGATCCCATACCTGTACTTTGAACACTCCCTTCCTCTGTTGCTGAATTGCTGCTGATTTGTATACTTTATTTCAGAGGAATGTAAGGGCAGGGCTGGCCTGTACCCCCTCCCCCAATGCTGTATATACTGTAGCCTAAAAAATAAAAATGTAGAAATTAAATATGAAATAAAATGCAAAATACATATCCATGTTTTAAGACTGATCATGTACTCTGCTCTGCTTTCTCTATAGAAACAACTGGCTCCAGCTTCCCTGTAAAGGAGGTGGTGATTCCATGTGCTGTTGGTATCAGCTGTATGTGCATTATATTAATAATCAGTCACACACAAGATAGGTAATTATATTTAAGTGGGATATAGACATAGTCCTTTTTATTTTCCCTTACACCATTCTCTTACTTTCATTCTATATTTTTTTTGTTCAATTTATTTCTTTCTTCCTCCTGTTATTTTCCTTGCCCCATTTTGAACTAATTTACATTTATATTTTTTCTTTGCATCAATTTCAGGGTCAAGAAAATATTTTGGGTTGGCGTACCTGATCCATCGCGATTCTTTGACCCCTTAATTTCTAAATATGGGGGGAATTTTCAGGTATGTATACAGCCAAACCTTGAACCTTCCCAAAATTTAGAGAAAAGAAGTATAAAATGCAGCCCTCTAACATCTCTTCTGCCTTCTGAAGGGCCACTTCTTGTCCATCCTTAACTAACTAAGAAACACATTTAAAGGGGAAGGAAACCTTGTCGGCGCAAACCCCCCACCCTCCCTCCTCCCCCCTGGCCTACCCCTCCCGCTGGGCAAATGCCCCTAACTTGTTACTTACCCTTCTGTGCAGGTCCAGTCCAGGGAGTTCACAGACGACATCTTCTTCCTGCTGTGAACGGCGTTTTGGCGCATGCGCAGTAGAAGCATTTCGCCGGTACGGATCTACTGCGCATGCGCCAAAAGGCATGCGCAGTAGATCGTACCGGCGAAATGATCCTACTGCGCATGCGCCGTTCAAAGCAGGAAGAAGATCGCGTGGAAGAAAATGTTGTCTGTGAACTCCCTGGACTGGACCTGCGCAGAGGGGTAAGTAACAAGTTAGGGGCATTTGCCTACGGGACGGGTAGGCCAGGGGGGAGGAGGGAGGGTGGGCAACAAACAGGAGGGGGGATGGGGGGTTTGCGCCGACAAGGTTTCCTTCCCCTTTAACACTTATATTTCTTATTGAACACCAATGTAAGTATAATTTATACTGTATGATATAGGATCTAGAAACCTGTTATGCAGAAAGTTCAGAATTAGGGGAAGGCCATCTTCTATAGACTGCATAATTAATTAAATAATTACATTTAAAAAAAAAAATTGGTTTAATTTATCTCTGTAATAATACAACAGTATCTTGTATCTGATCCCAGCCAAGATATAATTAATCCTTACTTGCGGAAAAAGAATCCTATTAGGTGTTTACATGATTTTTTAGTAGACTTAACGTATGAAGACCAAATTATGGAAAGATCCATTATCCAGAACACCCCAGGTCCCAATCATTCTAGGTAACAGGTTCCAATCTGTATACATGGACCTTTAAATAGACAGTAAATATAGGCATAATTCAGTTGGTCACCGAAGAATTGAATTATCATAATTATTCTATAATAGGATTATAGAATGTTTCAGGCTCAAGCAGTACCTTACCTGCATACAGTACATTAGAAAGATTTTCTCTGATAGCAAAAAACATCAGGCACAGATTTGTGGCAAGGCCACAAAAGACCGGGCCAAGAGTGGCACAATTTTAGGGGTGGCATGCCACCCAGGTGTACTCCTGTACACATCATCCCCAGTGCTCCGACGCATAAGCACACTTGCACGGGTGCTGGCCACTAAGGCCCAGTGAGTGCTGAAGCCCGAAATCCGGCCTGGCTGTCATAGTTGACAACTTGCAGTTTATGACACATAATTCCGGAGGCCAAATTCTTGTTTTGTAAAATGCTGGAGGCGATTGGGAAGAAAGACTAAAAGGGAAGTCAAGCATCTTAATTTTATACACGAGTAGATACAGAAGTATTTTAAAATGCAATAACTTTAGAATTTTCCTTATTATTTATGTATGATCATGGAGAATAGCTAATAACTTAAATACCGATATTTTTAATATGATTTTCTTATTTGTTCATGAAAGTCTAATGAATTCTCCCTTGTTCTTAACATTTCTTTCCAGAAATGGTTGTCATCACCATTTTCTCTATCTTCGTTTACTCTGGATGTCCCTCCCTTGGATATCTCCCCAGTTGACTTTAAGTGTAATAAAGAAGAGCCCTCCAAACCTTTTCTTCCAACTTCTCCACAAGAGGTTAACACAGATACTAGCAATTCATTTTCCGGCTTCAGCAACAAAGAGTACTTCTTTTTCCAGTACCCATCCATAAAAGAAGAGGGATCTTCCAACTCTTACTTTACTTATGATAACTTGGAACAGAGAGGCTTCCCAGCAATGCTACAGGACATACATTTTCCCTCCCCAACTGCTCTTGAGGAGTCTCCCGTCTTCAAAGAAGACCATCTAAGTCTTCCACCATCAACTAGCCTTGGTTTTCATAACAGGTCATTTGAAGAAGACCATTCACCTTCAGTTTTACAGTTCTTCAGTTCTACAGATCCACTTGAACAGCAAGACATAACGGACCAGGAACAAAACCTAGAATCCCATAAGGCCCCATCTAATCAAGAAATACCTGATGACAAGCAAGTGATAAATGTATGTGAAAATAAGGAGGAATCATTAGATGGTGGAAACATATGTCCAGAAACAAATCATCATTCTGCCACAAACTCACAGAACAGAGACATAGCAGGCGGGTATATCTCTCTGAAAGAGATCTATAACCGATGGGCCTAAATAGACTGAGATAAATTCCAGGATAAGTAACAAATACAAAAGGGTTTTCTTTTGATAGGGTAATGCTTAAGGTAGATTGATTCAGTTGCAGGAAATAAGATGATAAGAAGCATTACACATAGCAGAGGTTGAATGAAATATACAGTATATTGTATACTGGACAGTAATTCAGTCTGTAGCCTATGCAATCGAACGATAGACATTCTGGAATATATTTTATATATAAGTGATACAGCTGTGTGACATTCTTAATGGAAAATAAGTGTTACAGTGTAAATAAATACTAATGAGTTACTGGCAGCTTTTCCAATAGCCTACAGGTCTTCCTCCATCCAAATGCCTGTGGAGTGCTCAAGTAGTCTTCTTAATACCAATATTCTGCTGCAATGTTGCCTCTATCTGACTTAAATTACTCTGAAGAGATGTACTTCCAAATCACACAGCCTTGTGATGCTTCTTAGGACACACCAGAGGCTGCACATGGAACAGAATAACTTTGCAAGGCATTAAACTTTCATTTTTTGAAATATTTATGTTTACATTGTAATTAGGTTTATGCCCTTGAAATATATTATAAATATGGGCATATACAGGAATTGCAATTAAAGGCAGCAGATTTCATATTAAAGCTACAAACATATAGTGGTGGTTAGAACATGCTTAAACTATGTTACAGTACCATCCTGCATCAAACTTTTTGGTTCATTAGTATAATACTGTACTCATGTTAATCATTTTTATATTTCATTCTTATCCGGAAGATTCAAACTAGACTTGTTTTTATACAGTGTAAGTATAGATCACTTAAACATGCCCATTTGCCAGTTATGGGCATAATCAGGCCCAGAACTAACGCTAGGCTGAAGAGGCACCTGTCTAGGGCGCAATAATGTGGGGGTGCTGGGCAGGTACCTCTTGAAAAGTTTTCTGTCTGCCCCTTGTCTGGATTTCCTTGCTGCCACTGGCTCCTGCAACTCCGCTCGCTCCCCCAGTGATGTCACTATATTTGAGTGAGCATGCACAGGGAGTCAATTTGGCCTGCCGGGTTGCCTAGGGCACCCAGTCATCTTGACTTACCCCTGGGTATAATATTCTTAGGAATTGCCTGCTATGGGTATCGGTGTGTTTCAGCACAACCTTATCTGTACGAGGTCTTAGTGAACTAATAAACTCCTTTGCAGGCTCCTTGAAATACTGCTATGTTAGTGAAATCTAACAATAGCCTGCAAGGATGCTGGTGTTCCCTTGTCTATTTCTGTTATCGCAGCAAATTCCTATAGCAGGCAAATGAACAGGACTAAAAGACTCAAGTACTATGTTTTATATAAAAAAATGACATAGACGTATACATATAAAACAGAATACTACAACTATATCTCAATGAAAAGGTTTATTCCAAACTCAGTCCTGCAAAAGTCTTCTTCAAATGCCACGTGTCACTCCACATTCACACAATATTACACTGGAACCTTGCTGTCAGTAACTAAAGGTTAATCATATTAGTCATCGTTAATTGTTATATATCTAACAATTAGCACAAGGAAAAACAAAAAAAACAAAGCCTTGACATATCTAAAACTGTTAAGGCAACAGGATCTTCTTAACTGAAAATATTTTGATGAGCATAATAACAGTGCTATCACATCCACCACGGAGAATTAAGACTTTGCTTTCAGTGACAGCCTAAAATGCTGTACCCCTACCACAGAGAGAGCAACACAAACCTCATCAACCAAGAGCACCAGGCCTACCTCCAAACTATATTAGGAGTAGGAACTTTATTCACCACCAATATAAAAGTACTTGAACAGGCTAGCCAGCTGAACCTCCGATAGTACAGTACTAGTGTGTATGCATTTATAGCTTAATTTATACAGCCCTATTTGGTTGTTTACCACTGTACCTCTTACAATGCATTAACATACCTCCCAACTGTCCCATTTTTGGTTTTTTTTGGAGCTGTCCTGATTTTGACAGCTCAACCCGCAGTCCCGGATTGTTATTGAAATGTCCCGAGTTTCTCTTTGATCTCCTGCACTGAACAGCCAGAAAAAGATACAAAGTTTTTAAAACTCAATTGGATTTTGGCAGAGAGCCCCGAATACATGGCAGGTGCACTTAGATACTTTTGTAACAATTTAAGAAATGCAAAGAATCAATTGTAACAATTTAAGATAAGCAGGTCTCTTGGGGAAACTGTGACTTTTGAATTCACCTTCATTAGCAAAACTGTAATAACATATAAATACAGAAATGTGTTCACGCTTTCATAACCTGACACATTTTGTAAAATGAACATGGTAATTTGGGTGTGTAACCACAAAAATGGGCGTGGCCAAAAACATTTTTTGTCCCTCTTTCTATTTTTGTCAGTCTTTTTATTTCCAAAATGTTATGCATTAAGAGTTCAGATAGGGGAGGGGGCAGAAAGTTCTATAAGTGAACACATAGATTCTCACCCATCAGTGATGTCATTTGTAAGCTGAGCCCCTCAGCAATAAAGTTTTCCAGTCCTCACTATATTGCACCTTTAGCTGCACAATGACACTATTGCTGCTGTACTTGCCCATTCATACCACCGGTAGCAGTGGAGCTGGAAGCAGACACTGCAACTGCCAGGTCCCCTCTCCCCAGGTCTCCTGCAGTCATGGAGTGTGTTCATGCTAGTTATGCCACTGTCTTCCATTCACCATGCAGTATGTGTGTGTGATAGGGATGGGGACACCAAGAAACCTAAAGCACAAGCCAGTTTTGACCAACGAAGGAAAACAATTCTTGTTCAAAATGGTAAAATAATTTCCTTGGAACCACAACACTCCCTTGGAATCAGAACAGAGGAGAGAATATGTACAAATTTATTTAAAATCTGGTGCACGGTTTAGAGCTCAATGCTGGTGAGAGTGAGCCCTGGACTTGCTATAGGCTCCATAGCTTGCATACCTACTGTAAATGAGATGCAACCTAAGAGGCATTCCTGGGGACAATCACTCACTCTCCACCTCTGCAGAGCTGCATTCAAAACAGGATCCAACTCATTGCCCTTCATAGCACCATTCTTTTTTTGCAATTTGCCCTTGTCTTTTATAAATAAGACATAAAAGGTTTAGAACCCCTGATCTAAGGGTTCTGACATTTTTGTAATACATAATATAGCTGTACTAATAATATTTCACGGTAATATATATTTGATCAGCTCTTTAAAATTGTAATGCTAGTACAGTTACTAATAATTCAGCAGCATTTCATATGACCTCTCCCTCTATTTACATTTTTCATTACAGTGTGTGTATTTCAGTGCTAGGGGCTTGTGCTATGTTGCTGTTCCATGGAAAGATTGTTAATCACAAGCTATAGATTGCAATTCTATGACAAGGTCTCCGAGCTGTTGAAAGAGCGAGATTTGATGGCTTGACTGCATGAGGTCAGGCGCTTCTCTTACGCCAGTTACAAAGAGCTGACCACAAAGAGGCCAGTGCGAGGCAGGGGAGATATGACAGGACTTCCCCTGTGAAAGGTAACAGGAAGCGAAGGCGTGGGGAGAAACAGGCAGGAGCGTAAAAGCAAGAAACGAAAAATACGACAGTTATAGCAGAAACAGAAAAAAGCTGAAGAAATGTGCTATTTACAATGAATGAGGAAGTCACAATGAACAAGAGAAAAACAACTGTAGAACAAAAAGAGTTGTTATTGACAGCGTAGGACCAGGAGGCAGGGCAGAGAGGTCATTTGCTTTGGGCACGAAGGGGCCCCTTTGTCAGAAAGGATCTAAAGTCAAATTCCAAATACATACATATATGTTTTGACATCTAAAACTGTACATTGCAGAAAATGCAGTTCTTACCTGAGGGATTTCCAATCTGTGATCAGGGCTAGTTTTAGGCTTGGGCAGAAAGGACATTGGCTCTGAACAACCGATGCTGCAAGAGCACCCTGAAGAAAGTGTTGCAAAACATATTTATAGAGAACTATATATACTTTTAAATGTAGCTACAGATACCAGCCACTGCCAGATTTGGGCCAAAGCTTTCAATGATGACCTCTGGGCTATTTGCCTCCTGTTTTTATAACTCCCAGCATCTCGCTTCTTCCAGTGTTTATCAGGCAATTGACTGGAAGACCTATTTTGTGCACATATCAGGTAATTGCAGTGTTAGTTTATGGCGGGTGATTATGGCAGTTTTAATATAGTCTTTTTGCTTTTAAAAAGCAGAGCTTAAATAGCCAAAAACAGCCCAGTGAGCCTTTACCCTAAAAGGCAAGCTAGAGTAGTGTGATATGGAGTAGCTTGTGTACTAGATACTGGATAGAACCAGCATTTGCCAAGTAGATCTGCTCAGTGTCTACACAGTGTCAGCCTGAGTGCAGCCGTAAAAAACAGATCTCCACTCCATGTAGCAACACAGGTGGAGAGAAGCGTGGTATACATTTATTGTGACTTTAGCATTAAGGTGGCCATACACACTTGGCCCATTCAGACCTTGGGCTATGTTGGAAACTTAAAGGAGACATAGTTTATATAAAAAAAAAAAAAAACAACGCGTCAATGCATTATACACTAAGGATTGTGATTAAAAAAGTAGTTTTTTTGGGATGATTTATTGATAATTTCTGCAAAAACCATACTAGTCCCACCCATCTATTACACTTCCTGATGCCTCCTTTCCAAGCCTGTGAAGGGGAGCCAGTTCACTGTACTATAGGATAACAACCAATCAGCAGCTAGATTCTCTCCTACTGTGCTTTAGGACATGCCCACCCCTTATTTGAAACATGAACAGGGACTATAGCATGCAATAAGTGGCCATTTTTAAAGATATACTTTTTTGACCGAAAGTAAAACCAGCACCTTCTATTATTCATTGGAGAGGTTTTCAGTAATGCCATCTGTCTCCTTTAAATCTTAAAAAATTATCTGAAGTTGAAAAAAAAAGTAATTATTTCTTGCATACTATGTGAAAAACATGTTTGGAAGGAATGTGCAAACTTTGCCCCTTCTACTATCAATTGCCCAGCTTACTGTTCTTTACAATAGTAATAGCTATATAAAACAAATAACAAGTGTCCTTCGATCAGGACTCTCTTCCATTATTCCCTCTGTGTATAGTGTGTATATTTTTCATTGACACTACATTGCCATTGCTCTGTGTATTGATTTTAGTGTCTGCTGTGTTGATTTTACCCAATGTTCTGTTTAATTGTGGCTCTTCTGAACTCTGATCCCAGATCACTTGGCTGTGTGCACTGTAGCTTATAAATGCTGATTCTGTATCCCATTTTATATGAATGTTTTTGTACATGTCACCTTGTCCTTTTTGCAAGTGACACTGTTTTGCAAAGTGAATCTTGTGCCTCTTGGGAATTAGGTCATTCTTCAAAACAGCTGGAGGGGTAGAGAGAAACTGATCCCTGGGGGACCTTGGGGCTGTGTCAACAAGAGCCTGATGTGTGCAAGGCTGCGTTCAGTTGACGTGACTGGCACAGAATGTACCTGCAGCAGAGCTGGAAACTGTGTATTCAGGTGAACCAGGGGTGTGGAGAGAATGTCACTTCATTTACCCCTTCCTGACACTCCAACTGCCCCCATGGAGAAGGACCCAACAGACTTAAGTCAGGTGAGTGGCATAAATTAATAATAACAGGACAGACATATATACTCAATTATAAGCCTTCCATGCAGGATTCTTATCAGTAATATGTCCTATGTCCTGCACGGTTCTCAAAACCTAATCTTTTTACCTTGTATCTTACATATAAAACATATCTATGTGAAGACATGTGAAATGTATTCACTCAAAATATGTTGTCAGTTGGTGCCGTAGGTAAAGAATTATGGGACCATGGTGCCACAGATATAGTTTAGTATGGGTATAAAGCCACTGTAAGTCAATGTGTATAGTATATGGTGTCACTGTAGGTAATAAAGTATGGGACATAGTGGCACAGTAGGCAATCTGGTATGAGGCATAGTACCACTGTAGATAAAGTGGCATAGTATATGGTGCTGATATAGTGAAAGTGGTATGGGACATGTTGCAGTGGGTATAAAATGGTTTGGGATGTTTGATACTGCCATAAGTAAAGTTGCAACAATAGGTAAAATGGTATGGGACATAGTGCCAAAGAAATTAGAATGGCATGAAGCATGGGGTCTCTGTAGATAAAATGATATGGGACATGGTGCCACAGCAATTAATATGCAATGGGCAGAGGGCTGCTGTTGGTAACTTTGTATGGAACATAGTACCACTGTATGTATAGAACTAATACTTTCAAACCAAGGGATAGTATGGAGCACACAATTCGCAGACTCTACTGCAAAATACTTTATTGATCACAACATGTTTCAGATCGACATGGATCCTTTATCAAGTGTGGCTTGATAAAGGATCCATGTCGATCCAAAACATGTTGTGATCAATAAAATATTTTGCAGCAGAGTCTGCCAATTGTGTGCTCCATACTATCCCTTGGTTTGAAAGTATTATATTGGGCTGGCTGGTGCGGCCTCAGCAAGGAAAGAGAGCATTAACTAGGGATGCACCGAATCCACTTTTTTGGATTCGGCCGAACCCCCGAATCCTTCATGAAGGATTCGGCCGAATACCGAACCGAATCCGAACCCTAATTTGCATATGCAAATTAGGGGTGGGAAGGGGAAAGCATTTTTTACTTCCTTGTTTTCTGACAAAAAGTCACGCAATTCCCCTCCCTGCCCCTAATTTGCATATGCAAATTAGGATTCGGATTCGGTTCGGCTGGGCAGAAGGATTCGGCCGAATCCGAAACCTGCTGAAAAAGGCCGAATCCTGGCCGAATCCCGAACCGAATCCTGGATTCGGTGCATCCCTAGCATTAACACAAGCGCTTGTCGTTTGAACAAAACTTTTTTTCATATATAGACAGTGTCGGACTGGCCCGGCGGGATACCGGGAAAAAACCCGGTGGGCCCCGACCCTTGTGGGCCCCCGCCGGGCCAGAACCCTTATCCCGATATTTGCAATCGCTAAATTTTTTTTTATTTCCGGCGATGCGCAGCGCGCCGAACGGCGTTGCTGCGCATGCGCGCCGAACGGCTGGGCCGACAGGTTTTAGTAGGAGGGCGGGGGTCGGCGGGGGGCCCCTGGACAGCAGTCCCGGTGGGCCCCGGGCCTCCCAGTCCGACCCTGTATATAGAACTAAGGCACATCCACATTCATGCAACACAGTAGGTATGGTATCAAGTGGTATGGGACATGATGTTGCTGTAGCAAAGGTGATATGGAACATGTTTCATTGGATAAACAATGGTTTAAGAAATAGAGCCACGGTAATGAAAATGGTATGGGATTTGATGCCATGGTATACAAAGCGGTACCGTCATGGTGCTAAAGTAGTTAAATGGTATGGGTCATGGTGTTAAAGTAATTAAAATGGTATGGGTCATAGTGCTAAAGTAGTTAAAATGGTATGGTCAGGCTGCTAAATAGGCAAAATGGCATGGGCCATGGTGCCAAATCAGGCAAAGAGGTATAGGATATGTCACAGTAATGGTAAATGCTACATACAACATGAGATATGGTAGTGGCAAAGCTGTGTAGGATTCTTTGTAGGGTCTTGACATGCCTCTCCCAGTGATGCACTAAACAAACAGAACTGCCACTTACACAATCTGTGTACTGAAGGCTTCCTCTCTGGTTAATATTTCTTCTGGACTCAATTGCACGGCTCTCACTTCCATCTGTAACTTGCACTCTGGCAGATCGTTTTTGTACACTGCTATGTAGTCGCACTAGTAAAATACACAGATTTGATGAAAGAGCTGATCACAAAGTAACCATTAGTAAAGCAAAATTAATGATAACACATAAGACAGGGCCTTTGCCAAAACATCTACTCTATAAAAATGCTAATGTACTTTCATTTGTGTGACCAATGTGTAAAAGAAACGGATCCGCACACACACCGTTTCTTTTAAACATTGGTTGCTAAGGGACCCGGCCGGGTCAACGGAAGGAACGCACCACCAGCTTGCAGGATTGGTGAACTACAGGTGTGCGGTAGGATAATTACATTGCTTTCATTTGTGTGAGACATCCAAATCCTTAGTTTATCAGAGATGACCAGTTGCCTGCAGGTCGGCCTTCTGAGCAGCAAAACACTTGTACTGTGGTTCTACATTAATGCTGTTAATCGTAATATTGAAGCAACAAAAAAAGTGTTAAAAAACAAGAGCAAACACTGTCTTCAGAATCTCATTGTTAGTTATACACATGGTACAGGAGTCCTGACAAATGCACAGTTTCAATCTATGTCTGCAAGACAGATCATTTTCCCAGTGTTAGGTGATGATGGAAATAGTTTGCACTCCAAGTAACGTGTGTCACAGTAGAACCACATCATTTTCTGCCTACTTAAAGTAAAATAATATTGGACAAATGGGCCCATATACAAAATTGGTGCATCACAAGGCAAAAAAAAAATGGGCACTGATGTCTCAGTATTTAAATGTCATATACATACAGTAGCACTTGCACCTACTTTACTGTTTTAAAGCACACATAGGAGCTGGGTGATTTTTGTGCTTGGGGAGGCTACTGAACTAATTCCTTTCCAGGATTTTACCTCTCTGCTTATGTCCTGTAAACACAGAGCATGTCATACAGTAGAAGAAAGAGCCATTATTGTGCTGTGCTAGGTCTATGATAGCTAACTCCCTAGAATATAATATCTGTGGTACATAGGTGAGTAAAAAAAAGCTGTTTTTGTTTTTATAATGACCCTCTGTTAGTACCCCAGTTAGTACCCCAGTAATAAATAAACAAGATGCCAAGAAATGTCATTGCCTCTTAATAGTGGCAAGATGGGTATGTGTAATGTAGACTGCTGCTTTGAGAATAGTGAACACAAAGATGAAACTGTGAATCTAATTATCTGCAGTGCAAGGACCAGACATGGAGTAGCTTCCAGGGTGCTGGCCATGACACATATAACCCAGGAACAGAAACAGTTAATTATGGCCACAGACACGAACTAAAGCTAGCCGTAAATGCAAAAATACAGTTATACGAATCAAAGATTTGTATGATTTCCGGACCGTGTGTGGATCTACCCAGCATTTTCCATACCATGATGATCAGTCATTTAGTCTATCAGACAGGTTTGAAGATTTCTGTCTGCTAACAATATCTCTGCATGTATTGCCTATGTGACAATATCAATGGGTGACTGTCACTACTATTTGTTGGACATAACTTTCGTATGATTGCTGTCATGGCCAGAACATCGTCTGATTTGTTCTTTTACTACCTTATTTAATCTGAATGGTTAGTTGCAACATACGATCATTCGCCAGATACGAGGCTAAAATCTGCACGTCTATGGCCAGCTTAACCTTCAGCTTTTTTCCCTCAAAGTGCAAGTCCCAGTCCTGCCACTAGGGGATTGACTAGGCTGCAGGAAGCTGCACATTTCTTCCTCCAGCCTAGCCAATCCTCTTGAGGCTGTACCGGGATTTACATTTTAAGGGAAAAAAACAGGAAGTAACGTTTTTTTTTCCCTTTAGTTTAATGTTTTTTTCTTCTCTGGATTCTTTATTATTATTAACCAGGTTTGAAAAGGTTTAGCCTTCCCTAGCCTTAATGAAAATCCACCCATGAAAGCACTCTACACTGCAAAATTGAACTTTCCTTGAAATTCAAAATGCAGTGCCAATTACTAACAGTTTGTATGTGTGGATGTAGGCCGCACTAATGTCTATGCAAATATGCAGCATGCAAGAAGACCCTTGCTGCCAAATGTTGTTCCTATAATAAATCCAACAACAAATAAAGAAGGGGGGGACAAAGCTTTGATCAAATAAATCCTCAAGTGATAACAACATTATAGTCAGTGCTTATAAATATACTAGGATCCTCCTACTCTCTCCTAAGAGGGAACCCCAAGTAAAAACCCTATCATGGCTGCCTTTTAAGCTGATAATTGCATACAAAATTGACATTCAAATTGACATTCAAAGCTCATTCTCTGAGTCACTTCGCACACCATCCACACCCCCTGCCACCTCTTGTCAGTAACACCAAAAAATTTGTAAAGTGTAAAGTAAAGTAAAGTAATGAAAATATAATATACGGTTTTGCTGCATTAGTACAACTGGTATGTTTGTTTGAGAAACTCTACTATAGTTTATATACTGTAAATAAGATGCTGTTTAGTCATTTGGGGCAGCCATTCAAAGATGGAATAGGAGAAAAGGCACAGGTTGCACAGCTGATAACAAAACCAGTTAGCATACAATGGTTCTATGGTGTTCCTGCCCTTTTAAAACTTTCTATTTTGTTGCTCCTTACCTCTGGAATTCCATTCCTGAATTCTTCCGTAAGGAGTGCTCTCTCAATCTCTACAAAAAAACCTCAGATTCTACCTTTAAGAGCACTAGGACATTAGTCTAGTCCTGGCGCTTAAGGATAATGCTCTTATCTTGAGCACTTTTCCCCTCCAATTTGAGCCTGTATGCTATCCACCCACTTAGAATGTAAGCTCTGTGGGGCAGGGACCTCCTTCCTATTGTCTCTTTTACTACATGGCACTTCAGCTCTTTGTTTTTATATAAGCTCTGTGTACTTACTGTATTTATGTTACTTGTTCTGCTTGTGTGTACTTTAATAGATTGTATAGCGTTGCAGGTCCTAACAGGGCTTTACAAATAAAATTACACATACATACAGTACATAGATACATTACAACTGTTTGATTCCTCTACACAGTGTCAGGCTTTTAGCAGGCTTCTGTTGTTCATGTCCTCTTAATACAGCTTATGTGCATCTGACCTGTTAGTTTATATTTATATACATTAGGCATTTATGTCAAGCTCAATTATGACAAGTGACTCGTTAACAGAAATGGCAGTTTAGGGCTACAAGCTGTTAATCACAAGAGAATACTTCCAAGGAGCACCATTTCCTTAACAACATATACATCTTGAATTATCAGTTCACACAACACTTGTCTAAATAAAGCTTCTGTTTCATGCACACTGTGTTTAGCAGGGTTTTAAGTACAGGGCATCTGATCTGCTAAAGACACAAGGGTTTAAAGAAACAGATATTATCAAGGTTACTGAGGAGGATGCACATGATTTGTTAATCTAAAGTACAACTCAGCCTGCATGAATAGGAATTATGCAGCAAAAATACACTACGATTCAGCAAGGGAACTGGCACCGGCGCCCAGAGCTCCCAGCAGTGTCCAAACAGCTGAAGAGCCACAGGTTAGGCATGCCAGATAAATATTAAACCGATCATAAATAATAGTCTGTATTTTGCCTTTTATTCATTTTTTGCCACACAGTGGGTCCCTCTAATTCATTAAATGCTCCCAGTGCCTTATCAGCACTGGGCATAACATGACTCACACCTGTATTGTGTCATACATTCCATAAACGTGTTAGAACAGGCAAAATATGACATGGGCTGTGGACCTTCTTAGGGGAAAACCAATTTCCTGTAACCTATGTCATTTCACAGAATGGTTCAGAAGGCTGAAAGGAATTAACCTCAACTGCTGTGTTTGATAGAGTGAAGCACTCGTACGTACACACACACATATATATATATATATATATATATATATATATATATATATATTTTTTTTATAAAACTTCTGACAAGGATATATATATATATATATATATATATATAGATATATATATATACAATCTCAGAAGGGCGAGGTGCACACCAGGAGCCTTTAAAGAGTTTAAAAATCTTTTTCTTTATTTAATACATCTTATAAAAAAACAGGTCAACGTTTCGGTCTTTGCCTAAGACCTTTCTCAAGACCATACACACAACTTTAAAAACATTTTTGTGAATAAATAGCTAAAACCAATTACTCTCACCCAACCCCGTGTTCACAAATGACCCATGTGATCAGGATCACCACTCCCCTTGTGAGGGCTGTGTTACCCATAAAAACTGTGTCAAATTCAGGACAATATTGGTGCTTCCGTCTGACTAAAGCTTCACTTCAAGTTACACTACTAAACACAAAGTAACAAAACTATTCATATGTCTCCATCTTGTCACATAACTTTATCCATAGCCATAACAGATATATCCATCACAAAACATATACTGTTACTTTGAAACATGATTAGCTACCTGCCCAGATCACATCAGCGTTGATTCAAAAAACATAAAAAGGAGCAGTGTTCATTTAACCCCGTCGGTGCCAGGGTATTCAACTTCCTGATCCAAAACACCTCTCTCTGGAGCAAAATTTTTGACCTATCACCCCCTCTCCTAAGTGGGGGGATGTGGTCTATGGCTATGTAGGTAACCTATGGCCAGCCTTTAGAAAGTGATTTGCCAATCAATGGCTTGTTAGTGTACCCATCTCGAAATGCAGTGCTAATGGCTGATCTGTGGCCATCCATACGTAAACGTAGTGTTTGATCAGATTTACCCACATATGACAAACCGCAGGGGCAGGTTATTAAATAAATTATATGTGTGGTTGTACAGGTAATATGATGTTTAATCAAATACCGTTTACCAGATTGTGGGTGTAAAAAACTGTTACCAGGTGTCATAAATCTGCAGGAGGTGCAATTTGGACATCTAAAACAACCCGGCAGATCATTACGAAGCCAAGTACTCCGTCGGTTCGTATAGCACCCTACTGGGTCCGTTTTAACCAGGAGGTCTTTAAGGTTGGTACCTCGTCGGTAGCACGTCATAAGGTCCACAGGGACCACATCTCTCAGGCTCTCATCCGCCTGAATTATGCCCCAGTGATCTTTAATCAATTCTTTGGTCTTGTTAGAACCAGTCGTATACTTGGTGCTATAAATAAATTTTGAATGGTTTTCCTTTCCTATATCTGGGGCTCCCACTCTTTGTTTTGCCTGGGATAGAGCCTGTTCTAAAACTGACTTGGGGTAACCCCGATTAGTAAATCGTTCCCACATGTATCTGATTTGTTGTTCAGCCAGATCTGAATCCGAATTATTCCGCAATACCCTACAGAATTGTGATATGGGCAATGACTTTTTTATATATATATATGTAGTGAATAAAGTACCCCCTCTTGTAAAATATAAGGATATTATAAGTTACCGAGGAGTTTCATGACCATATAAAAACACGAGGCCGAAGGACTTCTAATATCCTCATATTTTGCAGCAGGGGGTACTTTATTTATTATAATACACAAGTTTCAGTGAGTCATGTGACAGAAATGACATCAGAACTCACCGTTTATAACTGATGACATCAGAACTCACCGTTTATAAGGATATAATTTACAAGATATTCATGGCTTTTGTGTATTTTATATATATATCCTTGTCAGAAGTTTTATAAACTATGTAGCCATCCTACTATATAACATACGATGTATTGATATTAGTGCGGAAAATATTTCAAGGCCAAATCCATATTCAATAAAATATACAATTCTAAAATAATATAAAATATAATATACTAGCATGCTATGTAATTGCTTGTAATTGAACTGAACCAAGCATGGGCAGTGGCATAACTAGATATTACTGGGCCCCACAGAAAATTATTTTTCAGGCCCCCAAAATGTCTAGAGGTTGACTTATTTTTAGGGTTCAGGATTCGGCCAGGATTCAACTTTTTTCAGCAGGATTGGGATTCGGACGAATCCTTCTTTCCGGCCGAACTGAATCTGAATCCTAATTTGCATATGCAAATTAGGGGTGGAGAGGGAAATCACTTGACTTTTTGTCACAAAACAAGGAAGTAAAAAATGTTTTACCCTTCCCACCCCTAATTTGCATATGCAAATCAGGATTCGGATTCGGTTCGGTATTCAGCCGAATCCTTCGTGAATGATTCGGGGTTCGGCCGAATCCAAATTAGTGAATTCGGTGCATCCCTACTTATTTTACCAATATTTATTGAAATTATATATGAATTAGGCCTCATGGGGCCCCTATACCTCCTGGGCACCCCTGCAGCTGAAGGGTCTGTTGTTAATCCCCTGACCAAGGGTAATTGTAAATGTGGTGTGAGAAAGAGGTTTATGTTACATCAGGTATCTCTGTAGACTACAGTAGACTACTACTCAAGTAGACTACTTGTGGGGGTACCCAACAACCTGTGTGTTGTACTATGTCATAGGGCTTCACCCCCTTCCCAATGTAATGTAGGTTCTCCTGGAATTAAAGCTATACTCATCCAATTCCCTTTACATAAATAAAACAGAAAGCTACTTTGGGCTGATAACGCTGATAACCTTTAAAGGAATTGTTCAGTGTAAAAATAAAAACTGGCTAAATAGATAGGCTGTGCACAATAAAAAAAATGTTTCTAATATAGTTAGTTAGCCAAAAATGTAATGTATAAAGGCTGGAGTGACTGGATGTCTAACATAATAGCCAGAACACTACTTCCTGCTTTCAGCTCTCTTGGTTTACACTGACTGGTTGAGGGGGCCACATGGGTCATATCTGTTGCTTTTGAATCTGAGCTGAATGCTGAGGATCAATTACAAACTCACTGAACAGAAATGTCCCATGTGGCTCCCCTTCAAGTCGCTGACTAACTCAGAGTTAGAGAACTGAAAAGCAGGAAGTAGTGTTCTGGCTATTATGTTACACATCCAGTCACTCCAGCCTTTATACATTACATTTTTGGCTATTTACCCAGTTTGTTTTGTCACACTGAACTGTTCCTTTAAAACAATGTAAAACAGCATATTCAACATCTGTTATCAGCAATGGAAGAACATAAGACCAACCTTCTTACATGTGAGCCAATGAAGGCTGCTGTAGTAGAATGCCATTTCTGCCACTATTGGGGTTATTTATTAAAGTCCATATGGCAAAAACTCGAAAAAAGTCAAGTATTTGAGATTTATTATACCCGAGGATGGAAAAAGTCAGAAAATCCGGCATCTCAGGTTGTATATAAATCAATGGGAGAGGTCCCTATCCTATTTGGAAGTTTCTGTGGTCTATGCTGGAATTAGCCCAAAAATCCAACTATTTTGGACTTGGCGGGCAAAAATCTGAATAATGGGGCTTTTAAAAAAAAGCCAGAACATAATCGAGCGATTCGGATTTTTCCTTGATTTTTTTAGTTTGTCCCCAATCCAATTAAATCACGATTTTTAAATAAATAAGGTCCAATCGTGGATTGTACTTTAGTCTTTTTTCACTAAAAGAATCAGAAAAACTAGATTAACTTTGGTTAATAAAGCCCTATATGTCTGTGCTTTTATCTACTATTTAGACTTGGTGACTTTTAACAGACTCCCATTTGTCACTTTCTATGTTCCTGGTCCAGCTGGACTATTTACTTCTAATTTATTTGAAGCTCATTAGCACAAGTGACATATTAATTGAAATGGCAGTTTAGGACTCCAGGCGGCTAATCACAACCCAAGCAGAAAACATAGAGAATTCTTGCAAAGAACACAATTTCCTTAACAACATATAAATGTTATCATGTTGTCACGTTTGTCTAAATAAAACTTGTGTTTCCCATATACCCTGTGATTAACAGGAATGTACAGAGCATCATGGAACAGATTTTATCTGAATTTGTTGAGAAGGGTGCATGCAACGCAAAAATCAAATGTTGCATTTAGTGTTATGAACAGGAATCATGGTGAAAAATATGAGCAGCTCATAAGGTGTGGAGTGGGGGCCAATGGGCAAAGCGAATTACCCTCCAACATTTAAATGTAAAAAGTGAGATACACATATTAAATATAAAAGACAAAGGGAGAAATTTAATAAGATTTGCAAAGAGAATACGTTTGCTCACAAAAAAAATAGAAATGTGCATGCAGCAATGTATTATTCTTCATTAGGTTTTTATTGCATTGCAAATTTTTAAGAAATGCTTGAAAATTGTGTAAACTTTTCATTAAGAGGCTTTATTACATACACTGCGCACACAATCACTATCCTACTGTCACGTGAGGGGCACGGGGTTTTGCAAAGGCAAAACTGTTTGCAATGTTAACATTTATTCACATTGTGAGCGTTTTTTCCATTAGGAGACTGGAAAAAAGGACCGCTACTGCTCCCCACAGGTACTTGTCCAGGTGCTCTGTCCAGCAGTATCCGACTGCTAAGGTACAATGAATAGAGGGACAAAATGGACGGCACTTCTGGAGAAGATTTATTGCTGCTGTATATCCTGACGCGTTTCGGGAAAAGATCCCTTAGTCATAGGTCATATGACTAAGGGATCTTTTCCCGAAACGCGTCAGGATATACAGCAGCAATAAATCTTCTCCAGAAGTGCCGTCCATTTTGTCCCTCTATTCATCGTTTTTTCCATTAGCTACCTATATAACTGTACATTCCCCCAACAGTGTCCATTACACTATGGACACTTGTATATACAGCAAAGAGGTCAACAGAGATAAAGCCCCTCAGAAAGGACTTGTGATTCTCTATGGTGCCTGAATGATGTCAGTTGGTTACCACCTTGCACAGGCCCAGTGCATGAAATACCTGTTATTCCTAACTATATGTATAACCCATAGGGGCAAAACTGTACATGTTTCCATCTTATGGAATGCACTTAAATTGATTCCTTGGGAAATATTAGGTAATTTTGAAATTATTACAGATATAAATAAGATCTAAAAACACATCACCCTGATCCTGTTACAGTTTACTCCACAATGACTTCTGTCTACCAGCTAACAGCCTTGACTTCCATACTGGAACCCACCATACCATACCATTTCTGAGCTGGAACACACTATACAATGCCAACTCTGCACTGGAACCCACCATACAATACCGTTTCTGCACTAGAACTTGCCATACAATTACACTTCTGTATTAGAACCCAACATGCAATTACCTTTCTCTGCTAGAACCCATGCTATTTCTGCACTAGAACCCACTATGCCAAGCCATTTCTGAACTAGATCGCTTCTGAGGAAGTGGCGAGAGGCCACGAAACGTGTCGAGTGTATGATTCACAGTTCTGTGTAGGGATGATTTGGATTTGTTTAATGATGAACTTTTAAAGGTGATATTTTATCAATTTTCTGCTCCCTCTGGTTGCTCCATGTTTTTTGGACTAATGCATTTCTGAACTAGAACCCATACCATGCTACATTTGTACTAGATTCCATCGAAGCATGCCATTTTGGTACTAGAACCCAACAACCATTCCGTTTCTACACTAGAACTCACCATGCCATGTCTGCACTATAACCCAGCAACCATTCCATTACTATAGTAGAACCCACTATAACATGCCATTTCTGCACTATAACCCAACAGCCGTTCCATTTCTACACTAGAACCCACCATAACATGCCATTTCTACACTAGAACCGACCTTACCATGCCATTTCTTCACTAGAACCCTTCATACCATGCTATATTTGTACTAGATTCCATCTAAGAATGCCATTTTTGTACTAGAACCCACCTACCATTCCATTTTTACACTAGCACCCACTATGCTGTGCCATTTCTGCACTAGAACCCACCATGTAGTTACATTTACAAAAATAATTGATACATTGTATTTAATATATATTGGGAAAACTGTTTAGCATTCAATTGCCTTTTATTGTTCAAAAATTTGAAATGAACTTAAATATAGAATTGTAGATCTCTTTAATTGTTAGCTAAATCTCTTTTGTAAAGATGAATGTGTCTCTTTAAACTAAAATGTAAAATTAATTATAAAATCATTGTGAAGTCCCAAAGCATTGAGTGGAAGTTGGATATAAGTCCCTAAGCGCAGCTGTGAACTGTGCTACCTGGCCTATTCCCACTTGTGTCATCCATGATAAATATGACAGTCTAATAACACGCACAGTTAGCAGCTGGTAGAGCTCAAGAGAACAACATGCACTTGTGCAAAAAACAGACTATGCTGTATCTTTGTTAAATAGTAAGTGAGAGCCCACTTATTATCTTTTACTTATTAGTTAAGCAAAATGTTTTTTCCCCTTTAAATGCTTTTTTATATTTGCAATTCCCATGCAGTTTTTTTTTGTCTTTTTTTGTCAGAGGAGTGACTACATGACCCAGCTCAGCATCACTTTGATGGAGTGGGCATAGTAAAGGAGGAGTGGAGAGGGCAAATAAGTCAGATTTAGGGAGCATTGGCTAGCCACCATTTTGAGTGCACAGCAAAAAGAAAGGTCCCCACCCGCCCTCCCCTAGTTTGGGGGTGGTTTTATTGTTTTGGTTTGTTATTTTCTAGTTGTCACCCGTGAGGTCTTGGACGGTTAGGGGTACACTAGTTTCTAGTTGATGTCATGACCTACTTATTTACATTTACAAATTGTATTGATGTTTTTGCAATGTTGTAACTTTAATAAAGCTGTGGCCATTACCATTCCAACAATGATATTGTCACGCAGATGAGCAAGTGTAGGATGATGCAAGGGTCATGCTACTGCCTGTTAAATATACATTACATAACAGTGCATTTACTGTACCCCATGCTGGTGCTGCATACATCCTATAATATATGACTAGTGATGAGCGAATTTGTCCCGTTTCACTTCCCTAAAAAAATTGGTGAAACGGCAAAAAATTTGTGAACCGCATTGAAGTCAATGGGCGTTTTTAATTCAATATTATCCTGTTTGAACACTGGAGACCACAACTGGACAGCATATTATAGATGTGCCCTTACTGCCAGAGGTCTTAAAGGAGAAGTCAACCTGTACGGGGAAAAAACCCTCCACCTCTCCCCTGTATAGGCCCCCCTCCCTCCTCCCCCCCCGGGCAAATGCTCCTAACTTGTTATTTACCCCTCCTTCCAGGTCCTCTGCTGTGGAGTTCATGGGCGCCATCTTCTCCCAAGCGTTCTTCTTCCTGCATGCGCAGTACAAGGCATTTACCTTTAAGGATCTTCTGCACATGTGCCGAAAATCACGAAGTTTCCGATCTCTTTTTTGGAAACTTTGTGACTTTCGGCACATGCACAGAATATCGGGGGAGGGGGCAGGTAGGACGGGGGGGGAGGGGTGCCTACACAGGGAAGGGGGGAGGATTTTTCCCGGTTGAGGTTGACTTCTCCTTTAAGAGGAAGAATGACTCCCTCCTCCTGCAAATCTATGTGTTTTTTAAAGCAGCTTAAAACTTTATTTGCCCTTGATGCTGCTGACTGGCATTGTTGCTACAGCCAAGTTTATTATCTACAAGGACTCCAAGGTCCTTTTCCATTATGGATTTGGCTAGAGCAGTCCCATTAAGGGTATAAGCAGCTTAGATATATTTCATCCCAGGTGCCCAGATTGTCAGTTTGTCAAGATCCTCCTGCAAGGATGCTGCATCCTGGATGGAATTGTAGGGGATCAGACACGCCTCCCCCTGTTCTGCCTGTGACATTACCGACAAGCGGGGAAGTGACAGATTGGGTGGAAGCCCCAGAGGACGTTGTAGAAAAAAAGAGAAGGATACAGGAAGAGCCTGGGTTTGGAGCCAAATGTAAGGGGTTTTCAGAGAGAGGTTTTAAAAGTGCCCCTGCTGCAGCATCCAGCCAGCCAGTGTGTGCGAGACTGTCCAGGAGGGCAGACAGACAGTTGTTTTATGCTGTGCATGATACAAGTTCTGCTGCTCTAAAAGTACAGAGCAGATCAGGTCTCTAGAGTTGCCTGAAATCTCCAGCGTGACTGCCTCTGAGAGCACACCAGTGAGCGAGCCACCAAAGAGAGAATATTGGCAAGGCTGCAAGTGTCTATGGACAGGCTCGTGCACCTAGCACGTGCATCTACAGAGCCCTGTGGGACCCCACTAAGAACTTTACTCCAAGTAGATAACATACCACGGATCTCAAATGTACTGGCCTATAATTGTGAGGCTGAGAGATACACAATCCCTTTTTAAATATAGGGATTACATCCGCTTTCCTCCGAACTATAGGCTCCATACCAGATGAAAGTGAGTCTGAAAAAATCAGAGAAAAAAGAGGAAGAAATATGCATACATTGATGTACTTTATGCACAGTTTATAGTATCCACCAAGATATAGAGCAAACCAGTAACAGTGAAGATCCATGCCTTCAAAACTGTTGCACTACTTTCTCATATTTCTTATATTGGTCACTCACCTTCCTGTGCTCAATGGCTCTGGGTTCTTAGCTTAGGGATTAACAGTTGGTCAGAAAGTAAAGCTACATCTAGCAAACAGGTATGGCATTAAACCCACATACCAAACAACTAAGCACTGTGGTTTAGTGTTTCAACTTTATACAGAAGAAACCTCTTCCTGCTGGTATTCTCTTTATCTATTTATATGCAAACAACTTTTCATTCAGTGCAGTCTAGGGCATTAAATTAAAAGGAGAATAAATGCCTAAAAATGAATATGCTAAAAATTTTGTATTTAATATCCTATCATACTGTACCAGAGTTGTAGTTCAGAAACACTCTTGGGATTTCAGCTTCCTGAAAGGTGGGTCTGGGCAGAGGTAGACCCAGTAGGAGAAGCTAGTGTGAGGTTAGATCTGTAGTAGCTCACTCCAGAAGTGATAAATGAAGCCAGGTTAGTTAGTGAGCAGCCTGAAACTCTGCCTAGGACAGGAGTGCCTATGCTTTACTAATGCAGGGTCTATTTTTAGTGATGTTGTCCCATTAGAATCTACATCTATAAAAGTATTGTTAGCGTTCTGTTCCATGGAAAATAATATTTAAATTTTTATTGAAGAGAAAATGTATATTGCTATATTTAACAAACAATTTAATTCTTAACATAATTAGGGATGCACCGAATCCAGGATTCAGTTTGGGATTCAACCAGGATTCGGCCTTTTTCAGCAGGATCCTTGTGTCTGGCCAAACCAAATCCTAATTTGCATATGTAAATTAGGGGCAGGTAGGGAAATCACATGATTTTTCGGCATAAAAGAAGAATTTGTTCCACTTTTTCCTTTCCTGCCCCTAATTTGCATATGCAAATTAGGATACCAATTCAGTTCGGTATTCGGCCGAATCCCAAATAGTGGATTTGGTGCATCCCTAAACATAATAAATATCTGAATGAAAATCATGAAACAGGAGAGTAATTTAGACAAGCTGTTTGTTGACAGTGTTTTGAGATCTACTGATCACCAGCTAAAGGTCTACTGGTAGATCCCGATGTACCTTTTAGGCACCCCTGGCCTAGGAGAAAAAGAAGGATTAGAGTTCTGGGTATACCGCCCATAAAGCAGAGATTCAAAGACTTAAAGACTATTGTAGCTGATTTATATTCCACTTGAAGAGCCTGTTACTTGGGTAAAAGGCACTGTGTGCAGGAATGCCTAAAGCTAGAGAAGGAGGCAGCCATCTGTGTTTATAATCCCCAAGTACCATATCTAAAAGGTAAGTGGTTTTGCTGAACTTGGCACCAAAAGAGAGAAAGGTGCATGTCACATTTCATCTTGGAGCACCAGTGCTAATCGGGAAGGTGAAATGAATGCTTGTATCCTAGCTCAGATCCCTGTGATATGTAGAGATAGACCATGACAGTAAGCAGTAAGATGAGTTGTAAATTCCTTCCAGAAAGGTTACAAGTCACCAATACTTTGATGCAGAGGCCTACCAAGCCTTTAATCAAGCCTTAAATCAAGCCAAAGATTAGAGTTCCTAATGGCAGCAGCTTGCTGCGTTGGGCCCTTCTGAGATGAGATTAAAAGGGGATCACCGGGCACAGTAATGCGGCTGTTGGTCACTATTAATTGGGAAAGGCACGTGAAGTTGAGAATGTGGGTATGTGTGTAATATATATATATATATATATATATATATATATATAGATATAGATATATATATATATATATATATATATATATATATATATGGCTGAAGGATCTTGTAGAGGGTGTGGTTGCCAATTTTACATGATCTAATTGGAGCAAGTGGTGTGCTGTAGAATTTTGAATGTCTACAATGAAATCACTTAAACATTATATAAACTCAATAGGCTGTTTTTGTTTCCAATAAGAATTCATTATACCGTAGTTTGGATCAGGGTCAGACTGGGGGGCCTGGGGCCTGCCAGGACTACTGTCCAGGGCCCCCTCCAACCCCCTATTGTGATGCGCCAAGCGCGCTCGGAGCGCCTGCTTGAAAGGCGCCACTCGGCGCTCCTGCAAGAATGGCGCTGCGCGCATGCGCAGAAGGCGCTGCGCGGCACCTAAAGAAAACCTTTTTTTAACAAAAGGTCAGGAGAGGTCTGGCCCGGTGGGGGCCCATTAAGGGTCTGGCCAACCGGGTTTTTTCCCAGTTTCCCACCAGGCCAGTCCGACACTGGCTTGGATCAAGTACAAGGTACTGTTTGAATATTACTGAGAAAAAAGAAAAAAAATAATAATTTTGGATAATTTGATTACAATGGAATCTATTACAGCCTTTCCATAATTCTAAGCTTTCTGTATAATGGGTTTCCAGATAATGGATCCCATTCCTGTACTTTGGATTACAATAGATGCAGGCTACTTTTCGGTAAATCCTTGTTGGAAAAGAACCTAAGAGCACTTGTGAAGACCTAGGAGCAAGACAATATACTGCTGTGTCAAGCAATACCTGGTGGCAGTAAACAGCCATTAAGATTTACTCCTATAATAAAAGGGTTTAGATTCACTAGGTTAATGGGGAAGCGATGCATTTAAAATTGGCACTTATCTAAACTATTTTCAACTATTTTTATTATAACTTTTTTAAAACAGCTTTGATAAAAACAAATAGAGAAGGGTATTTTGCTATACGTCATGACACCACTTCTGCTTTTGTCACAGCAGATTAACGTTTCCTACCAGAATTATATATTTACTCAGTCTTAATGAAACTATTCAGCTTGCTCCTTATCTAAGGTTCTTACCCACTCATTCTTAGTACCCTATCTTAATTTTACATCTCCGCTGTGTCCTTTCAGTTCTCTCCTCTAAACTAAACCCTCTTTCTTGAAAGTGGTAAGTTAAAATCTTCCTAAGACTGTTCACTGTTGTGGATCCACAGACTGTGGTGCACTTTATGCTTACTTGAATTACTTGAATGCTTACTTTTTCACACCACTCTCCATTTTACTAGATGATGATCAGAGATTACAGCATCATGGCATAGAAAGGGGTCCTTGGCCCACCATCAAGTTAACCTTCCTAACTACAATCTATAACAATCTAAGACAATGACGCCATTAATTAAGATAAAACATTAAAGGGATACTGTCATGGGAAAACATGTTTTTTTTTTCAAAAATGGTGATGCTCCAGTAGAATTCTGCACTGAAATCCATTTCTCAGAAGAGCAAACAGATTTTTTTATATTTAATTTTGAAATCTGACATGGGGCTAGAGATATTGTCAGTTTCCCAGCTCCCCCCAGACATGTGACTTTTGCTCTGCTGTACTGCAAGTACATAGGTGATATCACCCCCTCCCTTTCCCCCCCAGCAGAATAACAGAACAATGGGAAGGTAACCATATAACAGCTCCCTGATACAAGATAGCAGCTCCCTGGTAGATCTAAGAACAGCACTCAATAGTAAAAATCCAGGTCTCACTGTGACACATTCAGTTACATTGAGTAGGAGAAACAACAACCTGCCAGAAATCAGTTCCATCCTAAAGTGCTGGCTCTTTCTGATAGCACATGACCAAGCAAAATGACCTGAGATGGTTGTCTACACACCAATATTACAAACTATATAAAATACACTTGCTGGTTTAGGAATTTACATGGTAGTGTAAACAGTGTAATTTAGAAATAAAAAATAAAATTTATGACAGAATCCCTTTAACAATATTCTCCTTTGTGTTTGAGGTGAACTTCTCTTGAACTTGTACACAAAGCAAATCCTGTTTGTTTCAGGAAAAAAAAAAAACTTTCAGACGCAGACATCTTTATTTTTCTCCTCTTTTCTTCCTCACCAAGGAATGGGTTTGGAGACTGATTTGGAGAATTTGGAGCAGTGACTGGGATGCCAGGGGCCCACCTGAAATCCTTAGACCGTGGGCCCACTTTCCAAACTATTATTCCTCCTCACTCACTATTCTTCTAGTCTTTTATATTTACTTAGTGTATTCTAGTCCATTATTAAGCATTTTTTTCATAAAGAAATAAGGAATGACAATCAAGTTGGCCACATAGTTAGAAGCAAAAGGGCCCACTGACACCTGGGCCCACCGGGAGTTTTCCTGGTATCCAGGTGGGCCAGTCCGACACTGATTTGGAGAAATGATATCTAGACAGTACAATATTGATAGAGAAATTGCCATATTTGGGAGACATTGCCAAAATGCGAGTCTTTTTTCCATGAAGAACTATTGTAGCATAGTTGAAATGGGCTTCTCTAACAATATAGAGCAATGTATATGCTACTGGATAGCTAAGCCCCCTTAAACACAATGTTATATCATCATTGATGCAAACATTTCAGTAAAATCTCCATGGTTTTGCAAATTCTTACAAAAACTAAATGTCCAAGTTCACCCATCACTACTGGTAACACATTAGGCCATTATCTAAGTGCCATATCATACAGTAGATACCTCGCTATCAACTACAGATTCTACAGATCAAATACAGATTTCGATTCTGCATTTTGTTAACAAGAGTCATTAGCAATACACCCCGGACACATCCATGACTTCTTAGAGTAGGGCCTTTTCATAGACGGGACAACTGATTTGTATGTTGCAGCCAATCACTTCTCAGACATTTATTATCCCTTAAGCTAGACTTATTTACAATATTTTTTAAATTGTTCATTTCTCATTTGATTTATCCCTTTAGGACTCTGTCTCTGTGGGGATGCCTGAGAAGCGCCAGTGGACATCAAGGGACTGGCTAAGATTTGCTCCTCTTTGGATGGTTATAATCTTGATTGCTGGAGCAGGGATAACATGGTACATTCTAGGTGGGTAAAGAGGAAAATAAAAAATTATCATAACATAGATAGGAATCTACAAGGGATCGTGGTCCAGGCAATTCCTACTCAGAAGCAATAGAGAGGCCACTGTGACCATTTTGCCACTAGCCTGTAAATCACATAGGAAGCAAAACACATAATTTCCCAATCTGTTTGTAGGATGGGGAAGAAACACTGGACCACTGCCCAAAATGGGGGCCCATGCACAGAAAATTACCTATTCATGGTTGAACTCTTAACTTTCAACTTTCAACAGTTGTTGGAAAATGCCATGTAATTTCCTTGATGAACAAGGCTGCATCATCATTATCATGATTGTTCTTTTCTGACTTTTCTGACTTCTAAAATCTGTATTTGTATTGCTCTTGCTCTGTTTTCAATGTGTCTTTACCTGTGTGAAACTGTTCTCTTTTTATTATTCTGTAGAGGTGGACACAAGTCCAGTGCTGAGGGTCAGCAAGTTGTATTCCTGTACTCTAAACATTCTGAGCCAAGAACTTACCTACGACTTGACAAGGCCTGAAAGTAGCTCATTCAGAAATGAGGCAGCACACCTTCAGAAACTGGTAACTGACTTCATCCAAAATCTTCTCTAAAGACATTATCATTTCTCTCTCATGCCGGTCCAAACTGGGCTGGTCTGATAGATTGGCCCTAGACTAATAATCTTATCATAATGCAGGCCTATGCAGAACCATTAGGACCTCAACAACAGGCCAACCTGTGTGGCCAATTTTCAGCCAGATATCACTCAAGCAGGCTTCTTGCCAAAAAGCTATTGACTCTGCAGGGGCTAAATTGCCAACTTATATTGGTCCATGTATGGCCAGCTTTACTGAGTATTCTTGGACATAATTAAAGACTGAGCAAGTAGCCAGTTGTTGCAGAAATGCAACTAATCTTCATGGGTCCATAAACTGGAATAGCTCTTCAGCTACAGCATGCATACTCTGTGATCAAATCCATGGAGATTCTTGGGAATGCTTGATACTCTCCAGTGTCAGAAGGAGATTCTGTTGTTCTTCCTCCTTTTCTTTAACAGTCTCTGTGGCTATGATTTAGTTAGGCCTACTGGGTTATGTTTGTGAGACAATTCATTTCTGAGTTAGGTTAACTGAAGGCCCTTAAGTCTTTGACACAGGTGACCAATGATAGTTGTACCCTCCCATAACTTAATAAATTGACCATCTTAAAATACAAGTTAGAAAATATTCATGTGCCCATTTAGGTTCCCACCTTTTCTGGAAAAAAAATACTGGCCTCCCTGTTGCCATGCTTCCCTTTTACCAAGATCAGGACCAACCATCTATTTTATAAAAACAACTAGGTGGCAATTCTATTAACTATTCCCTATAATGAAAAGCAGGACAATACATTCATTTCTCAGCATCTCCTTATCCCTGGTCAGAAAACTTTAGTGCATGACTGGAAACAGATGAAAAGTTCTTAGCCCAAAAGGAAAATATAAATAATTTACTTCTTAAAAGCTCAACAATGCAGTGCTACTGACTGGGATACATTCTAACTATATCTATTTAACCCACCCTCTTCTCCCAACTCTGTTCTTTTCCCACAAAGCTTGTGATATACATCTTTCCTAAATATGTATTTTTGTTTTTGTTTTAGGTGAATGGTCTTGTTCTTGCTTCTGAACTGGCACCGTATCATAACTCTTGCACAGTGTATGCTTTCGGGTGAGATCCTCAGCCTCTATCATGTTTATTTCATCTAAAGAGCCACAAAATAACACAAGTAGAGGTTATTTACAGTAGAGTCATTTACTACATGGATGGCCTGACACAAATTTTAAACAATGAGCACATACTGCCATGTTTTTTGCATGTTTTCACCAGCACTGTATTCATGAAGGGCCCCTTGGGGTAGAATGTATGTAGGCATCCCCCATCCCAACCCTACCTGCATCATTTAGACACCAAAGTTAGGGAGCTGTCAGGTGCAAAGTGCAAAGAGCTGTCAGTTGCACAGGGCTGCATCTACCTGCTATCCTGAAACAAAATAACAATTCAAAGAGCTGGATTAACTAAAGATTCAATGACTCGGGTGCAAATATGGGAATGTTATGTAATTTATACATTTTCAGCAGTAGGTGGGGTTCTTCAATATATTTCTTGAATTTTGGATTCCTAAAGGCATCATTATTCCCACACCCCTTGCAATATGAGGTACAGCACTTTATTATTAGGTTCAGACCCCCTTATTACATAGACTGCTATGTATGGCTCAGAGTTTAATATATACAGGAACGCTTACACCAAAAATCCATTTAAATTGAGATATCAGTTACTAACTACAACATATTAAACCTTTCCACCCCCAAACCAGAAGCCTTAGGTTTCCAATGCAATGTATTTATCAACAATACTTCTGGTACTTGTTGACATCTTTTAACAATAACCCATCCTGTTTACTGTGTTCATTGCATTTTTAGCTTTTTCTTAATCTCATTAGGTGAAGTAGGGACTCAGCGTTCTTATATGAATATAAGGGGAACCAGATTAAACCTAAAAACTTGGGATACAAGTAAAAAGAGAGAGAAATTGAGCTGGAGAAAACTGTGTCCCATGAGCCCTGGTATTTGTTTAGCAAATCTGTCATCTCAGCGGCAAAACCTGACATGAAAAGCCTCCCCTAAAAAGCCACATGACATTCATAGTAAATTTCTGACATTTGCTTGCTGACATTTATAATAAAGTTAACACAACATCGTTTCTCTCTTAATGCCAGACACATGTTCTTTAGGGATATTAAATCACGATCCAATGCTGATTCTTATATTTTACAAACAGTACTGCCCAATAAAACCACTCACAGCCAAATGATCTTGCGTTTTGGCACTTTCTAGAACCTTATGCTTCGATAGACTTATTGGACTGACAGTGACCAAATGGTACCTGAATAATTCAGTGAAATCTTGTTTAGCAGAAGTGTTTTATTTTTCTTTGGAGATTGAGGCACACAGCCACCTTGAGAGCCTTAAGTGGCACTAAAGAATAAAGTATAGCTTAGCTTTCCCAGTAAATCTGAAATTGCAAACAGCACTGTTCATCATTCCCTGATAATAATAAATAATATCACATTAGACCTATTTGTTAATTTGGGAAAGATCGTATTACGTATTTGCTAAGGGGAGATACTACTACACCTGACTGTTGTCCTGGTTATAGCTAAAGATTCTGCATATATTCCCCTATTGTGTCCTCTATATCTATCAAAGCTCAGTATTTGTCTGGTGGTTTTTATTCAGGTTTCATGACTTTTTTTCTTACAGAGAAGGGAGTCTGAAGATCTATTTCTGGGTGAGCTTGGAAGTGCCTGATACTGACTCCAAATATGTAACTGTGAGCTCCGTCACTGCGGCACTCAACAGTGTTCTACATAAAACAACCAACCCCCAAGGCCACTATATATTTGACCAGTACCATGTGGACCCAAATTCATTGACTATTCAGGGTTAGTACAATTTATTTACACAGGGCTGGTTTATAAGCAGCTAGGTACCCAATAAAATAACTGTAATGGTGAATATGAGGGTATGTGTTTCTTTGTGGGACCAGATACAAACGTACAGGCAATGTTTAGAGAATTTGTAACATTAGACCCACAGAAATGGAGAATCTGCCACCATAAGCCTCTATTATATAGTAGTCATAGAAACCCATCGAACCAATGTGTCATTTTCAAAAAAACCATGTGCCTAAAGTTATTGTCTGTTGCCTTTTAAAGTATTGCCTCTCTGTTAGTCTGTGATTATACTGCACCCTAGTGGTAGCCTAAGAGGTGACTGCCCATTTATTTCGAATCATGAAAGGCTATGTAATTTTTGTCAGCTTTATAATATACATGAATTCAAAATGTAAGTGAAAGCAGCAGTTATTTGTCTCCTCTCTGCATTGCTACCAGTTTTTATTAAAACAATTAGCAGAAGCCACAACTCCATCATACAAGCAGGCCCGGATTTGTGGAAAGGCCACCCATGGGCTCTCCTATGGGTTCAAAAACAGTAGGGTGCATTGGAGATACAATCATTTTTTACATTTCCCGTGGGCAAATCTACATTGCTCCAGTCTTGATGATTAAAATGTGCATGAATAAAAGGGAGGGGCGATGAATGGCTGGGCCTAGGGGTGCCTGCTATGCAAATCCGGCCCTGCATACAAGATTCCAATTTGTTTAATGACCTGCATGATTCTTCAAAGGACAGCTGATCAGTTGTTTTTTGTTACACTGTTTAAATAGTCCCAACCCACAGTGCAGAGAATAGAAGCGGACAGACCATTGAAAATGCATAATTTATAGGCTGCTTAAAATTATGTTTTATATCATTAGGTTGTATATTTCCTTTAAGGTTACTTATAATGTAACCATTCAAATCCCTATTACGATGTTTACTATGAACCTGGATTTATGCAGGCAAATGGCAATGTCATAACCTGATGTTTTCCGAATCCATATACCTGAACACATACCTTGTACTTGATCCAAACTAAGATATAATTCATCCTTATTGGAAGCAAAATTAACCTATTGGATTTATTTAATGTTTGTTTACATGATTTTCTAGTAGACTTAAGGTATAAAGATTCAAATTGCAGAAAGATATGTTAAAGGAAAACACTAGGTCCCAAGCATTCTGGATAACAGGTCCCATACCTGTACAAGATTTATACCTGTCAGGCGGAGATTCTCCCCAGAGGATTCTTTTGCAATTTAATGGACCGAGAGAGCTGCAGAAGCCTTATTGAGCAATAGGATACAGCCTGTACATTGCTGGCCTACATTTCCCGACAAATAGAACCCCTCAATGACAGGTTGTTGTTTGCTAGGATTTGTAGTTCAGCAACAATTGAGTAAAGTGTGGCTGAGTAACATTGTTTTGATCTCCTTTAATTATTTAACAGCAGGTTTCTTCTCCAGGCAGCTTCTTTGCATTGGTCTTACTCACTCTTACTTCCTTGGCATTGAGTTTTGCTTGTATTTATGACCCAATTATTATTTTCAGCGGCCAGTGTACATGACATCCAGCTGCTCTCTTCCAGTGCTGGTAGGGAAGTCCATTTTTACTTTTATTTGATTATTGGCAATGTGTGTAATTCACAAGACAAAAAAACAATTATCCACAAATCTGACATCTTAAATTGGTGCTGGTGTGGAAGGAAAACAAATTTACCCAGAGAATATTTTAGGGTGCCTTTATTTTCTCAGAATATTATAAATCCACAGCAGGTACGTAGATTCAGAATGCATATATGAGAGACGAAGGCAACAGAAAACAGAATGTAATTATATGCTGATTTATTCTTGATTTGCATGTTAAATATCATGTCAGTTCATCTTGCATTTTATTCATCTACGCCTCCCTGGTTATCTAGAATTTCTTGTACGTCTTAAATTATGTTGGTGAAAATATCAGCATGGGCGAAAGGGGTCTGGAGAAAAGCAGTGTCTGAGACAGGGAATTCATGGTTCAAAATTGCATTACAGAACATTTATGGTTTTACAATTTCTATGCACAATTGATCATAATTTTTCCATCTTGAAACGAATGAGTGCCACAAATCTATAGTAATGTACAGATATTGCTGGTGTAGACTGAGTGCTTTTGCTAGGAAGCAAACACAAAATGACATTCCATGATGGCATTATTAGAAATAAAATGGCTTTTTGATTGATGCATGAAGTGGCATTAGGATTATCCCATTCCTAGAAGCCCCAGGTTAACTCTTTCTTTTCCCTAGCTCAGCTAACCTGCACTGCTCTAAGTGGGAGTCTGACTTAATTAAGTGTTTTTTTGCTATGTTAACTGTGGAATTATACCGAAATGGCATCAGAGTTAAACCGGCAGAACTATTTTATTCCTACTGACATTTGAAGGGCACTATAGAAATTATGGAAATATATTCTGTATTATTTATGCTTATTAACCTTGAGCAATACAGCTAAAGCATTAATATAATATAAGTCTAAAGAGCCAAGCATTTCTGTAGAAATGTGCACCAGGGGATAACATACTGTATACAGAGATGTACAGGGGTACAGCGACAGTACAGTAAGTAAATGCATTACAACCCTGCTCACAAGAGCCTGACATCTAGACATATCTTGGGAGCTGATGATAGACAGATGTGCCTAGGTTATAGCGCCATCCATCCAAGATGTTTTGTGCCACCAGCAGGCTCAATTGCATCACTATGGGGCAAATTCACTAAAGGAGGAATCGCCTAACGCTAGCGTTAATTCGCTAGCATATCGCATTTTCGTTAATTTGCCGATTTGGGGGCTACTCTCCTTCCCCCCTACATTTCCTAACTCATGGCACCTTAACTATACAGTGGGCACATGTGTAGGGCAAAATATAAATTGTATTTGCTGTTTTGAAGGTTTCCCAGGCTTGTGTAGTGATGCTACATATACCTCCATTGTAACTTAAATTTGGCGCCATATGCAAATTAAGCATCGGTAGTAGGGATGTAGCGAACTGTTCGCGGGCGAACTTGTTCGCGAGAACTTCGACCGTTCGCGTCCGCCGAATGTTCGCGAACGTCGCGCGACGTTCGCCAATTTGGGTTCGCGTTCGATTCGTTCGACCATTCGACCATTCGAATTCCTTCGACCGCTAAAAATTCGTTTGAACGATTGTAAGCATTCAATCTAATGAAAAGCATTCGATCGAATGGTTTCGATCGTTCGATTCGAATGAAAATCCTTCGATCGAACGAAAATCCTTCGATCGAATGATTAAAATCCTTCGATCGTTCAGATCAAACGATTTTAGCGGGTGTTCGAAGTTCGCGAACTGTTCGCGAACGTTCGCATTTTTTGCCGGCGTTCGCGAACACCAAATCGGCAGTTCGCTACATCCCTAATCGGTAGCATAACTTTGCTTTTCTTGGCGAATTAACGCTAGCGCAACTTCGCAACCTTACACTTTCCCTGAGCGCAACTTCGGATTTTAGTGAATTTGCGTAGCGCTGGCGAAAATACACCTGGCGAAGTGCGGCGAAGCGGACGCTGGCGTAACTATGAATTTTAGTAAATTTGTCCCTATATATCCAAATATGTCCAGTAACAGCAGCAGGACTTTCTGCCCACACTCCTCTGTGTCTAAGACAGTGGCCGATATGCTCATAGCTGCTCCTGATCTGTCTCAAGCCTACACTTCTCTGGTAGGAGGAACCGCCACTTAGCATTGCAGTTTGAGATTTTGGCACTAAATATGGGACAGTTTGAATGTATGTATTTCAAAGTACAGTTAGTGGAGCATTAATAACTATGTCACGGGCCAAGAAATGTTAAATTGCCTCTGTCTGAGTTTGATGGCTGATTCCCAGCATTTATACCAAACACAGGCACAGGCAGAGTAACCACCTCCAGCTTATCTCACTGCCAAAGCTCAAGCTCCATACTGCTCCATGAATGATTACATAGCAGCAGCTTTAGACACCTTGAGTATGCAATACATAATAAATAGCTCAGAGACTCCCAAACAGGCTAGCTCTTTGGCACAGGTTTTCAAATTTGTTTAGCTCAAGCCCTCTGTTTGATTCTTTAGATTTAGGCAGGCCTCCCAGTGGCTGAAGTAACTCAGAAGAGATGGAGCAATGGCATTTGGCATGATATGCTTCAGATTTTCTTCAGTCACATACACTTAAAAACCAACATACTTAAAATAGTGCATAATTTCACAAGCTTTCGGTAATGGACATCCATATGATATAGCAACTCCAATTTGACCTAGCAGTATATGCCAGTGACTTCTGCATTTTATGCTTTATTGGCCCAAGCAATACATCAGTTTATAACACAATGTCCCCACTATTTCATAACATAGTCACCCTAGTGTTTTATGATACATTGATCCCAGTATTTCAGAATATTGCTGCAGCCAATGCTAGATCACTATAGCATACAGTATATTGATGGAGTCACAGACAGTGGTATATGGCTTTACCAGTATAGTGATCCAACATTGACTGCAGTAATATACTGTATGTAACTGTGGCCCACTATTTCATGACACTGTGGCCCCATCATTTCACAACACAGTGACCCCAGTTGTTTATGACCTTGTGGCTCCAGCAATATATGTGCAATAGAACAGAGGTGAGGACAGCAACATTTCAATGGGAAATTACATTGCTTCCCTTAAATCTTTTATTCATAGCTATACAGTGCATTAGTTTGTGACATACGCCATGTTTCTGGGGCCTCCTGCCCCCCCTTCCCCAGCATATATGTCCCAGTGGAAAAGTTCAGGACTACTTATATGAGCAGCCCTTGGCTCCGTCAAGGAGTGTTTGATGGGGTAAGATCCCATTGGCATTGTAGCCTAGAAAGGGAACCAGTGTGGAGGGTTTAGGGCCTAGATAGTTTCCCACCTGGGTCACACTTAAAGAGGAGTCCCCTAAGGAAGAAAAGAAACTCTGGGAAGGATGGGATTATATTTCTCTTGCAATGCTTAGCTCATACTACTGCTTGTGAGTATGTACTGAATATTCAATGAATGTGCCCTGTGTTGTTGCAGTATTCTCCTTTGTGGATTGTTCTAAATAAATTAGTTCTGGTTAATGGTTAAAGAAGTACTTGTGACCATTCTTTGGAAATACTAAAGGTTACAGTTGCAGTACACACTGCCTCCACAACATTGCTAGGGCACACGCTGAAGAGTAATAGATCTCATCCGGAGCAAATATATTGGTAAAGCTGATAGTTCTGAGTAAAGGTGCTGCTCCATTTTACTATAGCCTTACATTGGATACATCTCTAAGCCCTGCCTACAATGACCTCTTTCATCTAACAGTATGGAAAAAGAAAGCCAATGTGTCAGGTCAATGGTCTGCTTAAAAGGCATAAAAATACTAGCAGCGTAACCAAGGATTCTAAACTACCTTGAACTCATCTTTAAACCTCCCTACAAGTAAAGTTTCTACATTTACTTTACTTGTTTGCTATGCTTACTATTGGTAATTATTTTACTATTGTAGCCTAACATTCTTTCTGTATTAAATGAAAAGTCAAATGTTTTAATAAGGTTTTGATGGGGCACTAACATAATGGAACATTTTTAATATATAAACATATCTGTAAAAGATCAAACGAGAAATCTCTCTCTTGGCAACATCTCCTTACTGTTTTATCTCTCTTCTAATCTCTTTGCTTGGTTCTTGCTCTTTGTTCTTCCTCTACCTCTTTCCTCTTTGTAGGCCATGGGGGTAATCTTCTCCTCTGTCTCATTCCTTACTCTGACAGGGTGCTACAGGTACAGCTATGTGAGAGCTGGCCAAGAAATTCTTTTGAAGGGACCTGATTATCTTTCCCCTACCTGTGTGTGGCACCTGCAGGGTCCTCCTGCTTATCTTCTTCGTCTTCGTCTAAAATGGACTCGCTCTGAGTGTAGGGACCGATTCGCAATGTATGACACAAGTGCCCCTCTGGAGTCCCATCTTATTACCTCGTAAGTTTCAGAATATAATAATAATAATAATAATTGGAAGTCAGTGGGAAAGAATGGTGGTAGACTTTACAGCAAAAATAGCACGGTAGAAAAAATAGTAAAATGTGTTGGCATCTTCAAGGGCGAATGAGCCCATGATATTGTTACTGTACATTTGGAAACATTCTAAACACGTGTTTTCCTTAGGATATCTTCATTTTAGAGATGGAAAAGCTATAGAAGGGACTAGATAAGGACAGTATAGTACATTAGGTATCATTGGTTCTAGCAAGTAAAGGTGCTTACTGTTTATATAATATTGCATATAGGAGGAAGAAAGAAGTGTCAAGAGTGATAGTGACAATTGTCACAAAAGTACGATATGTAGGTAGAATAAGAGAGGCTTAGAATTGATGTTATAAAATACTAAGGGGAAAAGTACGATATGTAGGTAGAATAAGGGAGGTTTAGAATTGATGTTATAACATACTAAGGGGATGTGTAATAAGAGATGCAACATTTAATATCTTATCACCAATAGCAACCAATCAGCAGGTAGCATTTACTGGTCACCTGCTTAAAAGACCAAACATTTTATTGGTTGCTATATGTCACTGCCTAGGCAAACTTCTTTTAACCCCCCCAACCCATAATGATTAAATAAAAAATATATCCTCCCAGTAGCAGTTTCTGCTCATCATAAAATATATCAGACATTTTCAACCAGCCATGCTAATAACAGACTAGATGAGCAATTGATTACAATCATTCTATTTAATTGTATGGAGTCCCTGAGCAAAATGTGTTTTAGGGCCTCCTTATCCTAGGGGAAGATTATCCATTACATGCACAATGAGTCACTCTTATTGGGTTATCTGAACTCTTGCCATCAATACAGCAGCTGGATAGTCTGCTGTCTTTATTGATGTTGCCCTGATATGTTTCAAAGTGTTGCCACCACCAAACAACTCTTTTATCACAAAATATTATCACCCAAGGGACACCCTTTTGTGAGGGAATACTATTACCTCCTTCAGTTATAAGTACAGTAAAATCTCAGTATTTTCATCTGCACTTTTCCCTTATTTTGCATAGTTTTTTTCTGCAATCAACCCATTATCAATATATTAAGGACACTGAGACATTGTGTCCATTAAGCTACTAGAAAATGCCTTACCCTTTAAATAAAACAGGGATTGTTTGTCCATGTATTGTGACATATTTAGGCTGACCAACTACATCAAGTCATCCCTGGTATGGCCAGTCCTACAATCAACTTTCCTCTGATTCATTAGGAAAGTCTACTACTTCATTATACAGTTTACACTCTAATCAGTGCTACGCAATATGTTGTCAAACTAAAAATGCATGTTAATAATAATAATAATAATAATAATGAAGCAGTAGAATTCTTAATAAATCATATGAAAGTGAGTAATAATTTGTAGTTGTTTTGGAAGAACCGCTTCACTTGAATTTCTGAAAAGCTGAAGCCAGTTTTGTGTTTGCAAGAAGTATAATTAGATGGCAAAGCCTTCCTCCTCTCCCTCACAAACCAGCTGCCTTGTCATCCTAATATTCTAGCAATCTGTAGAGCAATCAGACCACAGCAGTCCTGGCTCAAGCTCATTGCTAATATCACTGCAGGATTATGAAGCCTTAGTAGAAATATAAATAAATAAATAAATAATAGGCAGAGGGAGGGTATACGATAGCTTAATAATGTCATAGTAACAACTCTAAGACAGTTTAAAAATATAATTTTTTGAATACAGGCTATATATATATATTTAAAAAAAAGTAGACCAGGGTTTTTAACTGTGTGCAGTCTCGTAATTTAGTAATATTCCACCTACTAATAGGGGAAATAATCTTAGATTGAAAATATAGTTTACCTTTCTTTTATTTTCACTTCACTAGAGAACAAGGAACATTCTTGGAACATGTGCTTGGAACATACTGTACTTTCTCCTGTGACTTTCCCACCCTTCACTAATGTTGGGATTTGGATAAAGCAAAGACAAATAGATATCTTAAAGGAACAGCAACACCACACAATTGAAAGTAATGAAAATATTATGTACTGTAGCACTGCACTGGAACAACTGGTGTGTTTGCTTCAGAAACTCTCCTATAGTTTATATAAACAAGCTGCTGTGTAGCCATGGGGGCAGCAAACACACCCATTTTACCAGTGCAGCCCAACAGTACTTTATGTTGTCATTCCTTTAAAACACTTTCATTTATTGGTGTTATTGTTCTTTAAAGTGCTGCTCCTGAAAAGTCTAATGCTTGGTTCTTCCTACATGATTCTGTTACAGGCACTATGGTTGCAGTCGACAAGAACCCATCTCTGAAATACTGTCTTCTGGGAGCTCCATGCTGGTTGTCTGGAAGCAGGCGATGTACAGTTACTATGACCCATTCGTCCTCACAGTCATGCCGCTTCTAGTTGAAAGTGAGTTGAGAGGAGACAAAATGGGAATATTGGAGAATTTCAGAGTAAATAGAGAAAGAGAAACTGCTACTTAGAATTAGGAGAAAAGAGGAACAGTGATGAACAAGGCCACCAGTAGGAGCAGGGAGTTGTAGGGTCTATTTTAAGAGACATTCCTTATGATTATTTGAGTATGATGAAATAGTTCTTAGTTGAAAGCTTATTCAGTATATATTCAAATATATTTATGTATATAATGTGAGAACCTATTTGCTTATGTGTTTCCCTCTTACCCTGCAGCCTACACCCTACTCCAGTGCTTGGATATTGCAGACATTCAGGTCATCCATGGTTTTGTCTGTTGGTGACCTAACCATTGGAACATACAATATATACAATAAAACACCCATAAACTGGTTTATATTTGTAATAAAGCATACAAACTTAGGGGCAGATACATCATAATGTAATCTTCAAGCTCACCACAGAAAAACTCACCTTCTATTCCTTTCTGTGGGATTTCTAGAAACGTATTAAAATAATGATTAATTTGTTCACCCATTGATATATATGTACGTCATAGCAATGAATAGAAAGAGGGTGAGTTTTTCTGTGGTAATCTTACGTTTTGACAAATCTGCCCCTTAGTATGCTAACTTTAGTCTACTTGAAGGGATAGACAGAAATTGTCTTTGGGAATGAGGTGGCCAAAAAACTCCAAACTGAGAATCCCTAAAGTAACTCAAGGTAGGGGAACAATTTGCATATATTGGGTAAATATCATGTAATGTATATTTACCATTTACCTTATTTGTCCTCAGGTTGCCAACACAGCATCCAAATGAAGGAAGGGCTAAACATTCAAGGTCAGCTTAGGACACCCTATTATCCAAGATACTACCCTCCAAAACCTCAATGCACCTGGAACATCACAGTAAGTAATAGACCTCCCATAAATATAACGTGTCTTGCAATAAGACAGTAATGTCAATGTTTCATGTTTGGTCATTCAGACTTAATTTTGATTTCATTTAGCCCTATTTAACTCACTCTATATAGAGTGTTGGACTGGCCCACCGGGATACCAGGAAAACTCCCGATGGGCCTAGGTGACAGTCGGCTCTTTTGCTTCTAACCCTATTTCATGGTCATTCACTATTTCTTTATGGTAAAAAAGAGGCTTTATAATGGAAGAATAAAGTATAGTAAGTAGATATAATAGGCTAGGAAACAGGCCCGGACTGGCAATCTGTGGGTTCTGGCAAATATCAGAGGGGCTGCTATAAGGTCTCATAGAAAGTCAGTATTTAGTGGGCTGGTGGGGCTGTTTGGGACTCTATATGGGCTGATTGGACCTCTGTGTACCTGAAATGCCAGGGCCTATTTTAATTCTCTGGACCTGCTAAGAGAATAAAGAGGTTGACTGAGGAGAAGAGGAATAATAGTTTGAAAAGTGGGTACACAGTCTAAGGTTTTCTGGTGGGCCCCTGGCATCCCAGCCCAACACTGTCTATATAGTCTGTAAAGCTCTAATGGCCCAAATTGACCTTCAAGTGTCCAGTGCAGATTGTCCATTTTCTTGCTCCACTGCAAAGTTATGCAACGATACAGGGAACTAGTTCTATGTGGTAGTTCGTAAATAAGTACTGTTTTATTAACCTCTTGCCAATGTCTCCTAACAGGTCCCTTCTCCTGAGTATGGTGTAGTTCTGTGGTTTGAAGGCTACATGCTGTCAAGGCAATACACATACGCTCCTTGCATGCAGGGAGCTTGGCAAATACAGAATCGAAGGTAGAATACAAATTGTCTATTACCAAAGCATACATACTTTATGGATGTAGTACCTGTATATCAGTGCAATAGCATGTACCTAAGCACATTTTAGTGTTCATATTAGCAGCCAAGGTGCACATTTCCCTTACAGAAAAGCTGATGTATCTCCCTGGCTACTGAGGGACAGGTGTTTCTTGCTGAAGGGCTGTACAACGTTTTCCTTTAACTTACTGGCTGTTTTTGTCATTAGCCATTGATATCCATTGTACAGGTATGGGACCTGTCATTCATAATGCTCTGGACTTGAGGTTTTCTGGATAACAGATATTTCCGTAATTTGGATCTTAATACCTTAATTCTACTAGAAAACTATTTAAACATTAAATAAACTCAATATTATGGTTTTGCTTCCAATACGGATTAATTATATCTTAGTTTGGATCAAGTAAAAGGTACTGTTTTATTAGTACAGAGAAAAGAAAAAGAAAATCATTTTTTAAAGTTTGGATTATTTGAATAAAATGGAGTCTATGGGAGACGGCCTTTCCATAATTTGGAGCTTTCCGGATAGCTGTTTTGTGGATAATTTATCCCATGCCTGTAGTACCAGAACATACTGTAGCTTCCAGAGGGTGCTTCAGGTAGGCTTCCATTCCTTATTTAATTCCCTACTGCAATAAATGTGATTTATTAATAAATACTCTCTGCAAGGGTCTGTAAGGGTCCATAAAACTAACATTTTTTTTTACTTGCTAAGTTGGTATTCCAAACATAATGCTTTTTTATTACACATAGGATGTGTGGGTTTCGGGTGCTCCAATCCTATGCTGAGAGAATTGTCCCAGTCTCGGGCAATGTCACGGTGTCCTTTACCTGTCCCACCACTTTAACGGGGCCTGGTGTGCAAGCCTCTTACAGCCTCTTTAACCAATCAGATCGTAAGTTTATCTAGGGTGGGGACATTGTAATGATATTTTGTAGCTATGAATGATCTCTAGCTACCATTGTTAATATAAAGCCATACCAGCTTCCCCTATTTCTAGTGCCTATTAATTGAGCTAAGTAGTTACTGTCCTACAGAAATTTATCAAACGTTACCAACCACCCTATTATAAGTGCTGCCATATTATTATGTCTGGATCCTGTAAACAAGAATGGCTTGGATGTTTCCTGGACAAGCATAATATTCAAGGCTACATTAGTATAATTTATATATAGGTATATATAGTTATATATGAGAGTGTATAGATAGATCTGTATATGTATATATATCCCCTGGGGTTCATTTGAAAGGGTTGCAAATGATGGTCTTTTTTCAACCCAACTTAACTATGTAACTATGTCGCCCCAGCATGTCCTGGAGAGTTCCTTTGTGCTGCAAATGGTCTATGTGTGCCTCTCTGTGATGGGGTTAAAGACTGTCCCAATGAGTTAGATGAAAGGAACTGTGGTAAGTAATTGAGTTCAACCAAACTCAGTCACTACTTATCCTGATTAAACCCTCATGTTGACAAATGTAATAAAGTACTGCTATATCCACAGTGATATTTTCTTATATATAATAGATCATTTCTTCCTGTTGTTTTAAGTGTGCCCTGCACAGTACCACTGCCTGGAAGATGGGACCTGTATCACTATCAATATGGTATGTGATGGCAAGAAAGACTGTATCAATGGAACAGATGAGGAGCAATGTAACCAAGGTGCATACTATACAATCATTTTCCTACTATTCTTTTGATTTTGTATGTATAGATGTATTTTCTACTCTAACTTGTGAGAGAGAAAGAGAATAAAATTCCGTGTATGCAGATTCCCCTGTAAGCCCCCTTCACTTTGGTGGATTCTGTTCTCAAGCTAGCCTTGGTCACTACTACCCTGACCTTGAGGACAGAGCCACCTATTTGGCTGTAAGAACAGTTCTTTGTTTTTCTGTGCTTTAAAAAGATATCTCTCTGCTCTCCCACTAGTAACTCCCTTTTTACAAGTCTGTAACAGCTCAGTGATTCATTTCTTCAGGGCCCTGACTGTTTGAGAGTTCAGAATCCACAGAGCTTTCGTCAAATAAACTTTGTCTTTCACTTCAGTTGGTCATCAATAACTGAATTTTTATGTCGATACTAAGGATTCAATTGTAACTGGACAGTATGGACAATTTATAGACATCTTTTTAGAAAATGTTTTTAGAAAAAAACATGTTTATGCATTATTGTTGTAGGGATAAATATGCAGGGGTGGCCAGCAAGAATGCCACTAGTATTACTGTATATCACATGAATTGGGGTAGGCACAGATATACTTTATCAATTTCTGTTGTGTGAATAAAAATAATAATAATAATTAGTGATGGGCAAATTCATTCGCCAGGTGTAAATTCGCAGCAAATTTCTGAGTTTTGGCACCAACTAATACATTTGCGAAATTGGTGTGAAAAATCGTCGCAAAAATTTTTTTGCAAAGTTTTCTGACGCCGGTGACAATTCCGACGCCGGCAACAATTAAAGGCATGGCCATTGACTTTAATGCACGTCAAATTGTCGCTTGTGTTGGAATTGTCGCCGTTTCGCAAATGTTTTGCCGTTTCGTGAATTTCGCTGGAAATTTTTTCATCAAAGTGAAAGGGGACAACTTCGCCCATCACTAATAATAATAGAACAATCAACTGCTATAGGGTCCTAAACCCAAGAAACCCCGAGGTAATAAGGTTTTAGCTTTCAGAATATTTTTATTGGTAGTGTCTACAAACAGTGGGGCAAAAAACACTGCTTTGTACCTTCTTCAGAAATACAGAAAAACAAGCTTTTTTGTTTTTTCAAGGACTGAATGCCCAATGGACAATGCAATTGGAGTGCCTGCACTGTACTGCGTGGCCATTGTAATTCCCAAACCTCATATATAGCTGCTCATGTTTAGAGATCTTGCTATAAATGTTCTTCTATTTCTTTATCCAGCTGTGGCCTGTGGTGCGTTTAACTACAAATGCGCAGATGGAAGCTGTGTGCAGAAGCCAAACCCTGAATGTGATTCCATAGAAGATTGCGCTGATAAGTCAGATGAAAAGAATTGTGGTGAGTTTGTGGAACAAGTGCAGGGCAGTGTTAGTGGGTAGCACAAAAAAAAAAACTCTTTATAATGGAAGCATGGCAAGATGATATAGCACAGGAGAGGAAACATGACACAAGATACTTGATACTAAGGGGCATATTTATCAAAGGTTGAATTTCGAAATATATTTCGAAAATTCGACCATCGAATGGCTATACTTGGACTTCGAATATCGAAGTCAAAGTTTTTTTAACGAATTTGACCGTTTTGCAGTCGAAGTCAAATCGTTCCAATCGAACGATTCGAAGGATTTCAGCGATCAATCGAACGATTTTACTTTGACTACAACAAACTTAGAAAAATGCATTAGAAGGTCCCCATAGGCTAACATAGCACTTCGGCAGGTTTAATTTGGCGAACTATTGAAGTCGAAGTTTTTTTAATGAGACAGTACTTTGATTATCGTATGGTCAAATATTCGAACGATTTTACTTCGAATCAAAGTCATAGTATGCCATTCGATGGTCGAGGTATCCAAAAAATTACTTTGAATTTCGAATTTTTTTACTTCGAAAATTCCCTCGAATTCACTGCGACCCTTGATAAATCTGTCCCTTAATATTCTTGAAGAAGTAGATGTTTTTGAATGGTGACCATTCTCCTCTTACAGGCTGCGGCATTCAGGCAGTAGCAAGTCGCTTGGTTGGTGGCACCCAGGCACAAGAGGGGGAATGGCCATGGCAAGCCAGCCTACAGGTGCGTGGGGAGCACATATGTGGAGGGACCTTGGTGGCTGATCAGTGGATCCTTTCTGCAGCACACTGCTTCAACCCAGAGAGGTAAGTCAAAGAGGGCACAGAAATAAACTCTTTATGCACAATAAACTCTTTATGCAAATCAGTCTGAACTTTGGAATATACACTAATTCTCCTGCCCTGGTCCCACAGCAGGCACTGACTTTGTCTCCCCTTTTTTTACACCCCTGGTTAGGACTATGTATTCAGCTGCTTTGTATGTGTTAATTCATGTTGCTATTATTTTATTTTGTAATTTCTTTTTTTTAATATATAATAAAAAAAAAATTAAAAAGAAATAAGAATATTCCCTAGGTTTATTGAGACAAATGAGAAATCGAATGTAAAAGTTTTGGATGTTTATTATATGCATTGATTAAATAACAACCAATAAATAAATACTTTAATTATTTTAACCACAACATAGTAATCAAAGCTAACGGATGATTGGTTATTAATGGTAACCACCCTGCTGCAAAACTGTAAATATATTAGTCAACGAGGGCCACTAATATCTGGATGTTTCTTCTTCAGGGAAAAAAACTCATTTGGAAACAAAATTTAGGAATCCACAGGTTCTGGCCAGCTTTTTGACTTTCATTTAACTAAAAAATGCAGCATTTGTATTATAGGTGACAATTACTGAAGTACTTCATTAACAGATCAAGGGAATAAAGTTGCAAATTTTTGGCAAACAGGTCTGGGGGTCTCTAGTGAGATAGTAATGCAAGTAATTTAACAAACTAACAAATCTTTCAGACTGCAATACTTAAAGGACCAGTAAAATGCTAATTGTAGCTAAATGCTATCTGCAATGCAGGCTCTGAATTATTTCCCATAATGACAGGTGCCTCCACCCATTCAGGTGATCAGTGGAAGGAAGACGTTAAGACATGCAGGTTACCATGGAGAAAGAACTGCTATTTTAATTTCAAACCGATGCCTTCAAGTCTTATTTTCATTTTAAGAAAGGCTTTTTGTTGGAAAAGATTTTTGCTGCATATTTTCTTAAAAGCTAGATATACTGAATTGGCAGACATTGACATTTGTCTAATTAAGTTTGTTCCTACCGTATTTGAAAAATTGGTGATTTAGAGGGTGATTTAAAAAAAACAACAAAAACAAAAAAACTATACTGACAAAACTAGCAGTTGCACATATTCAACATTCAAAACATGTATGAGGAAGACCCGAGTCTGTTGCTGTTGACCTATAGATTAAATTAAAGGGGTTGTTCACCTTTAAATTAACTTTTAGTATGATGTGGAGGGTTAGATTGGTTTGATTTTTTTTATTATTTGTGGATTTTGAATTATTTAGTTATTTAGCTTTTTAAACAACAGTTTTCCAGTTTGCAGTTTCAGCAATCTGGTTGTTAAGGTCCAAATTACCATAGCAACCATGCATTGATTTGAATGAGACACTGGAATATGAATAGGAGAGGACCTCAATAGAAAGATGAATAATAAAAAGTAGCAATAATAATACATTTGTAACCTTACAGACCATTTGTTTTTAGTTGGGGTCAGAGACCCCCATTTGAAATCTGGAAAGAGTCAGAAGAAGAAGGCAAATAATTAGCCATTCTATCACATACTAAAAGTTAACTTAAAGGAGAAGGAAAGCTACTGAAGCAGTTTATTGCCAATAGATTAGTCATAATAGTGCAAGCTATAACACTATATTTATTCTGCAAAATGCTTTACCATACCTGAGTAAACAGCTCTAGAAGCTCTCTCTCTGTTTGTTTAGGATAGAAGCTGCCATATTAGCTTGGTATGGCATCACTTCCTGCTTGAGTCTCTCCCTGCTCACTCATAGCTCTAGGCTCAGATTACATCAGGGAGGGGAGGAGAGAGGAGCAAACTGAGCATGCTCAAACCCTAGCCCTGGAGGTTAAAGCTGAAACAGGAAGTCTGATACAGAAGCCCATGAGTACTCAATAGAAGGAAAGAAATGCAGTGTTTCTTTTTACAGAGAACTCATTACTGGTGTATTTATATAGACCTTTCTGCTAAAGTTTAATTAATTTTACTGACCTACTATCCAAAGCAGCCATTTGGGCACATACTTACATTTGACATCTCAAACAAAATGTAACGGTTTTGGCTTTGTTGCCCGTATACACACATATTCTACTACAAAGAGCAAATAGTGTATTTACATTTTTTATGACCAAACCAACCATGTACTTCTACATTATTATACACCACCTTAGACCTGGCATAACCCAGGTTGTAGACAGCCAGGAAGTTTTGGAATAAAAACATTGGATTAAAAAAAACTGTTTAAAAAGAGTTTAACGTTTACATACTGTACATTTTTGCATAAAATTATCATATAGCTGTATAAATATGCTGGAATTCATGAGGTGTACCCTGTCGATGTCTGATGAATCGCAATTCTGTTTTTATTTTTTTTTAACCATTGCTGTTATACTTATCAAAACCAGCAAATTCATTGGTGCAATTTAGTTGGAATTTGGCTCCAGAGTATTCAGTGTATTAAAGGCTAAATTGCCAGAGTGCTTTGGGTTCTCCCATAATACAGAAATAGAAGGTTCGCAGCAAGAGCAGCACAAAGATTACGATGAAGCATATAAGACACATTTTAGTTATGGGATCATTTCGACTTTTTTTTTCCACGTGCCTTTATTTCTGTGCAACTTTTTTTTGCCTGTAATCCTCATTTCTTTGGTTTTCTTGCTGCTTTAGCCTTTTCTATCACTTCCCTCTTCTCCAAACCTCCCTCAATCTACACTCTGCTGTCCTCCCATATTTACTTTATGTCTTCTTCTTCCATCTCATACTGTAGCTATGCATCACCTGAGGTCTGGACTGTGTACCTGGGTAAAGTGCGCCTGAGCAGGAGCACCCAGAAAGAATTATCCTTCAAAGTTAATCGACTAGTGATTCATCCTTTCTATGATGAGGATTCACATGACTATGACGTGGCCCTTGTTCTACTGGATCACTCTGTGCCTCTCACGTCTCCACATGTCAAGCCCATCTGCCTCCCTTCCAGTACCCATCACTTCCCCACTGGTTCCTTATGCTGGGTCACAGGCTGGGGTGCTGTCAAGGAAAATGGTATAAAGTAATTTTTTTCCATATTAAGAAGTCAGTGCTTGCTTCTGATTCCTGAATATCTGATAATTAATCCTGCACATGGCAAAACAAAGCATTCATGGATAAATATTCAGTTGAAATGCGTTAATTGTAGGATTGAAGGAACTGATAATTAGGTATCACCATGATACAAATATGGCTGAAATAATTATTCTTTCTGTGTGTACTACACAACAGTAAATGAAGACTGTGCTAAAAACTCGAAAAACTTGAGGTTTTTTTACTATATAATATGAACTTTTAGTGAAAAAAACTATAATTTTTCCAGATTTATTATACCCCGAGGATGCAAAAATCCTCAACCTGTCGAGGTATTGTAGAAGTCAATGGCAGAGGTTCTATATGCAATTTGAAGATATTATGTTCTGTACTGGGTTTCGTACAATAATCCGAACATTTGGCCTGATATCAAGAAAAATTCGGACTTTACAGGCGTCAGATCTGTAAAATTCAGATTTATCGCGAGACAATCTGAAAAAATGGGGTTTTCGTGCAACAATCTGAAAAATTTCCAGTTTTTCCCAATACAGTTTTTTCATGGTTTTTTAGACTTTTTTTTTATTTAAAACATGAGAAAAATTCGGATTTTGATAACCACCAAAATGTTGCAAAACCACAAAATTTAGCTAAAAAGCCTTGAAGTCAACGTAAGGCAAAATTCCATTGTTGTTAAGGTGTTTGAGAATATGCTTAATGCTAGGGCATTTATTTGTTATTCTAACAAATAAATGCTCTACCTTGTTAGAGAAGCTTCTTTTTACTATGCTACAACTGTTCTTTACAGGACAAAAACTCCCATGTTGTGAATTTCTTCTGAACACGTTGTAACTTTTCAGTGACTAGATATTAGATACTATGGGGCAAATTCACTAAGATGCGAAGTTGCGCCAGGCTCAACTTCGCCGCACTTCGCCATTTGCGCTCCGCAAATTCACTAAAATCCGAAGTTGCGCACAGGGGTAGCGTAAGGTTGCGAAGTTGCGCTAGCGTTGATTCGCTATGTAAAGCGAAGTTACGTTAGCGAAGGCTAATTTGCATATGGCGCGAAATTCAAATTTCAATGGAGGAATACGTATCAGCACTACAAATGCCTAGAAAACCTTCAAATCAGCAAATAAAAATTTTATTTTGCCCTACACATGTGCCCACTGTCTAGGTAAGTTGCCATGAGTCAGGAAATGTAGGGGGGAGGAAGGGGAGCCCCAAAAAATTTTTCGATCTTTTTCAGCCTTTCACCCATCATGTCACGCCAGCGTTTTTTGGGACTTAAAAAAAAATTGACTTTTTTTGAAACAATCCCTATCTACTCTATTGCGCTTCGCCAGGTCTGAGGTGGCGAAGGAAGTCTAGCGTAAAATGTAGAGTTCAGTACACTGCGCAAGTTAGTGAATTTGCGTAGTTACGTCGCTAGCGAAAATTCGCCTGGCGTAAGTATGCGAAGTAACACTAGCGAAACTACGCCAGCGTTCGTTAGTGAATTTGCGCAGTAACGAAAATGCCAAACGCTAGCGAATTAACGCTAGCGAATTAACGCTAGCGAATTAACTAAGCTTTGGCGCTTTTCTCAGGCTAGACATTTTACAAACCATGTTTTGATTCCTGAGGAAGGACGAGGAAAAGTGGGATCTTTTTTCTTTTCCAGTAAATGAGTTGCATTTATTTTGTATTGCAAGGAGACTGTATACTTTGTGACCATGCCTATTATCCATACTATTGTTCTCAGGTCCCACCAGTGATGTGCTCCAGAAGGTAGATATGCAACTCATCTCACAGGATATCTGTTCTGAACTTTACCGCTATCAGATCTCACCAAGAATGCTCTGCGCTGGCTATCTTGATGGCACTAAAGATGCATGTCAGGTGATTATACAAAAAGTATTTATTCTTCATATTTCAGCAATGCCACAAGCCCCAGTATTATCCACAAGCAAAGACTCATATTACAAATTATAGTACTTTTATTAGTTTTTTTAGAATTCATATTACCAGCAATAGGATTCTCATGATTAACTCCTATCAGATCCAATCCATATTTATTTTCATACTAAGTGGCACCAAATTTCATAAATGGTGTGTTGCCAAAGGGCTTTACACCAGCAGCCAGTCACAGGTCTTGTTTAATTACCTGTGGTGGACAAGTTCAACACTTGTCAAATAGGCTTGCAGTCAAGCAAAGCAAAGGTGAATTAAGGCCCATCATGTGTCTATTCATCCACCAGAGATCAGCATTTTATACGATCATTGCTAGAAATGCAAAGAAATGTTTTTTTTAAAGAAAAATTATTGCATGCAGAGTGTGTGTGGCACCCAAGGATTCACACTAGCCACCTTCAATGCCCTAGGATACCTTTTACATATCTCTGGTTCAAGTAGAAAGTGATCCATAAAATAGAAGATGAAAGGGTTAGAATTTGACTTCATTGGGATGAAAAAACGACATAAGCCATAATTAGCAGCAGTAACCAGATTATTTGAATGGTTTGAACCTTTACATTCCTTTTAATTAAATTGTATAAGGAGACAGCAAGCCTCACTCGTGATGGAAATTGCAAGGCTGGTATGCAAAAATGGATGCAAACTTTCTTCTTTGGGACGTACTTGCATTTAATGAGAATTCACCCAACCAGCCTGCTCTGATGAATAATGCACAAGCATGTCTATTGGTGCTAAGACCCTTGTATATAATGCCATGGTTCCCAATGCAGACATGTGAAAAGTGAACTGAATATTAGTGTCAAAGTTGCAACTTGTCTGTCATTCATGGAAATGATTACATGCAACAAAGTGCGTTTAGCTGCATTGTTCACATTTGCTGCACATAAAACTTGGTGGTGGAATTCTCAGGAAAATACACTGCTTTGGGGTGGGAAAACATGGTGATTTGTATCTGCGGTGTGAATCTAAATGAAAATGAGCATGTTTGAATGTACAGGCATGGGACTAGGGTTGCCATCAATGGCATCAAGCAACATTTTTACTGGTCAGGCCGGTAAAATATCGGCCAGGTGGCAACCCTACATGGGACCAGTGATCTAGAATGCATAGGAGCTCTGGTTTACAAATCGGAATTATTTGATTAAAATTGAGTCAAGGGAGATGGTCTTTTTGTAATTCTGCACTTTCTGGATAACGGGTTTCCAGATAACAGATCCCATACCTGTATAAAAATGCTGCCATATTGTCTGTTTTATTAAAATGAACCATGCAATTATCCTGGTATAAAAATCCCACTATTCCCAATTCATCTACCACCTTTTAAAAACAGTTGTTTAGGGGTGCCAATAAATAAAGAATTTCACAGTTCCCAAAAAATGATATCACAGAAGTGTTAACTGAAATCCTTCATAACATTTTATACTGATACTGCTGTAAATACTGCAAAGTACCTTAAAATGCTAAAGTAAATACACCTGACAAGGATATCCTCCACCAGTCAGTGGCGTAACTACCGGGGGAGCAGGGGGTGCAATTGGGCCAGGGCCCGCACCCCCGCAGGGCCCCCGGCAGTCACACTGGCTGGAGTCGGCTGCAGCGCCGCACGGACGAGGGTGGGGCCCGGCTGCACGGCCCGCCCCCACCTAGTTCCGTCACTGCCACCAGTAATTTATGCACTTTATTTAGCTTCAGTTTGGCAGTGGTGTTCATGAAATTAAATTTGCATTGACTGTTTTTCTGTATTTTACAGGGTGACTCCGGGAGCCCTTTGGTTTGTAAAACTGCCAATGGACGTTGGTTCCAAGCAGGTTTGGTGAGCTGGGGGGCTGGCTGTGGCATCCCCAGATACTTTGGGGTGTATAGCCGAATAACAAGACTCGTACAGTGGATTGAATCTATTACATCATAAATTGAGTACATTTCTATAGAATGAAATTAGAGAACAACAAATTAATGGAACTTCTAAGGATCAAAGGAAACACCAGGAGCACTTTTCAGAAGCACCATTGATGTAGCTATAAAGAACTTGTTAATAACTGGAGTACACGTACAAGTTCATCAGTTGAATGTATTTTTTTAGTAAAGATTGATTATTAAATACCCACTTTGGAGATAGGAGCTACTACTTAAATTGTTTGTTTTCACTATTCTTTGATATATCCATTCATTTGTATCCTTACTGCCATTTTCACTTCTCAGGAGTTTAGAAACTCTTAATAAGGCATAAGCTGGCCATGCACAGGCAGATGTTTTGTTTGTGGAGGTCTCCAAATCGACTGATTTTTTCCTGATTTGGTCAACCAAGGAGTGATCTAAATCAGACTTGCCTAATCATTTGGCCTTTGAGATCATATGGGGGGAGTCCTACAGTCCCATCAGGAGATGCCTACATCCATAGCCTGTTGTCCTCCTCAATGCAATCTTCTGTCTTTTTGAAACTGACCGTACTCTACAGAGAACTGTTTTTACACCATAAAAAGATGATTATAGCCATATTTACAAGAGAATGTGTAGATACTATATGGAGCTGGCTAGGGACAGCTTACATTAGGGGTCTTTTGTAAACATTGGGTAAATTTGCACCTGGACAGTAACACATGGTAACCAATCAGATGATTGCTTTCAATGTTGAACCTGCAGCTGGGTGAAAGCTAATATAAATTTGCCCAGTGTTTATAATTGAGCCTCACTGTGTACTATTATGATAAGACACATATACTACTTGCACCTTAAGCTAAAACTAGAAGATACTAATCTTCCTTCGTAACATAAGACAAGAAATCAGTATCACTAGGGAACAAAAGAAATGGAGCACATAGCAATCAGTCTTCTGCACTCATTCTATAAGCCACAAAAATATCTTGCCATAAAAAAACAGCAAAATCAAAAAAAGGAGGCTCCATTATTTATCCTTCACATAAAGAATAAATACATGTATGGAATAAATAATTGGGAAGAACATAGATTTGTAGACATGGAGAATATCGCAACTATCCCCACACCAAATGGGATCCAAGTAATATTGGCGACCTGTTTGCGGGACCTGAACACCCATCCATCACAGGAACATGATCGTCCGAAACAGAACTATCCCCAACAACAGGCTATTTCATCTGCTGAACTAAATAAAATATAAAGCCATCTATAATTATAGACAGTATGTATATTAGACTGCTTGTATAATTAGATATTGAAGAATTATATTTTCTTTAAGGGAGACATTGTCATATGAAAAAATCAGGTTGCTTGCACTAAGACTGCCGGGTTTACACTTTAAAGTTTATTGTACAACCATGGGTAGAAAATAAATATTAAGGCCAAAATGTGTTCGAATGTTTTTATTTGCAACATGAACTCGCAAGAGATAATGAGCCACAGATGATACACAGGTTTGTGGAAATAGAAGAGGGAGAGTAAAGTAATAAAGAGCAGGAGAAGTTTACAGATGGAAAGTGCTGGATCAGTCTTGGATGGAGACTCACTGAAGTTATTCTCTACTGTTCCCCTCTCTTTCATCCTCCTGGAAGAGAACAGACTCTGGGCGCAACACTGGCTCAGTCTCCTCTTCTGTGTCACAGCTCTGCTAGGCAAGGGAAACAGAGGAAAGGCTACTAATGGTGCTGGTGCCAAGAAGGTGATGTCTGTTTTTACCTGATCACGAAGGAATGTAATAAATACAGATGCAGGGATGGGATGTGTTATCTGGAAACCAGTTATTCAGAAAGCTTCGAATTACAGGAAGGCTATCTCCCATTTTAACCAAATGGGTTAGAAATGTGTTTCTTTTTCTCTATAATGAGAAAACAATATAGAAACAGATATATGGCCATGTGGATCCAACTACTGTTGGAATAAATTCTCTTTATTGATTTTATCCGGAGTGCCGCGTATCTGTTTCTATATTTACAAGGCACAGCTGGGGCGCTGATGACTGAGCACCCAGTTTTGAAGTGGAATGAGTGGAGGAGGAAAACCCTCGAGGAGTGAGTCAATGAGAAAACAATACCTTGTACTGGATTCCAACTAAGATATAACTAATCCTATTGGGTTTATTTAATTAATGTTTCAGTTATTTTTATTTTGTTAGTAGACTTCAGCTATGGAGATCCAAATTAAGGAAGGACCCCTTATCTAGAAGACCCCAGGTCACAAGCATTCTGGATAACAGGTCCTATAGCTGTATTAACACCATTATGATAACTATTGAATGTGCTGTGCACTTTGCTAAGTTAAAACTTATTTTACTGACCAGACATTTAAATATGGCATTTTAGTTTGGAGATAAAGAAACTGGGATTAATATACGATAATTAAAGGCAATTGTAACAACGAGTAGGGGGGGATACAGGTGAGTATTGAAAAGTAACTGCGTAGTAGGAGCAGCAGGCAGCCATGCAAAGTACTGTTTGATGGGATGTGAAAAGGTGGTTTTTATTAGCAAATGATGCAGTTTGTTGGGGGAGCCCTATTAACAGTACAGGTATGGGATCCATTATCCGGAAACCCTATATCCAGAAAGCTCAGAATTACAGAAAGGTCATCTCCCATAGGCTCCATTTTATCCAAATAATCCAAATTTTAAAAATGATTTCCTTTTTCTCTGTAATAATAAAACAGTACCTTTTACTTGATCCAAACTAAGATCTAATTAATCCTTAATGGAGGCAAAACCAGCCTATTGGGTGTATTTAATGTTTACATGGTTTTCTAGTAGACTTAAGGTATGAAGATCCAAATTACAGGAAGATCCATTTTCCGGAAAACCCCAGGTCCCCGAGCATTCTGTATAACAGGTCCCATACTTGTATAATCAAGATTACTACTAAATTAGTAATTTTCTCGTTGACTAAGAAAAGTGATATACAACTTGCCCTTGAATACTCACTACGTGCTCCTTGCAGATTGTTCTTCCATCGCAGGATTTGGGCTGAGTCTGAAGTTCTCTAGACACTACACACAGAAACTCAGCTTGTCCCTCGGTGCTGTAACAGTATGGAGACCCCACATTCACAAGCTGCAAAGATAAAGAAGACTAATTTTGTTGGGTGGCCTAATGTACCCCACTTTGTACTATTCTCAGGATAAGCAAAAGTCTAGGCTATTACTACACTCCTATAATCAACAACTTTTCATTCACAATACAATTTGGTCCCATAAAAAACCTCAAGGGTTTATCAACTCTAGATTTCCTTTATCAGATTCCAAAGGGAAGTGCCCTTGTCCCTACATAGGATCACGTTTGCCATACATACTTGTCTCACTGGTTGTAGAGGGTGTTTTACCTGCTCAAATTTCCAGCTGTCAGACATAGAGGAGACCATCTGCGCCAGCTCAGCCTCCTGACACTGCAGGACCCGGTACACGTGCTTCTGCTGGAGCTGGGAGGAAACCAGACATAGGAAGAGAAATTGGGTAAAGTGGATGGAGATCCAGAACAATATATTTGCCAGACAAAATATGGCTGCAATAAAAATAGATTAAAGTGGTTGTTCACCTTTAATTTAACTTTTAGAATGATATAGGGAGTGACATTCTGAGATAATTTACAATTTCCTTCCATTTTTTATTATTCGTGCTTTTTGAGTTATTTAATTTTTTATTCAGCAGCTCTTCCGTTGGTTGCTAGGGTCCAAATTACCCTACCAACTATTAATTGATTTGTATAAGAGACTGGAATATGAAAAGGAGAGTGCCTGAATAGAAAGATAAGTAATATGGTGTAGCAATAAGAGTATTTTCTTTTTAAATGGGGTTAGTGACTCCCATATGAAAGCTGGAAAGAGTCAGAAGAAGGCGGCAAATGATAAAAAAAAAAAACTATTAAGCAATGCAAACTGCTTGTTTGGAATAGAAAGTAAGGAGATCCAGCGATTAACAATTAATACACCTCAAGCATAAAACCAACCATAACTTTTTGAAATTTACAATTCCTCCCAATTAACATATTAATCTCTTAACTAAAACATGCAGTGGTACTGCTAAAGCTTTGCTGAATACGATTCCAGTATGAAATGAATGGGGGTCACAGGTTCCTCGTGTTTATCTGTCATTTCCTCTGCTTGATAATTGTGCCCCCACTCATCTCAGTTGCTTCTGCAGCAGTCATCTTGATGAACCATGTTTCAGGATTTTCCATTTTATTTCCCTACATTTTAATTGGAAGTAAACAATTTTGATGGTAATTTTTGTTTGCCTGATTAAACTATATTGACGTCATTTGAAGGGGTTTGCTACATATTTTTATATATTTTCTAACTACTTGATGTCTAATCTTCTTTGATCAGATGAAATACACCAAACCCTTTGTGTGCCTGATAGAGAATTTAAAGGAGAAAAAGTCTACAAATGATATTATACTATTGCTGCATTTTATATTGAACTTGGGGTTCAGCTTCCAGAGAAGTAACTACAGAGGAGGCAGACCCTGCGACTGCAGGGGGGCCAGAGCTATAGGGGGCCCAATGAGGCCCTAATTAATGAGCAATTTCAACATATATTTGAAAAAAGGTCAACCTCTGGATATGTTGGGGGCCAGGCCCGGACTGGCAATCTGTGGGTTCTGGCAAATGCCAGAAGTGCTGCTGTAAGTTCCCATAGACAGTCATTATTTATTGGACTGGTGGGGGGCTGATTGGGCATCTGTGTACTTGGAATGCCAGGGCCTATTTTGATCCCCTGTCCGGACCTGTTGGGGCCCCTAAAATTAATTTGCTGTGGGGCGCAGTAACATCTAGTTACAACACTGTCGGCAGCCCTCTAATATTAATGATCAAGGCTTTTAGATTTGTCAACGGCAGCTCCCCGTTTTCTAAACTCGTTAGGCCTTCTTTTAAAGGCCAGTGATCCTGCACATGCTCTGGGTATGTGGGAGACCAGCACCAAACAAGGTTACATCTGTCAAAGAAGCTGATGGTACATGTATGGGATCCGTTATCTGGAAAACCGTTATCCGGAAAGTTCCAAATTACGGAAAGGCCGTCTTCTATAGACTCCATTTTATCCAAATGTTCCAATTTTTTTACATTTATTTCCTGTTTCTCTGTATTAATAAAACAGTAGTTTGTACTTGATCCCAACTAAGATATAATTAATCCTTTATTGGAGGCAAAACCAACCTATTGAATTTATTTAATGTTTACATGATTTTCTAGTAGACATAAGGTGTGAAGATCCAAATTACAGAAAGATCCATTATCCGGAAAACCCTAGGATAACAGGTCCAATACCTGTACAGGGATGACGGTTAATAAATTCTGATGCTAAATGCACTGGTTTCTATGCCGGTATGGGAATCCTTAATAAGTTATCAGCCTCCCTTCCTGTGTTTTTTTTGAAAATCAATAAACAAAGATTTACAAAAAAAAATTAGTTATCAGCTTTACTGTCAGTTGTTCACCAGGGGGTCAGTTAAAAAACTAGATTAGTTTTATATGAAAAATATCTAGTCCCACAAATCTTATATTTCAGGAAATAGAAATTTAGGGGGTTATTTATCAAAGGTCGACTTTTAGAATAATGTGAATTTTTTGCAGCTCTAATAAATGTCTTTATTCACAATTCAAATGGTATACAGTATGTCTAAAATTCGATCAAATATTCCCGACACGAAAATTCAAATCAAATTTAAACTCGGAAAAACAAATTTGAATATTGCATGTCAAAATTGAAGGACAGAGTACACAGAATTGTATAAAGAATATCTTGGGCTAATCTAGTTAATAACAATAAAATTGCTTTGTATTGGCATAAAACACTATGGCCTGATGGTATTTTTAGTACTACCATTTTGACCTCGTGTAAGACAAAACTCAGTAAAGGAAAACCTTTAGTAATAGTCAGGCAATTTATTCTTACATAATACAACATAACAGTTTTGTCTGGGTAAGCTGTTGGAGTAACACACAGAATGTCAGCCAAGGACTTACCAAAGACCCACCTCTTGGTCCAGGCATTATATAGCTTTCAGAAGGCATTTACAGTAATTGTGACAAGGGGTTCACGGAAATACCATACATGGTCTGGCGAGGAGACTTACTGGCATATATATTTATACATTCCTGTAAGATGTTTTTGCAACATAAGAGATTTCTGGTTCCAACTGTCCACAGTCTAGCAATCAGCTATTGGCTAATCATAGCCATTGTGGTATTTCCAGTAATTTGAGCAACACTTCTGCAAAAAGGGGCCCCACGAGACATGCTAACACTATGCTGGCACTCTCCTAAGTAACAGAGTGGAGATCATTTATTTGTATGGCCTAGTATAAGCTATATGAGTGACCATTGTCCACAGTAGACCATTAGCCCTTATAGTCCATCCTGCCTTGGGCCCTATAGCGTTATGGCGTCATAGAGGGCGGGGGTGACAACTATCAACCCTCTGACACTAGCCATTCGTCCGTCATAGGAATTAGACCGTTCCAGATATATTTTATAATAACAGGCCTAGGGTATGTTATTTCTTCTTATGGCTGTGCCATTTCATTGAGCTTCCATTCTTGTCCCCTCGCCCTAAAGTTAGCAGATTCTTGAAAATTCAGGGACACATCCAATAAAAACATGTTGGAGGGTAGCACTGCTTGCACTTAAAATCAGTTGCAGTGCAATGCCTTCTAGCTGGATTTTCTGTCTTACTGAATTTGTGATCTAGTAATCTCTAACCTCACACATCAATTCTATGCAAAGTACATGATACCCCGCAAAGGTTAAGCACACAAGTTTCTGGCTCATAGCATGTAGCCTAACTTTAGTTACCTTGTAGCTCAGTTATCCTGGATTAGTCAGTGAGCCATGCATGAATATTGAGGCACTATGCCATAGTGCCCATGGTACATGCAACAAACTAACTGCCCTGCATTTTCCATGGAAATCATGTTGCCATCAGGGCTATGTACAGGAATGGGACCTGTTATCCAGAATTCTCGGGACCTGGGGTTTTCCGGATAATGATGTTTCTATCATGGAAAAAATTTTTTTTTCCAAAATGAACCAGTTAATAGTGCTGCTCCAGCAGAATTCTGCACTGAAATCCATTTCTCAAAAGAACAAACAGATTTTTTTATATTCAATTTTGAAATCTGACATGGAGCTAGACATATTGCCAATTTCCCAGCTGCCCCAAGTCATGCGACTTGTGCTCTGATAAACTTCAATCACTCTTTACTGCTGTACTGCAAGTTTGAGTGATATCACCCCCCTCCCTTTTCCCCCCAGCAACCAAACAAAAGAACGGTAAGAAATGGTAAGGTAATCAAATAGCTCCCTAACAAAGATAACAACTGCCTGGTAGATCTAAGAACAACACTCAATAGTAAAAACCCATGTCCCACTGAGACACATTAAGTTACATTGAGATGTAAAAACAGAAGCCTGCCAGAAAGCATTTCTCACTAGTGATGGGCGAATTTGCGCCGTTTCGCTTCGCTGAAAAATTTGCGAATTTCGCGCGAAATGGCGAAAAATTAGCGAAACGGCGCCGGCGTCTCGTTTTTGACGCCGGCACCCGTTTTTCCGACGCCGGCGCCCGTTTTTGACGCCGGCGTCCGTTTTCCGGAAAAAAAATTTTTTGACGCAGGCGAATTTTTACTGCGAATTTTCGCTGGCATTTCGCGAATTTATTCGCTGGGCGCGAATCGCGCAATTTCACCGCGAATTCGCGACTGGCGAATAAATTCGCCCATCACTATTTCTCACCTAAAGTGCAGGCACAAGTCACTTGACCAGGGGCAGCTGGGAAATTGACAAAATATCTAGCCCCCTGTCAGATTTTAAAATTAAATATAAAAAAATCTGTTTGCTCTTTTTAGAAATGGATTTCAGTGCAGAATTCTGCTGGAGCAGCACTATTAACTGGTTCATTTTGAAAAAAATTTTTTTGCCCATGACAGTATCCCTTTAAGTCTACTAGAAAACCAATTAAACTTCAAATAAACCCAACAGCCTGTTTTTGCTTCATATAAGAATCAATTATATATTAGTCTGGATCAAGTAAAATATATAATTTTACCATAACAGAGCAAAAGAAAATATTTTTCAAAAATGTGCATTATTTGGATAAAATGGAGTCCACGGAAGATGGTCTTCCCGTAATTTGGAGATTTCCGGATATCAGGTTTCCAGATTACGAGTCCCATACCTGTACTAAGAGAGCAGCACGCTGCTGAAAAGTGAAGATCACTCAATTTATGGCATTTTACCTGGCTCAGTTTTGCTGCCTCCATCTTCTCGCGGATAATATGAATCAATGATGCAATATTATAAAACTCGGCCTCTTCCAGCACTCCTACCAAGGAAGAAAGATAAAGCGGCTAGGTCATGGGTATCATAGAGAAAATGCACAATATTAATAAAACAATAAGGACGGCCATACAGGGCTATAGAAAAACAAGTAATGGATAATAAGCCGTTACTTCCATTGCATTTTCAAAAGCATAGGGTACAATGCATATATAACAAATACGTAATAGTTCCACCATAACAAAACCGTAACAAGGCAAATGCTCGCCCTAGTCCAGAAATCAAGCAGTAGATGGCGTTAACCCATTTAATAACCTTTAAAAGATGAAAGCAAATGTCTGGTTGGTATGAAATACTGATGAACTTGCTCTCACCTTAAAGAGGTTGTTCACCTTTAAATTAATTTTTAACATGATGTAGAAAGTGATATTCTGAGACAATTGGCAATGGGTTTTCATTTTTTATTCTTTGTAGATTTCAAGTTATTAATCTTTTTATTCAGCAGCTCTCCAGTTTGCAATGTCAGCAATCTGGTTGCTAGGGTCCAGACTACCCTAGCAACAATGCATCAATTTGAAGGAGAGACTTACATATGAATAGAAATAAATTCATAGCCTTACAGAGCATTTGTCAGTGACCCCCATTTAAAAGTTGAAAAAAAAGTCAGAAGGCAGCAAATAATTAAAAAATAAAGCATGAAGACCAGCTGAAAAGTTGCCAATCTACAACATACTAAAAGTTAACTTTTAGTAAACTTCTAAGGGAGGGCGCTCCCTTCCGGTTCAAGTGTCCTACTGTTGGCAGGGCCAATTTTTTGTGCACCTTTGTACACATTTGGTTGGGGATAATATATTTTGCAACAGGTGCCGTTTAAAGTAACACTGCCTTCTTAAGGGCTCTTACTCACTGGCGTTCTGACCTGCGCTCCCCTGCGTTCCGTTTTTTGGCGTTCAGCCGCAGGGGAGCGCAGGAATAGACGCATGACATTATTTCAAATGGGGATGTACTCACTCAGACGCGTGTAGGCGCCGAACGCAGGTTGAGACGCAACATGCTGCATTTTTCCTGCGTTCGGCGCCTACACGCGTCTGAGTGAGTACAGCCCCATTTGAAATAATGTCATGCGTCTATTCCTGCGCTCCCCTGCGGCTGAACGCCAAAAAACGGAACGCAGGGGAGCGCAGGTCAGAACGCCAGTGAGTAAGAGCCCTAAAACTGGTAGCAACCAAATCTCCCCCACCCCTGACTCTCTGGGGAACAGAAATATGACTAGTTGCAGTTATTAGATTTTATTGTTAAAAAAAAAAAGGTATTTTTTGCTGTTTGTTTTTAAATTGCACCTATGATGGTGTGCAGGTGGGGACGCCTGCACTCTGCATTCAGAAAATTAAAATTTTCCATTACGCAAAACTGCTAGACATTTGCTTCACCCAGCATGAACTCCATGCCTCTCTCTACAGCTCTTCTAAACTCTCTCACGTGCAGATCAGTGCCTTGGGCCTGCACAGATTAACTGGGTGCCCCAATCTGATTAGTGTGTCCAATGGATAAGAGACCTCTGCTAATTTGTGCTCGACAATGGAGTGATTTGCATGTTAGGGACATAAAAGAGAGCTGTAGGGGTTCTGAGTTCACACAGGGTGAAACTATGGTTAGCTGGTTAGTCAGCATTCTGCAAAGGTCAAATACAGGTATGGGACCTGTTATCTAGAATGCTCGGAACCTGGGGTTTACCGGATAACGGATCTCCATACCTTAAGTCTACTAGAAAATGATGTAACCATTAAATAAACCCAATAGGCTGATTTTGCTTCCAATAAGGATTCATTATATCTTTGTTTGGATCAAGCACAAGCGACAATTTAATTATTACAGAGAAAAAGGAAATCATTTTTAAAAATTTGGGTTATTTGGATAAAATGAAGTCTATGGGAGACGGCCTTTCCTGTAAATCTGAACTCTTTCCGGAGTACAGATACCAGTACTATTTTCTAGCACTGGAGCAGGAATTTAACTTGATGATGGGTGTACACAACAAAAAGAATAAGAAGCAGAGAAGCTTATATGTAAAAGGTTCATTACAGTACCTTCTATTGAAACATTTTTGTCTATTATGAGTTTCCCATGCCGCAAGTAGCGCAGGATAGCGTCAAAGTAAGAAGGGTCTCTGTCAATGAGGAACGCCCCTGACTCATCCTGAGGAAAGAAAAGGGGAGAATAAAGCAAACAAGAAGATACATATAATCATGGATAGAAATCAGGGAGATCAATATATAAAGTGAATCAAAACCAGAAAAATCCCATAGCCTAGCCTATGATTAAGTGCCTGTAAACAAAACTCGTAAGGCTATTAGATATGATTGTTTGAGATATGTAAGTAAATGTATTTTACACTACAAGGACTGCTTCTGGCCTCTCTACAATTGCTGGGATCCCGACCAGTGTCAGCCTGCATTTGTCTGGTTTTTATTGTCTTCTCCCCCTCGCTGAAGGTCTGGGGCATGTGAACCTGAACATTTTTAGTGGTAAGCAAATACCCTACTCCTGCATCTTTCTGGAATTGATCCATTTATACAATATAGAAAGTGAATGTCTTAATGAAACAAAATAGAGACAGGAGTGAAGGATTTTAATGCAGTAAGGCAGCCCACCTGGTGTTTCTTGTGCTACAACCTTTTATTGTGACACTGGGATTAGCAGTTCAGCAACAAGGTGTAGGTCGTTCTGTAATAAAAGCATATGGAAATGGAGGAAGCCATACCTTTTCAGACAGCAGCTGGGACTCCTGGCAAAGTCGGCAAAGGAATGAGTTTGGTTCGCGGCACAGGGTCTGTTTTGTAGTGAGGAACACCTTGCCCCCAACGTTCAGACGTACCCACTGTCCTTCCTCAGCAACATGCCAATTAGAGGAGGTCGCCCCAGATCCTGTGTCTCGGGGGCACTGCATCCTGTATTTGTGTGTCTCTCGGATAATTATTTTGCCACTTGTAGTCCCCTCTGTAGTCGAGCTTTGCTTTCCAGCGGTTCAGCCCTTACTTTCAGCTCCTGTAATGTTGGTAAATTGGTGACAGCAGTGCAGGCAGAACTAGTTTACACCTGTTATTTCCATTTTCCTGAGCCCTTAATACATGCAAACTGTTTCTCGCAGCACTTCGCAGATGTTTTTCTGTGCCCTATGTCTCTTGCCATATCCTTCTTGTCTCAGGTTCTTTCCAGTCCTGGCCTCCCCGCACCCTCTCTCCTGGGATAGGTTGCCAGCACAGGTGTATTGTGTTTAGATGCTTTCTGCACTACCAGGCTCCCTGTACTTCATCTGTTATTAGATCACCTTCCTCTTCCATGACAATCCCCCAGCCATTTCCATGCTGCCCGGATAATTAACTCCCACGGTGCCAATCAAACTTTAATTTAGACGCTACCTGAAAAGCTTTTCTATATAAAGCATCATATACAAAAGCGAATACGTTTGTGAAACTGTAGCAGATTGGGAAATACAAATTAAAGGGGTGGTTCACCTTTAAGTACATTTTTAGTATATTATTGAATGGCTAATTCTAAGCAACTTTTCAATTGGCCTTCATTTTTTTCTTTTTAGTTTTTGAAATATTCATCTTCGCCTTCTGACTCTTTCCAGCTTTAAAATGGGGGTCACTGACCCCATCTAAAAAACAAATGCCTGTAAGGCTACAACGTTATTGTCATTGCTACTTTTTATTACTCGCGTTTCTATTCAGGCCTCTCTTATTCATAGCGCAGTCTCAAATTCAAATCAATTCATGGTTGCTAGAGTAATTTGGACCCTAGCAACCAGACTGCTGAAACTGCAAACTGGAGAGCTGCAGAATAAAAAGCTAAATAACGCAAACAACACAAATGAAGAACAATTGCAAATTGTCTCAAACTATAACTCTCTACCTCTATACTAAAAGTTAATTCAAAGGTGAAAACCCACTTTAATTGTGCATGGGTGGGGGGAAATAAACTGGATCTTACATTTAAAATACATATCAAGCCTATCCGCAGTCATACTTACCTAAATGAGATAGCATTGTCATACAAAGTGGTGTTGGGGAGGTGCAAAAAAGGTGGAATAATGGAATAGTTTGTTCCATGGTGATTTATATGTGTCCTTAATGTACTCTACACCCAGTCTAACCCAACCCCACATAATTCATTAGAAGTCTTTGTAATACAAACACACAAGGGAGATCAGATCATAACAGACATATGAACCCATCTGCATCCAGATCATCCTAGAACTCATTGAAAGCACCAATTGCAACAACTTTCATTAAAAGCAATATAGTTACAGTATCAGCAGGTCAGTTCACTTCAACCATGATTTGTTTCACCAAACACTTTATTGCTTTATAGTATGTGCCCTAATGTGTATGGTGGCTCAGGGCTTTATCTGAATGGAGTTTGTCATTGCGCAATGTTCCCATTAAATAAATGATAAAGCAAAGCGAGAATTCACAGCAAATCTTGGGAGTTACTGAATTCTCAAGTAAGTGGAGTGATAAAAAGATTTCCTTTCAAATTACCGATGTGTCCATTTGTTTTAATGGCTTAGGCTTGAGCTAACAAACCATTACAAAATGAAAAAAAGCGACAAAATTTGATAGAAATAAAAAATATTTTTTAGAGCAGAAAAAAAAAAAAGTTCACCTCGACCTTTGATGAACTTGCCCCACGGTTTGCCTCGATTTCTCCAAACATCTTAGCACATTTTTGTTTTCTGGTGGCTAAAGAAAGTTCCACAAGGAATTGTTCAATATAAAATAAAAACTGGGTAAATAGATAGGCTGTGCATAATAAAAAACATTTCTAATATAGATGGTTAGGCAAAAATGTGTTTAAAGGCTGGAGTGACTGGATGTCTAACATAATAGCCAGAACACTTACTTCCTGCTTTTCAGCTCTCTTGGCTTCCACTGATTGGTTGCCAGGCAGTAACCAATCAATCACTGCCTTAAGGGTTTTTATGTTTTTTTATTGAAAACTTTACAACAAAAAATTAACATTACTTAAATAACATTACAATAACACTGTATTACAGTCATACAGAACCAAAATCCCCAGTAACAAACAAAATAAGGGTGGCAAATGTGTACTCTGGAATCATGGTACGGGAATACGAAGCTTGGTCAGCTCACTTACTATTGCCCATACTACACAGTCTATGGGAGTGTTTGGATGAGGGGGGGGCACATGGGTCATAACTGTTGCTATTGAATCTGAACTGCATGCTAAGGATCAATTACAAACTCACTGAACAGTTATGTCCCATGTGGCCCCCCTTCAAGTCGCTGACTAACTCAGAGTTATAGAGCTGAAAAGCAGGAAGTAGTGTTCTGGCTATTATGTTACACATCCAGTCACTCCAGCCTTTATACATTACATTTCTGGCTAACTAACTATATTAGACTTTTTTTTTATTTTGCACAATCTATCTATTTACCCAGTTTTTATTTTTACACTGAACTGTTCCTTTAAGGTGATATCTATCTATCTATCTATCTATCTATCTATCTATCTATCTATCTATCTATCTATCTATCTATCTATCTATCTATCTATAGACCGGATTGTGGCTAAAACACAAACATACACTATAAGAGAAAGTATAACAGACAATATACAAAATTCTACATATCAGATGTTCTTGTATTACTGTTCCTAGTAGGTCTCGAGCATGTTGCCTTCCAGCTGTTTTAACTACAACTCCCAGCATCCCCTAGAACCTGAAAACTGTTGTGCAATTCTGAGATCTGTAGTACCCAACAACCATCATTTGATACCTATACAAAATGTACATGTGCATACTTCCTGATCCTCAATATGCAGATTTTTCCGCTATTGCAGATCTACTCCCAGCATCCTCAGCAGCTGAATGCCAATCACATTTAGACAGTGTGGCTTTCCAGTGCCATGGAGGAGAATTAGAGTCAATGCTTGTGTTGGGACTAAACTGTAAAGAATAGCAAGCAGAAAGACTTGGATAAGAGAGGCCATGGAAAGAAAGGAAGTAATGAAATGCAACAGTATTGCAGGCAAGTGGTGGCACTATAGGTAGAAAGAAGTGAGGCTCGAATGCTCTACACCAATATCCAACTCTATGCCAGTGAAACATTCATGCCTAAATGTGAAGCAAGTGCAAAGTATATTTCACGAACATTATCCATCCTTACAAGTCATTCCAGGCACAGACACTAATGGGGGAAGGCAAAGTTAATCTACTTTCTGGCATGCTTTCCATCAGAAGTATAATCACAGGAGGAAAACAGAAAGAAAACAGACACATTACAGTTAGTTTTCAATCTTTCTCTTTTTAATGTGCTCGTTTAAAAAAAGAAACAGTATTTGCTTACAGAGAATAATGACGATGATTTCAGTGTCCATTTAAAACAGTGCTTACTTGCTACAACGTCATACAAAATCAACTTGATTGAAATGGTGCAGAATTTAGCAGAACCCTTTGAAGTGCCACTATTTATCAAAGAGTGAAGTTAGAGATCACCACAGTCCGCTAGAGTGAAATTCCGCCACTCTCCATTCATTTCTATGGGATTTTGAAAGGTGTATTTATCAAAGGATGAACTTTCACTTTCACCCATTGATAAATACGCCTTTCAAAATCCCACAGAAATGAATGGAGAGTGGCGGAATTTCACTCTAGAGGACTGTGGCCATCTCAAACTTCACTCTTTTATAAATATAACCAAATGTCTTCATGTGAATAATTTGATACTGGAAAAAAAAAAAAAAAAAGTTTGGCTGTTTTCATGATTTAACAGTTCTGAGGCAGAACCAGGATACTAACCGTTAGTTTAAAGGAGAAGGAAAGCTACCAAAGCAGTTTATTGCCAATAGATTAGCCACAATAGTGCAAGCTATAAGACTATAATTATTCTGCAGAATGCTTTACCATACCTGAGTTACAAGCGCTAGAAGCTCTCTCGGTTTGTTTAGGATAGCAGCTGCCATATTAGCTTGCTGTGACATCACTTCCTGCCTGAGTCTCTCCCTGCTCACTCATAGCTCTGGGCTCAGGTAACAGCAGGGAGGGGAGGAGGAGAGAGAAGCAAACTGAGCATGCGCAAGCTCTAGCCCTGGAGGTTTACGCTGAAAACAGGAAGTCTGATACAGAAGCCCATGTGTACACAATAGAAGGAAAGAAATGAGGTGTTTCTTTTGACAGAGGACTCTGAGCAACATTACTTTGAGGGTTTACTGGTGTATTTATATAGACCTTTCTGATAAAGCTTCCTTAATTTTATAATTTCCTTCTCCTTTAAGTCTTTATTTTCAATACCTGAAAACTGGATATAAACACATCTAATACTATTTATCCCAGTCCTACACAAAAGATAAAACTGAATTAAAACGTATGACCGTTATTCCCACAATTGAATCAAAGAATTCTATGGGTACAGGTTTTATGTGCAATACACAACCACGCTCCTCACTAACAATAACATAGAACTGTCATTGCATTCAACAATCACCTACTCTTCCCTAGTGATTCCTGTATGGACTAAAGATTGAGATAAAGATACTTTGCTCTACAGCCAAACCTTGTGCTTTTCTATCACCCCCCGAGGATCAATTTGTACTAATTATGAATCTCGACAAGACCCATTCAGAAAACAGAAGATAAGGCACTGGATGGGCATGGCTTCATCAGCCAACGTTGGATCATTATAACAGTTAGCCAGAGACGGAAGTTGGACTAACAGGGAGTGTGAACTTTTTAAAGGTATCTTTGCATCATAGGTGACCCAGTAGAGCCAAGACATAGGGTCAATATCATGACTGGGAATGGAATGCCGATTCTGAATTCCCATGGCCTCACAAGGTCTTCCCTCTACCTTCTGAGATGACATCCTCTGGCTTAGCACGCATGTACCACTCAACCCATGAGCCATCATAGATGGAAACATCTTCTTTTCCACAAAGGAAGGCTGCCAGGGCAACGTGACAAGCAGTGACGCCGGATCCGCAAGTAGCCACCATTGGCTTGGAGAGATCAACACCCTTTTCATGGAACAAACGACGGATCTCATCGAGAGACTTTTCATATCCTTCAGCTGTCAAGAAGCTGGGAAAAGGGACATTCACTGCACCAGATATATGCCCAGGTTCAATACCTAAAGGACACCAAAGGTGATTAAAAGACAGAACTGATGGAGAGATCAAAGCAATTTTATACCTGTTTATTTCAACCGTTCGGTGTGAAAATAAAAACTGGGTAAATAGGCTGTGCAAAATAAAAATATGTTTCTAATATAGTTAGCTTTCCAAAAATGTAATGTATAAAAGCTGGATGGACTGGATGTCTAATATAGTAGCCAGAACACTACTTCCTGCTTTTCAGTTCTATACTGTAACTCTGAGTTAGTCAGCGACTTGAAGGAGGGCCACATGGGACATAACTGTTCAGTGAGTTTGCAATTGATCCTCAGCATTCAGCTCAGATTCAAAAGCAACAGATATGACCCATGTGCCCCCCCCTCAAGATACTGATTGGTTACTGCCTGGTAACCAGGGTAACTAGTTAGTATAAACCAAGAGAGCTGAAAAGCAGGAAGTAGTGTTCTGGCTATTATGTTACACACCCAGTCACTCCAGGATTTATACATTACTTTTTTGCCTAACTAACTCTATTAGAAACATTTTTTATTTTGCACAGCCTATCTATTTACCCAGTTTTTATTTTTACACTGAACAATTCCTTTAAAGGTGAGCACTGTGAACATTAAAGGAGAACTAAAGCTTAACTAAGGAAGTATAGCTAGAAATGTTCTACATTAGGTTTTGGGCTTCTGTACCAGCCCAAGGCAACCACAGTCCTTTAAGGGTGGTTGCACACGTGAAGATTCCCGAGAGATTAGTCGCCCAGCGACAAATCTCCCCTACTACAGGCAACTTATCTCCCCAAATGCCTACCCACAGGCAAGAATACAAATCGCCAGCTGGATGGCATACATTTCCGAAGTTGCCTCACAAAGAAACTTCGGGTGACTTCGGAAATCCGAAGTGATTCGTATGCCATCCCGCCAGCAATTCGTATTCTTTCTGGCTGGAAGGCATTTTGGGGAGATTAGTTGCACAAAGAAGAGAAGATTTGTCGATGGGTGACTAATCTCCCCTGAATCTTCACGTGTGCCACCACCCTAACAGTACAGCTCCCCATCTTCTGTGCTGCGGTCACTTAGGGACCCACTCACAATATACAGTACACATAGAATATAAATGTCACAATATAAGGCTGATTAGTAATTAAAACAGATAATTACTACATGGCAGCACAGAAACCAGTGCAACTAGCAACAGAATTAATGTAGCATCAGTTTACATTACAGGCCAACCTCATTTTCTGCTGCATAATTTGTGAAAACCCCTAAGCTTCGCTTCTCAACAGCTGCTCAGAGCCCACTGAGCATGTGAGTGTCGCAAACACTTTCCAAGATGGTGACCCCCTGTGACAAGTTTGAAGTCCTGGATCATTGCTGCTATTGACAAGCTGAAATTTTAGGCTGGGGAAATATATGGCATTTTTAGACATATTCATTTTTAGGGTTTAGTTCTACTTTAAAGGAAAATGAAAGTAAATTTTATGGTGGGGTGCCTATTTGTCAGGCACCAGCAATTACAATTGCTTAATACCCAGACTGGTACAACTCTGAAAAATGCATCAACCTGGGAAAGATACTAACAGCAACATGGCGCTATTTTCTGCTTCTTTCAAATGGCTCAATCGCTGTGCATTTTAAAGAAATAGGACCACTGGCCAAGGGAACAAGTTCAGCAATTACAATAATTAATGTTGGGGGGGGGCAACACCGAGTGATTTCCACTTCACTTGTCCTTTTTTATAAGATACAGGGGCAAATTCACTTACTGTACCTCCGAAGTTGCGCCAGCTTTGGCTTCGCTGCACTTCGCCAGGGCTGTGCAAATTCACAAAGATCCGAAGTTGCGCACAGGTTACTGATCGTTTGCGACGTTGCTCTACCGATATTACGATCAGTTCAAAGTTACGCTAGTGATGGCAAATTTGCATACGGCGTGTAGTTAAAGTACAATGGCCGTATATGCAGCAGCAAAGACATTACGCTACACAAGGCCAGGAAACCTTAATAAATGCCCTACACATGTGCCCACAGTATAGTTTAGTTGCCATATGTTATCAAATGTAGGGAGGAAGGAGGGTACCCTAAAAAAGAATTTCGATCTTTTTCAGCCTATCACCCTATAAAAAGCAAAAGACGCCAGCGTTTTTTTGGAGCAATCCCTATCTACTCTATTGCACGTCGCCTGGTTTAAGGTGGCAAAATAAATTCTGGTGCAAGAGGTAACATTCACAAAAATCCGCAACTTAGCGAATTAGCGTAGTTACGTCCCTTTGCCAGAGCGCAACTTTGCCTGGCGTAAGGGTGCGAAGTAGGTCTACTTTGCTAGCGAATGTACGCCAGCACCCGTTAGTAAATCGGCAAAGTGGCAAAATGACATCATGCTGGTTGCTGGTTTAAGAAGGGACACATGGAAGACATTGGGGATCCGCATCTCTGGAGGTAACTGAAGGCGAACAGCAACAGGATTGATGACCTCGACAATAGGAAAAGGGCAGATGAATTTGGGAACAAGCTTGGCGGTAGGAATATTGAGGCAAGTATTTCTTGTGGAAAGCCAAACTCTTGTCTTCAAGAGTATACTGAGGAGTAGGAGCCCATCTTTTGTTGGCAAAATGTTTTTGAGACAAAGAACTCTTCTCCAGATTGGCCTTGGTGCCATGCCAGATAGCAGACATATGAACGACTTGATCATTGGCTGCTGGAACATTGGTGAGAAGAAGATCTTGAGGAAAGGCCATACACACAGAAAAAATGAGCTTTTTCAGAGGAGGCATGCAAGGCATTATTGTGCGCAAACTCGGCCCACGGAAGAAGATATACCCAGTCGTCCTGGCATAATGATACATGACAGCGCAGGAACTGTTCAAGTGCTTGGTTGACACGTTCCGCTGCACCATTGGACTGTGGATGATATGCAGATAAAAACTGGAGAGAGATGTGAAGTGCCTTGCACAAGGATCTCCAAAACTTGGAAACAAACTGAGAGCCTCTGTTAGAAACTATGCTGCTGAAGACTGACAGCAGTTGGGAAGCCACAGAAGGAGTCAGAGCAGCCACAATTTTGGTAGAAGGCACAATAGGTTCAGGGTCCCCACAACTGGATTCTTCTGGAAGGAAACTCCTAGACAAAGCATCGGCCTTCTTATTTCTGGAACCAGGACGAAAAGTCAAGACAAAGTTGAACCTGGAAAAGAAGAGTGCCCACCGAGCTTATCTTGGATTTTAACATTTCAGGGTCTGAATATATTCCAAGTTCTTATGATCAGTAAATATGGTCACCGGAACAGAAGAATCCTCCAATAATTGGCTCCATTCTTCTAAGGCCAGTTTTACAGCCAAAAGTTCACGATTCCCCACATCGTAGTTCTGTTCAGGGGGAGAGAATTTTTTGGAGAAAAAGGCACAGGGGTGTAATTTTCCATCACGTGAAGACTTCTGAGACAGGACTGCTCCAGCCCCCACATCCGAGGCATCTACTTCAATAAAAAACGGCTGAGGAGGGTCTGGATGTCTTGGAGACGAGGAAAAATAATTTTTAAATTTTGAAAGGCTTCCAGTGCCTGTGGAGGCCAGCAGTTTGGTCTTTCGCCTTTACATATGAGGGAAAGGATGGGAGCAATCTTTGAAGAAAAACCTTTGATAAACTGCCGGTAATAGTTGGCAAAGCCAATGAAATGTTGAATGGATTTTGTACTGATTGGAAGAGGCCAATCTTGTATGGCGGATGTCTTGGCTGGGTCCAACTTGAAGCCTCTTTGGGAGATGATATAACCTATGAAAGTTATTTTCCAATCCGCCGCTGACATTTCGGCGCTGGTGACCAATCCGACGCGGCGTCTCGTCTGACGCTGGCCTGATGTCACAGAGCTGCACCCAGGAGGAACCGCATGGGAGATGCCGCCATCTTGGGACGCCAGGTAAGTCTTCCTTACAGCAGGTAATACAGCAGGTAATAAGAGAGCAGAGAGAGCGTGTGACGTTGTTTTAGCAGCAGTGTTTTTTTAATGTTTCTTTTCAATGAGACACAGCCATGTACTTCCTGTCGATGCCCGAGAAACGTATCTGATAGCAGTCTCCATGGGAATTTCTGTACAACTACAAAGGGAAGAATGGTGTCCCTACAGGAGATATCGATATAACCAGTAATATCTTCATTAAATACATCAGGGGACACTATATATTTTTAAACCACTGTGCTCAGAAAATGTTCAAGCTTTATTTGAAATGCAAATATTTATACAATTACCGTATATACCCGAGTATAAGCCGAGTTTTTCAGCATCCAAAATGTGCTGAAAAAGTCTAACTCGGCTTATACTCGGGTCAGCACTGAAATCCAAAAAGAGCAGATTTTTTTATATTCAATTCTGAAATCTGACATGGGGCTAGACATATTGTCAAATTCCCAGCTACGCCCAGTCATGTGACTTGTGCTCTGATAAACTTCAATCACTCTTTACTGCTGTACTGCAAGTTGGAGTGATATCACCCCTCCCTCCCCCCCAGCAGCCTAACAACAGAACAATGGGAAGGTAACCAGATAACAGCTCCCTAACACAAGATAACAGCTCCCTGGAAGATCTAAGAACAGCACTTAATAGTAAAAGCCAAGTCCCACTGAGACACATTCAGTTACATTAAGTAGGAGAAATAACAGCCTGCCAGAAAGTAATTCCATCCTAAAGTGCAGGCACAAGTCACATGACTTGGGGCAGCTGGGAAATTGACAATATGTCTAGCCCCATGTCAGATTTCAAAATTGAATATAAAAAAATCTGTTTGCTCTTTTGAGAAATTGATTCCAGTGCAGAATTCTGCTGGAGCAGCACTATTAACTGATGTGTTTTGTAAAAAACATGTTTTTCCACGACAGTAACCCTTTAAGTTATTTTAGCCCCTAGCCTGGTTTATCCACCTCTGGAATGATGTCACTTTCGGTTTTGCAGGTACCCTGGAACGGATTAAGGGCAGATTAGTTCAGGTAAGGTCGGTAGCCAGGGGCTTAGCGGGTCAGCGGTACAGGTAGGTCTTTGAGTCAACAGGTCTTCATTGGGGACAGCTGTGCCCAAATGGACCTGTGCAGGACTAAATGCTAGACTGTTCCTCAGGGGTGGTGCATTTTTTTCCTGGAAAGGAAACGAGTGTAGGATAAAAAAATGTAAAGGGTGGTTCACCTTTAAGTTAACTTTTGTTATGTTATAGAATGGCTAATTCTAAGCAATGTTTTAATTGGTCTTCATTATTTATTTATTTTTTTATAGTTTTTTCGTTATTTGCCTTTTTCTTTTGACTCTTTCCAGCTTTCAAATGGGGGAAATGTGCTATAAGGCTACAAATGCATAGTTGCTACTTTATTACTCATATTTACATTCAAGCCTCTATTATTCATATTCCAGTCTCTTATTCAAAGCAGTGCGTGGTTGCTAGGGTAATTTGGACCCTAGCAAACAGAGTGCTGAAATTGCAAACTGGAGAGCTGCTGTATAAAAAGCTAAATAACTCGAAAACCACAAGTAATAAAAAATTAAATCTCATTGCAAATTGTCTAAATCATACTGAAAGTTAACTCAAACGTGAACAGCCCTTTTAACTGAATTCGCTGTCAAACATATTGGCACCCCTCCTGTAAATTCACATTTTCCATATTAATATTTCAATTAATAAGAAACAATTGGAAGAGCTTACAATAAAAGCCATCACTTTCCCTAACTCTCACCTTCTCTGGGCTCTGGTTCTAAGCCTCGGAATCTTCCTTCCACTCTGGCATCTACCATTTGAAATATCTTCTTCTCAATATTCTCCTTCATGTCCTCATGTCCCACAACTAGAGAGGAGTTGAACTGTGTACAAAACTCTGCAGGCTGTAGCCGAGGCTCCTTTCCCGAATTGACGGCTAGTCCTTCTCTTAGCCAGGCTTTCAGACCTCCGTCTAATACGGACACCTGCGGATGGCCAAAGATCCTAAACATCCACCAGACACGAGGGGCACTATAGGAGCCAAAGTCACTAGCATCGTAGACAACAATGTGGCTGTCGTTGGAGATTCCCAGTCGTCCTGCATATTCAGAAAACTGGTCGGCTGTGGGAAGCATGTGGTCATATGGGGAAGTGCGGTCACTGCATGCATCAATGTCAAAGAAGTAAGAGCCAGGGATATGCCGCTCTTTGTACTCCCGCCATCCATCTCTTCCTGATTTGGGAAGGTGCCATGAGGCATCCAAGACACGCAGTGTTCCTGAGAGGGCAGAGCCGTTACGCAAGGTATCCCAGAGCCAACGTGGTGAGACAAGGGCACGGGGCAGCAGCTGGTGGGTCATACTGAAGGATCTCTGGGGAGGGAAGATAAACAAAGGTGAGAGGATAAATGTAAGAGGGACACATACATTACAATGCCAATCTGAAGGTCTGTGGACATCTATTACAACATTATGAAATAAGCAAATTGGGCAAATTAATCAAATGGACTTTAGGAAATGCAAACAGTGCTCAATTTACATTGTATTTTGATGCATAATTAGCTTCTATCAAACAGCCATCTGGGCTGGGGATAAAGCTCAAACGACAAGATTATCTCCAAATTAACAGGCCTTGCCATCTACTGAACAACTGCTTAACCCTGTAAGTGCTACTAAAACTGCAAAGGAGACAGATCTGACAACTGCTCTCGGCACATGCAGGAGTGCCATTAGCCAAAATCAGTTGTCTGAATATTCTCGTTCATACAGGTTATAAAATATTTATAGTAGCGATCCCAAACCAGTGGCTCACGAGCAACATTTTTCTCTCCAACCCCTTGGATGTTACTCCCAGTGGCCTCAAGCCAGGTGCTATTTTTTTAATTCCTGGCTTGAAGGCAAGTTCTAATTCTATAAAAACCACGTGTAGTGCCAAAGAGCGCCTCCTGCATTCTGCCAGTCCACAAAGGGGCTCCCAAATAGCCAATCACAGCCCTTAGTTGTCCTCCCCCAGGGACTTTTTTCATGCTTGTGTTGCTCCTCAACTATTTTTTAAAATTGAATGTGGCTCATGGGGAACCCTGGTCGTTAGTATAACTGATGCCTCCCAATGGTGCCAATAGTGGAGGGTGGACTAACACAGCAGTAGGTGGGAAGACTATAAAGGACAGATATATTTCCCTCCCAGAAATGAAATCTCTATCACACAAAACACATGTTGAGAAAAGAGGGGCTGTATATATCAAAGCTGGAAAAGCGAGATTTGGCCCAGTATACAGGTGGTTGAATCAAAGATTGGGCAAAGATTTGTTCATCTAAGGGACCTCTTCTATTCACACTGGATCCTAATCATTGCATCTTACTGGCTGCCTGCATTGCTTATCAGGTGCAACCAGTGAATAGGATAAACAGAAGCCTGAGAGCCCTGCTTCTCAGACCTAGTAAGCACCAAGTGTCTGAATTTCTGCCTTACGCTTCTATAAGCCTCTGATGAAGTCGTGCATGCGACAAAACGCATAAGGCAGAAGCAGTTGATGTCATCCCCAAGCGTCCCGGGAATTGTTACACTGTGCATGGAGGCAATGCTGGTCGGAACCAGGCCGCAGAATAGAGATTACAGTTGGATATAACACGGACAAGGGAGGGGATTTAATGTGCCTATTTTGAGCTACACAAATGTGAGTGCAAACGGTTAAATGCTTTTTTACAAGTAATAAAAGGTTTTACACTATATTCCTGCGCTCTACCTCTCTACTAGCACAACACAACATCTGAAAACCACATCTTGACCTTGCAGATAAGAGCATTTATAAGCTAATGCTTGAGAGTACCCACCCTTAAAGGGATACTGTCATGGGAAAAAAACTTTTTTTCAAAATGAATCAGTTAATAGAGCTGCTCCAGCAGAATTCTGCACTAAAATCCATTTCTCAAAAGAGCAAACAGATTTTTTTATATTCTATTTTGAAATCTGACATGGGGCTAGACATTTTGTCAATTTCCCAGCTGCCCCTGGCCATGTGACTTGTGCCTGTACTTTAGGAGAGAAATGCTTTCTGGCAGGCTGCTGTTTTTCCTTCTCAATGTAACTGAATGTGTTTCAATGGGACATGGGTTTTTACTATTGAGTGTTGTTCTTAGATCTACCAGGCAGCTGTTATCTTGTGTTAGGGAGCTTTTATCTGGTTACCTTCCCATTGTTCTTTTGTTTGGCTGCTGGGGGGGAAAAGGGAGGGGGTGATATCACTCCAACTTGCAGTACAGCAGTAAAGAGTGATTGAAGTTTATCAGAGCACATGACTTGGGGCAGCTGGGAAATTGACAACATGTTTAGCCCCATGTCAGATTTTAAAATTGAATATAAAAAAATCAGTTTGCTCTTTTGAGAAATGGATTTCAGCGCAGGGTTCTGATTAATTTTGAAAAAAAATTTTTTCCCATGACAATATCCCTTTAAGCACACCTAAGGTGACCCACAAAGAGTAAAACAAACACCGTATGGTAATAATGGGCAATTGTTGTACTGTAATAATCTTAAAACTCAATACACTTAGAATGTCTCCTATGCTTTAATCGTTATTCCCTGAGCTTATTTTAGCACTGAATCAAACGGATCTTTGACCATTGAAAATTAGGTTTGCCTGAAATATAAGCTAGTTGTACTGGTTTCTGTGCTGCCATGTAGTAATTATCTGTATTAATTACTAATCAGCCTTAAATTGTGACATTTATATTCTGTATAAGCTCAGTAAGTGACAGCAGCACAGAGCATGTGCAGTGAATCAGGAGAAAATAAGATGGGGAGCTACTGGGGCATCTTTGGAGACAGCTTTTTACTGCTAAAGGGCTTTGATTGCCTTGGGCTGGTACAGAAGCCCAAAACATAATGTACAACATTTCTAGCATACTTCTTTAGTTAGGCTTTAGTTCTCCTTTAAGGAAGCTTACCATAACGGCATCAATTGCTCTCACATGGCTCAGTGGAGCAATGAGAGGGTGTGTCTCTGACAGCCAATGAGCTCATGTTGGACCATCTCTGTACAAATTCCAGTCCTTACAGACACAAACAGGATACAGATGTAACTGAAGGTTAAATTTAATTCAAAGCATTGGCTCCAACTTCATGGGGCTGTTTGTACCTCTGTGTACTTGAAGTGCCAGGCCCTGAATCCCAGCCTGGCTGTCACCAATTGTATAGTTATTCAGTGGCAAATGCACTGGCTGTGACACATGGAGCCATGATGGGTGGGTCTCTCTCCTGTCATTGGGGTGTTTTGTCTGATGCTGTTTTCTGCTTGTGGTACAGGGGAAATAATGCCCCCATGTGACATTCCACTGACATAGAGTTCTGACTGACTCTGGAGTAAGTTATAGCATCAGCGCCATGACAGATATCTCTATGCAGGAAGGGTGCAGCTCCTTCCCTCTGACTGTCAGTACAACTCTAACATGCCCAGGGTACAGAGAGTGCAATATCCAGGTGGCAGTTGCATATTGAATTAACTCTTGGCCTACTGGAACCAGATCTCTCAGCAGATTTCTCTGTGCAGGAGAGACGCAGCTCCTTCCCCTGACTGTCAGTACAACTCGAACATGCCCAGGGTACAGAGAGTGCAATATGCATGTGGCAGTTGCATACTGAATTAACTCTTGGCCTACTGGAACCAAATCTCTTAACAGATTTCTCTGTGCAGGAGAGACACAGCTCCTTCCCCTGTCAGTACAATTCTAACATGCCCAGGGTACAAAGAGTGCAATATCCAGGTGGCAGTTGCATACTGAATTAACTCTTTGCCTACTGGAACCAAATCTCTTAACAGATTTCTCTGTGCAGGAGAGACACAGCTCCTTCCCCTGACTGTCAGTACAACTCTAACATGCCCAGTCTAGAGAGAGCAAATATCCAGGTGGCAGTTGCATATTGAATTAACTCTTGGCATACTGGAACCAGATCTCTCAGCAGATTTCTCTGTGCAGGAGAGACGCAGCTCCTTCCCCTGATTGTCAGTACAACTCTAACATGCCCAGGGTACAGAGAGTGCAATATCCAGGTGGCAGTTGCATATTGAATTAACTCTTGGCCTACTGGAACCAGATCTCTCAACAGATTTCTCTGTGCAGGAGAGACGCAGCTTCTTCCCCTGACTGTCAGTACAAATCTAACATGCCCAGGGTACAGAGAGCGCAAGATCCAGGTGGCAGCTGCATATTGAATTAACCCTTTCGCCTACTGGAACCACAGATCTGAGCAGATCTGCAGAGTTGAAAACTTGGTTTAAAAGTTTTCAGCAAGAAAAACAGACACAGAACTACATAACAATGGCAACAGGGAATGGAATGAAAGTTTGGAAAGACTCGGGAAGGGGGCTCCAGGGATCTTGCTGGATTTCTACAACCGTTTACTCTCCTCTTCATTGGTACCAATGATCCCAAGTAAATAACTAAATGTTCTGCACCCATTTCCACTCTGCCAATATTAGCTGCCACTGGATATTCAATATGGGGAGTGTGAGCCCAATAAGTGCAGGGATTACTAGCAGAGATACTTCCTTATACAGGAAGTCGAGTTTAATACACATCAAAATTGTAGAAAGAAGGCGCACACCCTATTAATAAACTACAGGGTGCTAATCCAAAGGTGACTCCCCATAAGGGTCTCCATAATATTTAACAACAAAACGAAATGGATAGCACACCTAATTTTGAAAAAACCAAATTAATTTATTAGACAAAAAAGAAAAAATTATACAAAAATTACAAAACAAAATCATAATGAACCCAACGCGTTTCGACCTTAAGGGTCTTCATCAGGGGCAAAAAAATTAAAAAAATCAAAAAATCAAAAAGGCAAAAATTTGTTTTTTTCAAAATTAGGTGTGCTATCCATTTCTTTGAGTTTAATACACATGTCGCTTCCTTACACTCAATAGTCAATAGGAGGCTGTAGGCAGGTGAGTGACAGCTCATTGACCAACCCATGTGTCACATCTGAACTATAGATCTGCAGCTATTTCTGTACTACGTCGTGCCCCTCCCTTCGGCTGACACACTGGGACTAGCAGTACTACAGCAACGAACATTTAGAAAGGAAACTAAAAGCAGTAGTGCAGTCAGACACGCAGCGGAAAGTCGCAGCAGAACGCGCTACACTGAGTCTACGTCTCACTCACCTGACCGCAATTTAGCCGGGCCGGATAAAGCACAAACTAGAACGTAAGGTGGCTTTAAGAAGGTCGTGATGTCACAGCCACGTGACCACGAAGAGGGCGGGAGGTCGTGAAATCATATAGGGGTGTGTCTTATTCTGTCCATATAAATCCGTGTGAGTAGGACAGATAAAGTGGGCGGGCATGTGTGTCTGTGTAGAATATAAATTGATGGCACGGTGTAAATGACAGAGTTGTGCCAATGTTAGGTCAATTGGAGTCCAACTTGTGAGGGGAAACTGTGCAGTAGGACCTGATGTTATCTGACAAGGGCCTTTATAGTCAGTGTCGGACTTGAATACCAGGGGCCCACCCTCAGTACTATTATTCTTCCTTTCCTCACCCTATATTCTCCTTGTCTCTTTTCTTTACATACTATAATCTATTATTTTATCTATTTAGCCTCTGTGTTCTCTTATAAATAGGGAATGGCCATGAAATAGGCCAAATGTTTAGAAGCAAGAGGCCCACTGACACCTGGGCCCACCGGGAGTTTTCGTGGTATCCCAGTGGGCCAGTCCGACACTGTGGGGCAGATTTATCAAAGGTCGAGGTGAAGTTTCGAAGTGAAAAACTTTGACTTTCGAGCTATTTTTTGTACTTCATACTTCGATTCGAATTTGAAAAAACTTCGAAGGTCAAATTTTTTTGAAGTACCGTCTCTTTAAAACTTCGACGATTCACCACCTAAAAGCTGTCGAAGTGCTGTTTTAGCCTATGGGGGACCTCCTACAACCTGTATGGAGGCAATTAGGAGATTTTGGGAGATCGAAGGTCGAAGGTAAAAAAAACTTTGAATCGAAGTACTATCGTACAATTCGAAGTAGGCCAAATTCGGCCCACTTCGACCCCAAAAAAACCTTCAACCTCCATTTGATTCGAAGTTCGAAGTTTTTTTAACTTCGACCTTTGATAAATATGCCCCACTGTATGTAGTGCTTATGGTGGTTGGGCGATTGTACAATTAGGAGGTTCCTGGAAGGCACAATGTTACAGAACAGCAGACAGCAGGTTGATATGTACAGGAATTGTGAGGAAACACACTGTTATATGTGCAAGAATACTGGGTGAGGAAGTGATACATATAAAGGGATACAGTTGCAGGAGGGCAAATCTATTGGGGATCATGCACAGGGACACTGGGGGTGCACAGTGCTGTATACAGGGACACTGGTGTGTACAGTGCTATATACAGGGATACTGGGGGTGCACCGTTATATACAGGGACACGGGTGCACAGTGCTATATACAGAAAAACTGGGGGTGCACTGTGCTATATACAGGGACACTGGAGGTGCACAATCGTATATACAGGGATACTGAGGAAGCACATGTGGGGGCCGATTCACTAAATTCGAGTGAAGGGTTCGAATTAAAAAAAATTCGAATTTCGAAGTTTTTTTGGGCTACTTCGACCTTCGACTACAAAAATCGAACGATTCGAACTAAAAATCGTTCGACTATTCGACCATTCGATAGTCGAAGTACTGTCTCTTTAAGAAAAACTTCGACCCCCTACTTCGGCAGCTAAAAGCTACCGAAGTCAATGTTAGCCTATGGGGAAGGTCCCCATAGGCTTGCCTGGGATTTTTTGATCGAAGGATTTTCCTTCGATCGTTGGATTAAAATCCTTCGAATCGTTCGATTCGAAGGATTTAATCGTTCGATCGAATGAAAAATCCTTCGATCGATCGATCGCAGGATTTGCGCAAAATCGTTCGACTTCGATATTCGAAGTCGAACGATTTTAGTTCCTAGTCGAATATCGAGGGTTAATTAACCCTCGATATTCGACCCTTCGTGAATCGGCCCCGTGATGTGATGTACTGTATAAACAGGGATGCAGGAACTTCGTTGCTTCTTTTCAACTAGATATCTTTCCCATAGACTATCATAGCATGCTGGGAATTGTGCTTTAACATATATAGTCAACCATGTACCCAGACTGCACTAGGCCCAACTTAAAGGAAAATTATACCCCCAAAATGAACACTTAAGCAACAAATAGTATCATATTAAGTATTAAAACACTAGGACAATCCCTTTACTTGTGTCACAATAGTTTATCCTAAGATTGAAGCAGAGGTCTGACCTAAGTCAGTACTTATTGATTCAAAAAAAAAAACAGAGAAAGAAAAAGTACCCCGCTAACAATCTTACTTGGCAGTTACTTATATAATTTGTTTCAATACCTGTAAGTTTGAGGACCAAATATATTCCAGTGCAAATCCTGTGATTGTCGTTAGACCAATCCCATGAATTGTTAATTACTAAAGTGCCGTGCTACAAAGTCATTATATAATAATTCATAAATAGATGATAGAAATTAATTGTAAGTGCAGTGCAATGGAATTCATTCTATTGAATTAAAATTAAAAACCAATGGATAAATCCGCCCACAATAAAATCGATTAAAAATTTTGGCAATATTGTATGATGAGTGATTATAGTATCTACGTCCAAAATGGACAACAATTAATTAAAAAAGTGCTTTTCAGTGCTAAATCAATAATTCATTATAACTCAGGTAATTGATTATAAATTAATTAGAATAACCGCATTAACTAGGATAGATATTAGAAAACAAATACTTAGGTTTATGAAATGAAATCGGAAAATGGAAAAGGAGAGAGGTGGAGTTGTCCCAAATCTACTACCTAATTTGTTTCTAATCCCTGGGACACCACAAAGGCAAAGAAGGCAGAGCAACCCGGTTGTATTAATTAATTGTTGTCCATTTTGGACGTAGATACCATAACAATTAATTAATACAACCGGGTTGGAGAAAAAAAAAACTCCAATCGAATTTTAACAATTGCCTAGTCAAATTTGACAGTTGTGGTCATAAAAAAACTCGAAAATTTGAATTTTCAACTCGACCCTTGATAAATCTGCCCAATATATTTACTAAAAATACTAAGGGAGTTATTTATCAAAGGTCAAATTTCGAAGTTATGTAATTTTTTTTTTACTCGAATGCACAACGTGAATGGGAGGTTACTTATGAAAAAACTTGACTGTCTAATATTCGATCAAATAGGAACAACCCGAAAATTATAAACGAAAAAAAAAACGATAAATGATGCCTCTAGGTGTATTTTCACAACCCATATGGAGGCATTGGTCGATTTTCAAATTCATGTGAATTTTAATAATTGCAGAGTCAAATTTGAATCTAAACGAAAAAAAAACTTGAATATCAGGAAGGCAATTAACATCTTCAAATGGTTCAAAGGGCCTCTGCTATTGATTTCTATATGAACTTGGCAGGTTTTAGGTGGTGTATAGCTGGATTAGAACTGTTTTCAGGGTCGAGGTCTGATAAATCTCACACAATTCAAATTCGAGTTGGCCCAGAATAAGATTGAGTTACATGCTGAGAGGGTTGAGACCTGGGATCTGGGTGAAACAGTTTGGAGTTCTGATGTGAAAAAGAACTCTGTGAAGTTACTGTGACTCTGTGGAGTTCTACCCATAGTAGAGAGGGAAATACTACATGTATTATTCAGAGCCCGATTGCGGCAAGGATTTTGTTTTTTTTATTTTGTTTTTTGTACCTGTTTGAACACGTAAACAATAAATGGACTTTATCCTGTTAAAGAACTGTCTGTTCCTGCTCACAGTATGTATAACTTTATTAAGTAAAGCACTGTTAAGGAGCTACAGCCCCTTACAATGCATATAAGTACAATAATAATACAATATTTAAAATACAATACAATAAGTTAAAAAAGTTCGAATTTCGAAGTAAATTTTTGGCTACTTCAACCATCGAATAGGCTATATATGACCATTCGACTTCGATTCGAACGATTCAAAGGATTCGAAGTAAAAATCTTTCGAATATTTGACCATTCGATAATCGAAGTACTGTCTCTTTAAAAATAACTTCGACTTCATACTTCGGCAAATTAAAGTTACCGAAGTGCAATTTTAGCCTATGGGGACCTTCCACAGCACTTTTCTAAGTCTTTACATATCGAATAGAAATCCTTCGATTCATCGCTAAAAATCGTTCGTTTCGAACTATGTAATCATTCGATCGATCGAATACGCTAAAAAATGTTAATTCGAGGGTCGAATTTCGAAGTTTTTTTTAACTCAAGGAGCCACATCTTTAATCAAAATGGAATCTACCCCCAAAATGCATCAAATACATCATTTAGAGCCAGGTCATGGGCTATACCCTGAGATTTAGGTAGGGTTTAGGCAGTCCCCCTGTATTTGGACACCTAAGTGGTCGTCTTATTCACCCAGGCAGCTATGTCCCTTTTGCTGGGTCCATTATAATTCAAGGTTCTGCCCAGTAGGTGGCAAAAAGTATATAAATTTAAAAGGAAAATCGCACGGCTCTATCTCTGCGGGGAGGTGGGTACAGGAGTGGGTCTGAGTGTTGTCAGGCTCAAAAGTAGGGACAGTTTTATTTATTTCTAGAAGTTTATGTAATAGTTGCTGTAGGAGCTAGAGATAGTGACAGGGTAATTTAGTGAGCAGCTTTCTGGCTCCAGCAAGGAGAGTAGTTGGGGTTATTACCCTTGCCGTGATAAAGACAGGCAGGGACACTGACTTGAGGCGTCCTAGCTAGTGCTTGCCCCCACTGCTGTTTTTTTTATTTAGGGATGCACTGATTCCTGGATTCAGCTTTTTCATCAGGATTTAGACTTGGCCAAATCCAATTTCCTGGCCGAATCAAACTTAGTCACACAAGCAAGGAAGCAAACAATTTTTAACTGCACACTACGAGGGTTGTTCTCTTGAAGCCTTCCTAGCCCTAATTTACATATGCAAATTAGGGGTTGGATCTGGTTCGGTATTTGGCCAAATCTTTCACAAAGGATTCAGGTTTCCGACGAATCACAAAATAGTGGATTCATGCATCCCTTATTTTTTGTGCCAGAGAGTGTTGGGTGGGGCGCATCACTACTACAAATAGCACATTCTGCACTAGAACAGGCAAAATTCTGATTTAGAAATTGGAATTTCAGCTCTTGAAGTTACCAGGAGCACCCCAACTTTGATTGTGATAGATGTGATAATGGAATATATGTTTCATAAAGGCCCATTTAGCAAGATCCTGAGTTTAGTGATTTTAGAAAGCACGGAAATACTAATTTTGACTAAAACCAGGAATGCAAATAGTGTATTAAAAGAATCTAACATAAAAACAACAATGTTTAGTGCAAAAAAAAAAAAAGAAAAATTTCCTGAAACAAAATATGAATTGTAAATCGGCCCCTAAGTGTTTATTCAGATGTATGGGCCAGCAGAAGGATATACTATGATATGCAATCACATAATTGTGTAACTCTGAGACTGTAAATTCTGAGGCTACACATACCTAGAGATGATTATTGTTATGCCCACTCAGTTTGTTCTTTTGCTACTGACAAGCATTAATGTTGATATTATACAGTGTCCTTGAAACCCACCAGCACTTTATACACACATGCCTTTTGTAGTACATATAGAGATGATTTATCTTCTCTGTTCTCAGTTATACATGTGTATAAGCATGAAAAGCAATAAAAAATCTAGTTTGCGTCTTATGTCCTTGTTTAGCCCATAAGAGATACACTTTAATAATCAAACAAAGGTTTTGTAATTACTTTTTGACATCAAGTAGCCAACCGATGGCCAGTGGTCACCCCACAGGCATAAACCACCCAATTCATTTATAATAAGTACTTTTTATGTTTACTTGGAATGAATAAAATACAATTAGAGCCTTCATATTGGACTCAAGTTTGAACCTAAAAGAGTTAAATCATGTTTTGCAAGAATAAAATGTCCTGAAATATTCCCAATATTCCCATTTCCAGGAAGAGGCCACCTCGAGGGACGTGAAACTGTTCTAAGGTAAATTACCAGACATTCTAGGGCTCACAAATGGTGTCGAAATTTTAATGAAACCCATTAATTACAATACATAACCTACAGCTAGATGTATACAAGTACACTTAAAATCTCAATTAAAAATTGAATTAAATAGGCAGTAAATTAGGAAAGCTCGTTTTATTGTCCAGTAAACAACACAATTCTATTTATACATATGTGTGGGGTATCATAGTATGGGCTTCTGCCGAGACTTTATCCCAAAAAGCAGCAGAATGAAACTGTCAGCTGAATATCTGTATATTTATTGAAGCAGTAGAGTCCCTGTTGCATTGCTGTATATGAAAACTGTCCCTGCTGCGGGATGCAACGTGTCTGGTAGAGATGAGAGGAACACTAGTGTTATGTTTTAGCTGAGAAATAGCAGTTTGAAGTGTTTGTAAATTCTCTGCCAAAACATTGCAATACACAATTTTCGATATTTATTAACTTTTCATGGATATGGTCTTTATTATTCATGCATGCTATTATTCACATGAAAAAAAATGAATTTAACTTTATTGGAGAAGTTGCCATGAGCCCTGGTCTCACCCTTCACCCTTCTGTTATTCAATAAATAATTCTTTCCTTTTTGGAAGGTCTAACACTTGAAGGCCTTCTAAGCCAACACACATTATCCTTACTTTCTTTGCTATTACGCAACTGCCCTCATTCTGGGTGACTTCTACAATCCTTTTTTCAACTGTGCTTATCAAGCCATCTCTTTACTACTCTTGCAGTGAAATGGCTTCCCTACTTACAATGAAGGTCAGTTCTTACAACCTCACAAATGTGTCTTTCCTACAATCACATCCTGTGATTCATATAGCAGTTCTTCACATACAGAAATCTTTTATGCAGTGACACTACAATTCTTGTCATCACTGGCACCAAAACATTCTTTAATTAAGCTCTTCTGACTACGTACGGCAGTTTCCCTCATTAGCTCTTGACACCCATACTTTTCCAGCCATTTGTAACTATGATGTCCAGCCTTGTCATACTACTGCAATTTTCTACCTCCAGAGATGTGTCCAGTTGAGTTAGTCATAAATGGATCCTGAATTCTATCTTCAAAGTCATGAAGTCCATCAGACTACACTCAAACTGTACTTTGCATTTCTAATCTCCATAATCATCCAGGCCCAGTGCTTACTTGTGACATTAAATAGTATATAAGTTGCGGTGCGCTGCTAAGATTTTGTGTTTTCCTGAGGAGAAAGTAGGGTGAGAATAGTGTGTTATCCCTTAAATAGATTAACCGTGATTTGATCAGACCTACTCACATTCAGTTAGGATGGGAAACAGCGTGTATGTGCAGTGTCTTCTTGGAGTTGGAAATGGTAATTAAACAGGATTGAGATTATTATTTAAACTGTTGTGACATTGAATGCCATCTTGTGCCCACCAGTACCTTCTCCACCCCAACTATCGCAGCACAAGACCTTGCTTATTGCTTTAAAGACACATTGTACAGCATTAGGCCTTCAATTCCATTACACAGCAACACATGTCCCTGAGGCACAGATATGTCTACCTACCACTAATTACCCCTTCAGCTTTCTGGCTTGCTCTTAACACTGTTCCCTTGACCCAAAATTTCCTCACCTTCTGCACCTATTTTTCAATACACTGCCTGTTCAATCTGTCATATGCTTATGGTACTTTGTTCAAATAAGCATTTGCTACTCCTTACTAACCTAGCCTCAATCCTAGCTCTCCCACTAACTACAATCCAGTTTCTCAACTTCCTCAAAATAGGCAGCAAATGAGGCACTACATGGTAGTATATTGGGGACCTCCGAAATTGAGAAGGATTTGGGGATATTTGTGGATATGTAATTGTATAACTATAGGCAGTCACTCTGTGGCTACTAAAACAAACTAAACTGGTAGAAGGGTTGAAAGAAATAAACTATAAGGAAAGACTGTCAAGGTTATGGTTGTTTTCTCTGGAGAAAAGGCACTTAAATGGGGACATGTTTACTCTTCACATGTACATTAGAGGTCATTATAGACACATAGGGGTGGATCTTTTTTCACATACAAAAGAGCAACATACCAGAGGCCACCACTACAGCACTTTCATTAGTTGTTCATGGTGAGGGCAGTAACATTATGGAGTTCCCTGCCATATGATGTAGTGATGACAGATTTTGTAAATGTCTTTAAAAGTGGCTTGGATGACTTCTTGAACAGGCATAATATCCACAAATTTGTAAATTTTGAATGTAGATCTGTTTATGTAAAAATATATATGAAGGCTTTGGCTTCGGTTGCTGACCCAGCAGCCTGGTACACCAAGGCCTAGTAAAGCTCTAGTTATATGTTGGGGAGCAGGGAGCACATGAATGAGGTCAGCCAGTGACAGTGTCATTCCTTTCATAGCACTCGCTAGGAGAGTAAAATAGAGAGATTAATTAGCACAAGTAGCTTGTGCTGTTACAAGGATTGTAGTAGGAAGCAGCTCTCCCCTAGACTCTGAGTTTGCCTAAAGCGAAAGTGTGGTGTTTATACAAATGGCCTGTAGGTGTCACTGTGCTCAAGACTTATACTGTGCATACTTTCTATACAGCCTGTGGTGTTAGAGTGGCTTACTGTTGTGTAATGGTAGCATGAACCTGCTAATAAAGCACTGTTATACTCTACTCATCCTCGGCTACCAAAACATAACAGAAGGGACTGCAGTTTGATAGGGAATCAGGCTTTAGATTTATTCTCCCTGATTATTCCATTGTATGGGATCCAGACTATGTGTGAGGACTTACCCTGGTGGTCTAGTGGGCCGGCGGGGACGCCCCCCACGCTGCTCCTCTTCCATTCAGGTACCGGTCTCTTAGGGTGCGTGCAGCACGCACTTTGGGTTTTTATAGGCACATTCACGCTCGGGTGATGATGTCAATGCGCAATGGCGTGGAATTCAAACCTATTTAAAGGAAACTCTGTGAGCTGTCTGTTGCCCGTTGTTAGGTTCATCTTTGAGAGTTCCTGTGTGCTTTTCTTGATAATTCTGATATGTGATTCCTGTTTTGATCCCTGCCTGTTTTGACTACTCCGACTTCTGTGATCCTGACCCCTGCCTGGTAACCGACTAATCTACACTCTGTAATCCGACCTGTGCCTGTTTGACCACTCTTGATTGATCTCCTGGTTTTGACCCGTGCCTGTCTGACTTCGCCTGTATTCTGCCCACACCGACCCTGCCTGTTTGATTACACTTTCATCTGTCCCTTGAACTGTGACCTTCTGCCCAAAGACTTTGTTTAACTATCATGCCCCTCTGCTTGTCCAGAACCCTCGCTTGGCTCCTCTCTTTATAAGACCTGGCGGCATCTAATTAGCCTCCCGAGGTGTAAGAGCCAAGACCAGGGAGCCTAGCATTGGTTCTGAATTCTGGGTGCCGATCGTGACACCATGCCTGGGCATTCCATCCTAGAGGCGTACCTTCAACTACACTGATTGCTTCCATATGATGTCATAAGCACAGTGCACAGTAGTCTTAGTGAGTTGTAGTGCAACTACCTAATTACTTCATATCTTCCACATAGAGAAGGCCCGGCCTGTTGTGCTAGAGTCAATTGTAACCCGTGTTCTATTACCATAGCTAGATATTAACCTTTTAGGCTACAAATAGCCCAAAATGTATATTGGGGTCCATCCTGTCTACAATCGCCTTGTTTAGCATTTCATCTTTGCCACAATATCTGACTCTCATCAATCTGGCTTACACCCAAAATCCTATAACTACTGCTTTGGTTAAGCAACAGTGACCAACCACCTTGTCCTAACAATTCTAAAAGCCACTTTTTCCTAATCATTATTTAAAATAAAGCTTTTCCACGGTATTTGTTTTTTTTGTTTCTTCTTGGGATTAACCAAATCTATCATTTTTGGATTTCCATGAAGTCACATACCATTTTGGACTCAGTTATGTTGAGTAGTAATATTTCAGCCAAAATCCAAATCATTGGCTTGACATCAGTCAATATTTTGCTGCTCTATAAAATCCCCCCCCCCTTCTCGCTCTAATTAAGCCTTTTATATGTAGTCAACATGCAATATCTTTGGTTGACAGTTACACATAACATGCTCTTAGTTGATATCAGAAAGAGAAAGAAACAAATATAGCATACTGGCACAGTTTAAGTCTTTAAACCAGCATTCTTTGTTATTTTGAGCCAAAAGCATACCTGTTCCTGTTACAAAGCTTCTTAAAAATAAATACACAGAATTACAGTTTATATATTTAACAAAAGAGCATCACCTACTGGTGAAACAAGAAGATATAACCATATGGGATGAACTGCTGTTGTGCTGAATTAGAAATATCTGCCTGTTTGAATGCTCACAGGAAAGTCTAGAGAACGTGTCAGTGTAGAAGGGAAGATTAATAGAGCAACGTACAAAGAAACTGTAAGAAACTGGAATGTGAGCAAAGTTTGGCCTTTCAGTATGGCAGTATCCTGAAGCTTTTGTGCACTGGAGAGTTTAAAGAAGTGCCTCTCTGGTTTGGGTGTAGTGTTTTTTATTTGCAATGTTAGTGAGGTACATTTGTTTGGTGTCTGCTTATTTTGGGCCCTCTTTGTACTATTGTGAATCCTAACAACATTTATGTTGTAGTTGTGTGGAGGAATTGGGAGGTGGTTTTGTTTTGTGACCCACAGGCCCAAACTTAAAAAAAGTGCTAACAATCAATATCTATATAGTATAGGTGTAGATGGTATGAAGAGTTTCACCTTTTACTTTAGCTGTGGGTTTGGAATACAGGCAGTTGGGTGTATATTTCTGTCATTTCACATACTGGGGGGGGGTGTAAACACTGGGCAAATTTGCACCTGTGCAGTAACCCATTGCAACCAATGAAATGTTTAATTCCATTGTTCTATCTGCAGCTGGCTGAAAATATGAATCACTGTTTGGTTGCCCACTGCAGAAATTTGAGTGCAGCCCTGCATCTATGAAATACTTTCATAGTCTATAAAAAATGTATGATCAGTTTTAGATCAACCAATCCTATGGAAAATAAACATATTTCCTAGATACATTATGTTCTCTTTCTTCTTTGTTGATAACATTGGCATCAACTATTATTTTTAATGCGGGGGTGGGGTTGGGGAGTAAAGTGCTGGGCAGATTGCAACCCAGTTCTCACTGTACTGAAATCATTGTACCATGTTCTTTACAAGAAAGATGCCTACTGTACAAACCATAGACTAAATTTAACATATCGTCTGTCTTACATTTTTAGGTTTTATAGCTTGGTGCCTTTACATGGCAAAGCAGCTGGTTCATACTAGCTGGCTGTTTTGTATGTGGTGTGCGACGCGAAGCGCATTTGGCCGCATTTTCAGTGGCGCGCGGACTGTCGGGGGGCCCTGAGGGGGTGCGGGCCCTGGCCCGCTCGCATCCCCTGCTCCCCCGGTAGTTCCGCCACTGGTTATAGTTATGAGGTCTTCCCTGTGCCTTCCATCTACATGTTTGGGGAGTCATAAACCCACCAAAAAGTGACAGGCTCTACATCTTTTTCCTCTTCCTGTGTAACAAAGTTGGCCATTTTGCATCTGCAAACGTGAAAATAACGGGGAGATAAAACCTTTTGGCAGCATCATGAGGACCATCTAATGCATACACCAAATCACTGTTGCCTTAAATGAGAACTAAAGCTTAACTAAAAAAGTGGGCTAGAAATGTTGTACATTATGTTTTGTGCTTCTGTGCCAGCCCAAGGCAACCATAGCCTATTAGCAGTAAAGATCTGTGTCTCCAAAAATGCCTCAGTAGCTCCCCATCTTCTTTTCTGATGATTCACTGCACATGCTCTGTGCTGCTGTCACTTACTGAGCTTAGAGGCCAGCTCAAACTAAAGAGTACACATAGAATATAAATGTCACAATATAAGGCTGATTAGTAATTAATACAGATAAATGCTATGTGGCAGCACATAAACCAGTTCAATTAGCATCAGAATTTAAATAATCAGCCCTGTAGCATCATCTTATATTACAGACCAACCTCATTTTCTGCTTGATAATTTGTGACGACCCCTAAGCCTAGCTTACTGAGCATGTGAGTGTCGCAGGCACTTTCCAAGATGGTGACCCCCCTGTGACAAGTTTGAAGTCCTGGGTCATTGCTGCTATTGACAAGCTGAAACTTTAGCCTGGTGCAATAAGTTTAGTATATGAAAGATGACATTTTTAGCCATATTCATTTTTAAGGTTTAGTTCTCTTTTAATACTAACATTGAATCTGAACATAGAGACCACTGAGCAACTGCATCAACATTCATGGTCAACTATGGTACAGTAAGAATTGCCTCTAAGGTGTCTTGTAAGGGCTAGTCCACACGAGGAGATTCGGGGAGATTTTGTCGCCTGGCGACTAATCGCCTGGTCTTTTGAGCGACTATCTCCCCAAACTGCTTCAGCGCTTTTCCCCATAGGCTACAATGAAAAGTCGCCTGCGCTAGTGCACACGCGGCGATGAGTTTTCAATAGACGCCCAAAGTTGCCTCAGTGCCGCAGGTGCATTGGCGCAGGCAACTTTTCATTGTAGCCTATGGGGAAAAATGCTGAGGCAGTTCGGGGAGATAGTCGCTCAAAAGATGAGTAGATTAGTCGCCAGGTGACAAAATCTCCCCAAATCTCCTTGTGTGGCCTTACCCTAAAGAGTACTGTTATTGGACGGAAACTCTGATATTGTGAAGATATTCCCATGGGTGGAATTAATTTGTCAATTTGTTATGCTAATCAGTTAGGTAGACCCCCAAACCACTGTATGGCTTCAGTGTATTATTGATTAATAAAGGATAGGTTATAATTGTCCCAGGCAGAAGTGCAAGAGTACTAAGGAGTGTAAAAGTGCACTAGTGAACATGCTCTGAGCACTTCTTGGGAATGGCTGTGATGGGGGCAGACAATAAGGACAGCACCCCATAACTGTCTCGTTTCCAATAGTTTCTGGTTTACTTTTACCCTTCATTTAATTGTACTTTTTTTTGTCCAGTGGGGCAACCTGTTGATACATTTCCAATTCTCACTAAGAGGAGCCACATACCATAGTGTACTGGGTAGACAGTTTGTTCCCAAATGTATTGAACACACCTGTGCCATGTAAGTTCCACTGTAGAAGTACCAGTAGATGGTGCAAGGAATCGTAATCTGTTTTGCAGTATATACAGTATGCAGAACAAAAAAAAATCTCTCATGATCTAACTAACACCTTTATAGCCTACTCACATAATGTAACACATGTATTGATTTTACACAAACTGATGTTTTAGTATTTAGATCCAACTGTGATTCAGACTGACCCACTGTTCCCATGTGGATATCTTAAATGGGGATCTGAGGACACGGCTAAATACCTCTGTTTTGGAAGCTCCATGTATGCACTCACATACAATAACATGTTTTTAAACTCCTGCTGCTGACACTGATCTTCTAATGACAGGCAATAAATCACTCTGCATGACATGCAGGAACCACGGCTGCTGGTCTTCCATTATCTCTTGGTACTGTTCATCCGTCTGACCAAATACTCATTACACAATAGCAGGGGAGGACAAATTGCATCTCATTCCACAGTGGCACTAGAGAACCATTAAAACCCAGCAGGATCATTAGCAAAGCAAATGAACTCTCCTTTCTTCCTTTTAGAGCTGCTCATCCTCTCACATTCAGAAAAACAAAGCCACTTATAATAGAAAATCAACCTGCAAAGGTGAAGCAGTTATTGGTACTGGCCTGTGGGTACCCATGATATAGTTCCTGAGCCGTTGTCACTTTGTTGAGCCATACCTCTTAATATCTGATACAGCTGTAGGATCCACTATCTGGAAACCCTTTATGCCAAATTACGGGAAGGTCATCTACCACAGACTCCATTTTAATCAAATAATTAAATAAATGTATTACCTATTTCTCTACCCGATAATAAAACAGTACCTTTTACTTAATTTTAACTAAGATATAAATAATCCTTATTGGAGGCAAAACAATCTTATTGGGTTACATTCATGTTATTTTAGTAGACTTAAGGTATGAGGATCCAAATTACAGGAAGATCCCTTATCCTGAAAACCCAAGGTCCAAAGCATTCTGGATAACAGATATATGCTATTTTTCATCAGACTAGGATAATGGTTTTATTTTGACCTATCGGTTTTTCAAATCTCCTGGCAAAAAGAGCAGTGAAGTATGCTAAGAAAGTTGTTTGTATAAAAAAGAGTGAATACTAAAGTGCATATATAAAACCACAAATAATAATATCCCTCTCTACGTCATCCTAAAAAGTTAATTTAAAAGTGAACAACCCCTTCAGCAATATGACAACCACTATGGAGCTATGAGGCTATAAGATATGGAAGCCAAAACAACTTAGTAAACAGATTTGGAAACAACATGAGAATGTTGTGGCCTACCAGAAAGAGTGGAGGGAGAAACCAATTCAACTTTTTCTGAGCAATGCCTTAAAGACATATTCAGCCAAACATCTTCCCATCAGTTTATATTGTTGGAAGGGCATATAGAGTACCTGGTAGGCCCCCTAACCATGGGCTCAACCAAGGCTGTTTATTGCTTATACATTTAATTATTGACATCTTCCAGGGAGTTTGAAAAAGAGGAGAAATGATCAATTTAAAAGAAAGAAGTAATCCATGAAATCAAAGTCATTATTGCAGAAATTAGTAAAGGGGTACGGATAGGCGATCAGATGTATATTGGTGTAATTTTATTAACAGATACATTTATGCCTATTTGTCATCTTTTGTGCTGATTCGAGGACAGTGGTAGTTACTATTTAGCTCATTTAGTTTAAAGGCTAAATGGTTATAAGAATGGATAGTAACTATACAACCAGGATTCACGTAGATGTAGCAAAGAACTGCAGCGTTTGCTCTCCTGTTAGCTAAATATTATCTGTGATGAAGGTCGACGGCCCTGTCAGGCCTAATGGATGTATGTAGATAGAAAAGCAGTGCTTTGAATGCAGCGAACCTTCTAAATAGTGGTAAATGCAACAATTATTTTGTAATGATCCTGTTAGAGCTCTGGTCTGTTAAGAGAAAGGTAAAAATAATGTGCATCCTGCATTAGATAGCAGTGGAAAAGCGACAGGCAAGAAAGGTTGCGACATTAGAAAACTAAAAAGCAAATAAGATAAGCACCATATCACAGTGGCAAAAATATGAAACAAATCCATTAGTGACAGTTTTATGTAAGGCAGTACTGCACTTGAAATGATTCATAAATATTAGATCAAGGCAAGAAGCCATATACAGGTTATTAAACCAAGTGCTAACAAAAAATATAGATGGTCTTAAGAATACCATGTTCAAAATATGTTATCATGGCTTAAATGTTCATTAATATGTATTTAATGCTACCCAAACCAAGCTGAAAGTGATGCAATATGGTGCCTTCTGCAATTATAAGGCTAAGGCTGTTGTCACCTGTTAAAAACCTTGTGCATCCTAAAGGCCCCCATACACTGGGTGATAAAAGCTGCCGACAGACGGCAGCTTATTGGCCCGTGTGTAGGGCCCTCCGATGGGCTTCCCCGATCGATATCTGGCCGAAAGTCAGCCAGATCTCTCAATCGAGCAGGTTAAAAAATCCAGTCGGATTGCGTCCGCATCTGTCAGTTGATGCAGTGCTGCGATCCGACCACCCGTATGCACTGCATTGTGATCCAATCGTTGGGCCCTAGGGCCCATGATCAGATCAGCTCAATATCACCCACCTCAATGTGGGCATATCGAGGGAAAGATCCGCATGTTTGTCGATGTCCCTGTGTATGGTAACCTTAACAGTGCCAGACTCTACCCATACAATAATCCACCCAAATTACCACTTCAGGCAATTGGGATTGGGAAGTACAGTTCAATAAGCCACTGCTTATATAACTGCGACAAATAAATCCATACAAGCGAAACTAATTGCAAAACTGTCCTATTGCTTGTACTGATGAGCAGAGGCACAAATGCTAAATATGTGCCCTAGTTTTGCATCCTTTAGCACTCAGGAATTTATGTCCCTGCTCATCCAGATCAGAAGTGGAAGACCTTCTGCATCAATGCCAAACTCTATTCTGGGGAAAAAAGTGCATCCTGGGAAAGATGTTTTGATTACCACAGAGAGCATTACGGTCATTAAAACACCTTAGGGGTCATTCATGACCCCTAGAGGTGCAATTACAAGAGGGGACCTCTTAGTGCTCATTTCCTAAGCACTTGCAGGTAATGACAGGGGCCCTGATGCAACTTATACCTCCTGCTGATATTGATATGTACCTTGATAGGGCAAGGTAGGGGCTGGGAGAGGGGTGCCTATGTACCTGCCCTCCTCATTTGAATTGAGTCCTGGAGGCATTGCTTGTTTTTACAAGCAATTCACAGGTCTTTCCGCAGAGGCCTGCCTCTATTTGAAAAATGCCCTATGGCGTTTGAAGTCCCAAAAATGGAAAATGCAGCCTATTTTTTCACTTTGCATGCTGCATGGGCATTTTGAATGAGCCCTCTCATGAACCATAGACCTGAAAAGGATAATATAGGAAAGGTAGGAACCTAGGCAGCAGAAGAAATTTTAGAGCAAAATTCTCTAGCCAGAGCCAACTTGAGAGGGGTACAGTCGGTGGCCTGAGTGGATGTTCTTCTGATTCAAGTTATAGGAGGGCAATAAATAGCTCTGGGGAAACTAAAACAAAGCCAAATAAAGCAATAGGAATACACAAAAAACACATCTAGAAAATGGGCCTAATTCTAATTTCCATATCTCTTTTGAGTATAGCTCATGTGGCCTTCTTGACTACTCTTCTACATTCTTAACCTGCCTCATCCTTAATCTGTGCAGAAAGTCTTATATTTCCACTGGAATGCTGCTTGATAGGCTACTTTCAGAGCTTCTTTGTTCCATTCCTATTACCAGTTTAGTTGTACATCTCTACAACTCCAGCTCCAGTTAAAATTAGGGATGCACCGAATCCACTATTTTGGATTCGGCCGAACCTCCGAATCCTTTGTGAAAGATTCGGCCAAATACCGAACCGAATCCGAACCCTAATTTGCATATGCAAATCAGGGGTGGGAAGGGGAAAAAGATTTTACTTCCTTGTTTTGTGACGAAAAGTCGCGTGATTTCCCTCCCCTCCCCTAATTTGTATATGCAAATTAGCATTCGGTTCGGCCGGGCAAAAGGATTCGGCCGAATCCGAATCCTGCTGAAAAAGGCCGAATCCTGGCCGAATCCCGAACCGAATCCTGGATTCAGTGCATCCCTAGTTAAAATATTATCATGTTTAGGGAAAAGCAGCACTGCCACTTACAAGGTGCACACACCATGGATCCCTTTTCATAATGGGCCCTTCTGTTTTGTATTATGTGGTAACAAAAATGGGAGCAAGTTTGCAATGGATGCTGCAACGTGAAAGGCACAGTCACAATCTCCAGGGCCCCCCTCCTGACATAAGCACCCCCTGAAAAGCTAGAGTGCATTTGCCAAAATGTGTAAATTCTGCCTCCTTAGTCTGAATTTTTCAAAGGGCTGCATAGGCAGGGGTGCGGGACTGAGTCAGCGGGGGCCCATGAGGGGCATGGCCCACGGGGTTTTCTCCTGGTGTACCACCTTCCCAATCCGACCCATTACTTTACTTTGTAAGGGTGAGCTCAAAATGCAATGCCACAGAAATTGTAAGTGCTAAATCGTGGAGAAAAAAAGGGCAGATTGCAGCGATTTTTTTTCAAATTAGCCCATCATTAATTAATAATGCTCAAGGGTGCACCAGTGCTGTAATGTAATCTATAGTACCAAATCTGATTTATGAGTTCAGTATTCTTAATAAATGAAACCCATCAAAGCAAACTGGCTGCTAGCTTTGCTAGAGCCAAAGCATAAATTAATCTAGGGAAATTATCCTAAAATACAATTGGATTCTCAATTACTCTTTATATAAAGTAATGTGTATTTTTCTTACCTGTTCCTTTAAAGCAGGGGTGTCCAAACGTTTGGCTTCCCTGGGCCACATTGGAAAAAGAAAAATTGTCTGGGGCCACACATAAGATACACAAACACTTTTGATTTGTAAAAGTAAAGAAACTACACATAAAAGAACTGCAATAACAGTTGTATAACCAGTTGGAGCTATACACTGGAATATGGGACACCTGGATATTGCAGTAAATAGACTTATCATATTATTATGACATTTCCTTGGGAAACTGAGTGTTTCAAGCTGGGCCGCATTCATATCCATCCTGGGCCGCAGTTTGGACACCCCTGCTTTAAAGCATATTATTACTATTTCTTCAATTATAAAAGCCTAGCCCATTGTGCCAGTGAACAAAATATTAATACCTCAAGGGCCACAATCCTTCTGGTATAGACTGATATATGCAGATCTATTGCTTAAGCTACCAGGCTAAGGACTTCCAAAATACAGCAGGCTGTGTGGCTGGCCCTCATATCTGACTCTAATTGTGCCCCTGGGGTTTAATTATATTTACAAAATACCTTTCCTTGCACCATTTGTTTGATGTAAGCACCTGCTACATTCTAATTTGTGTAGAATAAGCAAAGTCACTTATAGATGGAACAGATAGAAAGGCAGGAGCTTCTCTATAGAGATTTCAGATATTTTAATAAGAACTAGGCAAAGAGATTTTCAAAGCAAATAGGATCAAAATAAACCGATTGAATATATATTTATTCATATTCAGCAGATTAGATGATTAAAATTGGTACTGGAAACATGTTATTAAAAATATTAAAGGAAATGTAAACCCTCAAAATAATTTAATGTAAAATTGCTCAGAGCGCTTTTTCAAGCACTTTTGCAATTTGCATTATTTTTTATTAGTTTGTAAACAAATATAATGAATGTGAAACAACAGCACAGCCTGCTGTTTATTTCTGCTTAAGTCAGCAGAAAATTAATTTAATGAGAACAAGAAAGTCTTGTGATGTTACTCAGAAAAGGTAAAGTAAAGGTGGCCATACACGTAGAGATGCGCTCATTTGTCAATTACGCGAAATGAGTGGATCTCCCCCTGATGTACCCACATTGAGGTGGGCGATATCAGGCTGATCTGATCGTGGGCCCTAGGGCCCAGCGATCTAATTAAAATGCAGCCAATACAGGGGTCGGGATTGCATTAGTGAAATGGGATTTTTAACCCTGTCCGATCGACATCTGCCGACTTTCGGGCAGATATCGATCAGGTAAGCCTGTCGGAGGGCCCCACACATGGGCCAATAAGCTGCGGACTCGGTCTGGGGCAGTTTTCTCGGCCAGTGTATGGACAGCTTTAGGTAATGAGCAGAGAAACTATTCAGATCCACATCAGTAGATGCTCCTTTTCTCATGGAATTAATTTTCAGCCAACTGCAATTATGAAATGATGGTCTAACTGGCTAAACATACTATAGACACATTATTAAGATGCATTTACATTATTAATATTTGCCTTTGCATTTACAGAGTCACAGAAGTCTTCTTCTTTAAGGTATAGTCATAACATGTAGCAAGGCTTAATTGTACATGGTAATTTCAAGGCTCAGGCTGAAATCATGCTGTTGCAGCTTAAATATAGGGGTGCAGGTATTGCATCAGACCTATCATTTATTTAGTTTAGTTGATTTTAGCCTGAAAATAATTTATATTATATTGGCTATCATTTTTAAAAGTCGATACTGCATTCTAAAATAAAGAACTGGGACCTTGGGGAAAGTCAGGCAGAGATATGAATAGAGGAGGGCTTAAAGGAAAAACAAACCCTAATAAAAAAAAACCCTACCCTACATGGACCCCACGCCCTTCTTCCCCCAAGCCTAGCTGCCCCCCACCCCCTGTGCAGATTCTGAGTTCACAGCAGCCATCTTCTTCTCTTCTGTAATCTTCGGAATGAGACCTGTGAAGTGACGCATGCGCAGTTGGAGCAGTTTTCTGTTTCGCGACAACTGCGCATGCGTCGAAATTCAGGTAAATTCCCGAAGCACCAGTCTCATTCCGAAGATTATCGAATCGGCTGAAGATGGCGCCTGTGAACTACGCTGGACAGAATCTGCACGGAGGGGTAAGTAAAGACTTGGTGGCATTTGCCCGGGGGGCAGCTAGGCTGGGTGGAGGAGGGAGGGGAGTCTATGTAGGATAGGGGGGTAGGGTTTTTTTCTTTATTAAGGGGTTGTTCCTCCTTTAAATAAAAATATAAATAATAAAAAGCTACAATAACATTTACAGCCTCACCTAGCAATAGCTGTTTTGCTGATGGGGTCAGTGACACCCATTTCAAAGCTGGAAAGAGTCCTGAAGAGGAAGGCAAATAATTAAAAAAACAATAAATAATAAATAATTGAGACCCATTGAAAAGTTGCTAAGAATAGAACATTCTATAACATACTAAAAGTTATCCTGAAGGTGAACAACCACTTTAATAAATTAGAAGTGAATTGAACTTAACTTGCCTTGGTAAGATGGGAGAGAAGGAGTTAATGAAACGCAATATAAAAAAATACATTAAGTAGAATGAGAAGACTGATTACATGGTAGCGGTCAGTTAGTTGTAGGAGTTTGCTACAGACCCCCTCATGTAAGTGAAAGGCTCAGCAGCTCTGGAAAAATAAAAGGCTGCAAGTTTGGAGCAGTTACAGTTTAATGATGGGAATTTTGAATTAACCATATAGTGATGGAATTAATAATACAGTACTTCCAGCACAGTTAATGGAAAAATTTTATACATGTGCTGCATGACAAATTCACATCACAGCTTGCTTAGGACCCAACCAGGAATGTTGCTACATCGGATCTAGAAATTAAATCTTAATGCAAAGTTGATCCTAAGATTTCCCTCTTGGAAAGACTTTAGTAAGGACTTTTCACATTGTGGCTCAACTCAAAAGATTTCTTATTTCAGCCTTTTCTCCTATGCTACTATGTTTGTTACCATGCATCAAAGCAATGAGGAAATGATTGCATGGTGATTGGTGAAATCCAATCTCTATATACAAACACAATCAAGATAGAGAATGTAGTCCCAGCAGAACAAATAAGGTGGAGAATTGTAAACATTCACAAGATAAGTAAAATAGAAGATTTATCCTCCAATTCCCGCAAACAGATAGGAAAATAGGAGATTGTCCTTTGCTTGCATTCATTCTGTACTGTATTCCTCAATCAAGAAGAAATATATGAACACAGACATCCTTCAAACTAGGAATAGTAACACCAATAATACAGCAAGATCTAAAATAGAATAAAAGAAAATAATAAAAAACAGAATAATATAGAGTAACTATAACAGTTCCCCCTGCTCAGTAACAATACAATTAGTAACTATGAATCCTTGTGAGTGGTCACTAGGGATGTAGCGAACGTCGGAAAAAAAGTTTGCGAACATATTCGCGAACTTGCGCAAAAATGCGAGCGGTTCGCGAACGGTTCGCGAACCCCATAGACTTCAATGGGAAGGCGAACTTTAACATCTAAAAAAGACATTTCTGTCCAGAAAAATGATTTTAAAGTTGTTTAAAGGGTGCAACGACCTGGACAGTGGCATGCCAGAGGGGGATCAAGGGCAAAAATGTATCTGAAAAATCTGCCTGTGTGTGCTTGGAAGAGATAGTGTAGGGGGAGAGCTGTTAGTGATTTCAGGGACAGATGATAGTAAGTTTGCTGGCTAGTAATCTGCTTGATACTGCTCTGTATTGGAACAAAAAAATAAATAAAAGCAGTCCTTACAAGGACTACTGTTATTGCAGCAGTCAGCAGATGAGATCAGAAGCAGGACAGCTGCCCACTGCAGCTACATACAGAGCACTGCAGTAGAAGGTAGATTACTAGCCAGCAAAGCTACCTAAGCTTAAATGTCCCTCAAACCCCTGCAGACTTCTGTCCCTCCAATAACAGAGCAGTATCAAAACGATTACTAGCCAGCAAACTTTCAACTGTCCCTGAAATCACTAACAGGCAGCAGCTCTCTCCCTACACTATCTCTTCAGCACACACAGGCAGAGTGAAAAAACGCTGCAGGGCTTCGGTTTTTATAGGGAAGGGGAGTGGTCCAGGGGAGAGCTTCCTGATTGGCTGCCATGTACCTGCTGGTCTGGGGTGAGAGGGCAAAAAAAAGCGCCAACAATGGCGAACCCAAAATGGCGAACGTCGCGCGACGTTCGCGAACTTCCGGCGAGCGCGAACACCCGATGTTCGCGCGAACAAGTTCGCCGGCGAACAGTTCGCGCCATCTCTAGTGGTCACGGCAAGCAAGGAGGAAATCCAGAATTATATCTACTGTAAATTTGTAGATTAGTTCTTTTTTTTTTGTAACCATTAAGCCCAGTTATCCACAAAAGCATCTTCTATGACCTCACCTAAAACAAATTTCGTCTTGAAGACACATCTGTTTCGAATATGAAAGCATGCCATAAGCTAATGGCAGATTTCTTTTAATGGAAAAAAAACCTATATTTATTTATTTATTGGTCTGGACACTTACCTGAACATTAGTTCTAAAAATTGAGGGGATTTGGTTTTCTCCCAGAAGGTATTACTCTAACACATTCCTACAATAACTATTTTTCACCCTAACCATAAATAATGGTGTTTGTGACGATTCTCATTTATCCAGGTCATCATATATATTATCTGTAGAATTAAATCAAATCAACTGGACTTGTTGTGTTTTTTCCCTTGAAGATGTTTTACCAGTTATCCAACTGGCTTTCTCAATTTGCAATAACTTGTAAATACAATGTTGTTTTGGCACCTCTCCCTGGAAAGTTTAATAACACCTCAAAGCTCCAATTATGCTAATACAATCAACACCTAACTTCATGACATTAAGATAAACAGATTATGCTGATTGGAGCAACAGTTGAATTGACCTATTTCTACAGATACTGCAAAATTAATAATAACTGAAAACTACATTTAGGACTAACTGAAATACTATCAAATGTAAAATGTTCTTTCCAAGTTTGATAAGTTAACTGTTAGGTCCCATGTACAGCCACTCTGCCCCTTAAAGGACAAGCAACCCCTAAAGTTTAAAAAACCCTACCTCCCTACCCTACATAGACCCCCTCCCTCCTCCCCGCAGCCTAGCTGCTACCCCTGGCAAATAACCCTAAGTCTTTACTTACCCCTCGGTGCAGATTCTGTCCAGCGGAGTTCACGGGCGCCACCTTTAGCCGATTCGGTAATTTTCAGGAAGTAAGTGCCGTATTGTTGGTTTTTTAACTTTTTTTAACCCTTCTGCCAGAAGAACTAGCTTTTCCCTGGTCCCTATTCCAAAAAGTCAACTGGTTCTGCTGAAGTGCAGCACTGCTTTGCATGACTTGCATTTGCCATGCTTGGCAATGTCACTTCCATTCCAAAGCTCCACAGCGGTGACTGCTGAGCAGGAACATACAGTATGTACTTGGCTAGGAACATACTGTATACACACTACTCTCTACAAATGTCATCATGGAGCTTAGCACTGGAAGTCATACGATCAGACATGGCAAACACCAGCCCCACCATGCAGCTTTTTAGCTGATAGTATGTGAGACCAATTGACTTTTTGGCAGTAAGGTGTGATTCAATGGGGATGAAGCAGAGGCACGGGCACTCCATCAAAGAGATGAGTTGGGAAACTCGCCTTAAGCGGCAGCACCTCACTGGTTACCAGGGGAGGCAAAAATACTGCTTCTGGTAGTATGCCCCTGGCATCAAAAAAGGTGATCACAGAGGAAGGGTTGACTCAGCAAGACGCAGCATGCGGCAAAGGGGCAAGGGTGACCCCTGGACAGGGGGGAACTGTGGAGGGGACCAATAGGAGGTGTTTAGTTCCCCTAATCTAGTATGGGACCCCATTCAAACTTCACTTATTGTAAAAGCAGTACTTTCATACCTACAAAATAATTATACAGCACAACCTCTACATATTGAGCCTATACTCAATATACAAAAAAATTAAATTCAATTTTTCGGACACTACAGGGCATGTTTATTGAAATTCAAACTTTTTTGTCAATTTTTCAGGCTTCTTTAATTTGATTAAACTCTAAACTTAGACTTATTTATTTAAAACCTCAGACTTGAAAAAAAATCGATCATTCTACTCACCAGCTTCAATGAGTCTGCCAACTTACAAATTATTTGATATAACATAAATTATATACGAATTATTTCGCAAAATTTGAAAAACTCGAAAAAAACATCTCCCATTGATTTACATGAACTCACTCGCATTTAGATTGATAAATCTCAAAAAAAAATCTTTCAGAAACTCAAACTCATGTGCACAAATTTTAGCTCACAAAAACCTTAAATTGTAATAAAACTTTTGATACATTAATGTTTCTGCCCTACATGTTCAGCAAAAAACATATTCTGCCCAGCGAGGATTATTTATTAAGTATCTATATTTATTAAGGGCAGAGACACATGTAGAGATTCGGGGAGATTAGTCAACCATCGAAAAAATGCATCTTCTTCAGGTAATGCCTTCCCGCCGGCTAAAATCTATAGACTTATTTATTTAAAACCTCAGACTTGAAAAAAAATCGATCATTCTACTCACCAGCTTCAATGAGTCTGCCAACTTACAAATTATTTGATATAACATAAATTATATACGAATTATTTCGCAAAATTTGAAAAACTCGAAAAAAACATCTCCCATTGATTTACATGAACTCACTCGCATTTAGATTGATAAATCTCAAAAAAAAATCTTTCAGAAACTCAAACTCATGTGCACAAATTTTAGCTCACAAAAACCTTAAATTGTAATAAAACTTTTGATACATTAATGTTTCTGCCCTACATGTTCAGCAAAAAACATATTCTGCCCAGCGAGGATTATTTATTAAGTATCTATATTTATTAAGGGCAGAGACACATGTAGAGATTCGGGGAGATTAGTCACCCATCGAAAAAATGCATCTTCTTCAGGTAATGCCTTCCCGCCGGCTAAAATCTATATCGCTGGCAGGATGGCACTATGAGCAATTAATTTTCCAAAGTCGCTAAAGTTTCCTTATGAGGCAACTATTTAGAATCTAGCCAGCAGGAAGGCAGTTCGTGGAGATTAGTCGCCGGAAGAAGAGGCGATTTGTCGCCGGGTGACGGAATCTCCACTTGTATCTCTGCCCTAACATGTGTTGGAGCCTCCATTCCTACTCTGACAAGGTAACCTACAGACCCCAATGACACACAAAAACAGCTTTATTTAGAATGAAAAGCCCTGCAGATATGACTTTATACATCCATATAATGTAATGTGACTTTAAAAGCATTATAGAAAGCCCTTTGCCTTTCATAGCATGTGCAGAATTTGTATTTGGTAGAAAAACTGAGTAAGAGGTCAAATCTTAGTCAACAGTTGAACTTGCAAAGCAAACATGTAAAGGGTTGATCTTTAACAGAATATATCAGTAACAGCCCATTATTGTATGAACAGAACAAGAATACCAATATGTTACCAGGGCTGCAACTAGGGGTAGGCAGGAGAGGCATGTGCCTAGGACGTACTGCTGCCACTGGTTGGGGATTACTTCTCTATATTCTTCAATCTCTATACATTTTGACTGATTTACTTTTTGTTTGTAACAAGAAGACAATAAATTGTAGTTGATGTAAATTAATTTGCATAACTCCATGTTATTAGCAAAACATATTGTTTAAGTGTTGCTTAGTAGCCTTAATGCATCATTCTCCACACTACATAAAGATCCCTTATCCAGAAAACCCCAGGAGTTACTTTTTGTATAATGAGAATGATATTCTGAGACAATTTGCAATTGGTTTTCATTTTTTATTTTTTGTGGTTTTCGAGTTATTTCGCTTTTTCATTCAGCAGCTCTCCAGTTTGCCATTTCAGCAATCCCATTGCTAGGGTCCAAATTATCATTGATATGAATAAGAGACTGGAATATGAAAAGGAGATGGCCTGAATAGAAATATGTACAGTATTATTAAAAATACTGATAACTATACCTTTGAAGTCTTAGAGAGCATTTCTTTTTAGATGGGGCCAGTGACCCCCATTTGAAAGCTGGAAAGAGTCAGAATAAAAAGGCAGATAATTCAAAAACTATAAAAAAAATGAGCCATGACCGGAATGTATATAAAAATAACAGGTTTATTTCCAGCGTAAGATTTATGTGCCTTAAAGGAAAAGGAACAGCACTCTTTACTTAAAGGGCATGTAAAGGCAAAAAAATAAAATGCCATTTTTACTTTCTTTAATGAAAAAGAAACCTATCTCCAATATACTTTAATAAAAATATGTGTACCATTCTTATAAGAAACCTGACTGTATGCAGTGAAAGTCTCCCTTCATTTACTGCTGTGGATAGGAATTGTCAGATGGTCCCTAACTGCTGAGCAGGGAAACAATCATACTTATGAACAGTAGGGGGGGCCCCCACCTTATTTCCCAGCCATGCAGAACTCAAGCAGCTTTGTTTATGACAATCCCTAAGCAGCCCAGACCACACTGAGCATGTGCACAGTCTTAGTCTTACAAAGATGTTTAACAAAGTTACAAGATGGTGACCCCCTGTAGCCAACTTTGAAAGCATAAATCATTTGTTTGATTAGGCTTATGGTGCAGTAAGTTCATGTTTATATTTAGTATACAAAATACAGCATTTCTAGCCTTATTCTATTTTAGACTTTACATGCCCTTTAAGGGTGCCAAAAGTTAGGCACCCCAAGGGATTTTATATACTTACCTCACACCCCAGACCGCTATAAGCAGAAAACTGCACTGGCCCAGGGCTCTTCCAACAAGCACCACAGATCGATCGGCTTCCGGCTTCTTCTTTCTTCAGTGCGCATGTGCAGTAGCGCAAAAAGCTGAACGTTAATGAAGACGTTGGCTATTTCGTTCTACTGCGCATGCGTCTGCCCCAGGAAATTTGAAGAAAGAAGAAGTAAACTGATCATTCAGTGGTGCTCGCTGGAATAACCCCTGGACCGTTGCCGTTTTCTGCTGATAGAAGCACTGGCCTGGGGTTTCAGGTAAGTATATACAATCACTTGGGGTTGCTTAACTTTTGGCACCCCCAATTCAATATGACTTTCCTTCTCCTTTAAAATGACTCCTGCAAACAATATTTCCCTCTGGTTCTTCTTTGATGTGGCTATGTAAAATACTTGCCAATCAATAGACCATTCATATCTTGAAATCTGGACACTTGGTTGGTCTCAAAATGACTGTTCAGTCCTGAGAGGTTTTGTATCTCCAAATAAACACGGACATGTATACAGTATGGCAAATCTCTGTTTTTTTTTAATGTAGCCCTGCTGGCATTTAACCTGAATATTTATTGATTTGGCACACGAGGCATTGCAACTGCATTCTTGCTATGGAACACCATGCTTCACTTTCTGTTGACTTCAAAAGGAAGAGTATATTAGATGACATTATAATATATGAGTGGGCTAAGGGCTCATTTTGTTCACAGTGTAAACTGGCCGCAAATCTCAAACGCAGTCTAATATCATAATGCAGTGTGTCCAATATAAATGGGGGCATGACATTCTCAATCATTATAAATTAGGGTAGCACCGAATCCAGGATTTGGTTCAGGATTCGGCCAGGAATCTGCCTTTTTCAGCAGGATTTGGATTCGGCCGAATCCTTCTGCTTGGCCGAACTGAATCCTAATTTGCATATGCAAATTAGTGGCAGGGAGGGAAATCGCGTGACTTTTGTCACAAAACATGGAAATAAAAAATGTTTTCCCCTTCCCACCCCTAATTTGCATATGCAAATTAGGATTCAGTTCGGCTGAATCCTTCGTGAAGGATTCGGGGGTTCGGCCGAATTCAGTGCATCCCTATTATAAATGTTTATGTCCAGACAGTGGCACAACTAGATATTACTGGGCCCCACAACAAATTCATTTTAGGGCCCCCAACATATCCAGTTGTCCTTTTTGCAAATATATGTCATTAATAAGGGCCTCATGGGCCCCCTATACCTCCCGGGTCCCTGCAGCTGCAGGGTCTGCTTCCTCTGTAGTTACACTCCTGTGTCCACAGTTTTTAGCAGTTCTCTGGATTCCAGCATTGTAGACATCGTGCCAGAGAAGCACATCATCTGCTATGGGTGCCCCTACCATTATGCACATCATGACAAATTAAACTGCATTGTAGTGAATGATGCTAGTCTGTAACATGTTGCACCATGTCAAGTTTTAATATCTCATTAGTATATGCTTTCTCTCTGTGTAAACAGACCAAACCTGTCTGCTACCTTTAAACACTTTCCACCTACTCTCATAAAATGCAAACTGAGGATGGGGAAACGCCTGAATTCATAAAGGTTCTTTAAGAAATGGTGGGCTGGGATCTACAGGTGTTCATAAGTTACATACAGTAGTTCCATAGTAAGCTAGGCTGAAAAAAGACACATGCCCATCAAGTTAAAACTTTTAAAGATTCAAATTCCAGGAATTCAGGTTGCAGATTTACTGCGGCTTGTTGATTGTTTAGGCTTTTCCGTAACATCAGACTGAGCTTAAAATAAGAATGCACTCAAATGTACAGTACATGTAACATGTACAGTATCATTTCTGTCTGTGTGGGTTGTACTACAATAATTCCACAACATACGGACAGTAATCCAGTGCATTTTTAGACCTGACTTAGAACATTGTAGGGCTCATTTACAACTTATGTCTGCTACATAATGGGAAGGCAGTGGATAGGGATGGCGTCCACACACACACTCCCACTACTCGCCAGTCATAAAGGCTCAAAGTATATTTCTACATCATTCAAAGTGTGGTGAGGTTGATGAGTGCAGTCATCCACTCCCACTATAATTCTGCCACTGGAGTCATGTCCTTTTTTAAATTACTAACAGAAACTGTTCCATTCTTCGGGTCATCAGTAGAATGAGATAGAGTGTCTATCAAAGTCCCTATAGCTGTTGGTATTGAACAACTCTAGGCAGCCTGACAAGTTGTGTGATAGGATCTGCAACACTAATACCCTCTTGCCTTATTGTTGCCCATTTATACCTGCTAGTCTACTGTAACTTCCCAAAAGTTAGTAGGGCAATGGCACATTGGACATTTTTTTTCAGCAGTGAACAATCTTGGCTCTAGTAAGTTGCTTAATGAGGCCATTGAGAGAGAGAGAGACATGATGCAGTGTTTGCTACATCTCTGCCTACTGTACCTGCTATGCCACAGTTCCTTCCCAAAGATTAATATCCCACTGCTACTATAGGCACCATCTCTCCCTACTATACCTGCTATCCCACAGTTACACTCCCTTCCCAGAGACTATTATCCCACTGTTACTATAGGCACCATCTCTCCCTACTATACCTGCTATCTCACAGCCCCAGTCCCTTCCCAGAGACTATTATCCCACTGCTACTAAAGGCACCATCTCTCACTACTACACCTGCTATCCCACAGTCACAGTCCCTCCCCAGAGACTATTATCCCACTGTTACTATAGGCACCACCTCTACCTACTATACCTGCTATCCCACAGACACAGTCCCTCCCCAGAGACTATTATCCCACTGCTACTATAGGCACCATCTGTCACTACTATACCTGCTATCCCACAGTATAGTCCATCCAGTCCCCAGAGCCTATCATCCCACTGCTACTATAGGCACTATCTCTGCCTACTATACCTGTTATCCCACAGTCACAGTCCCTTCCCAGAGACTATTATCCCACTGCTACTATAGGCACCATCTCTCCCTACTATACCTGCTATCCCACAGTCACACTCCCTTCCCAGAGACTATTATCCCACTGTTACTATAGGCACCATCTCTCCCTACTATACCTGCTATCCCACAGTCACAGTCCCTCCCCAGAGGCTTTTATCCCACTGTTACTATAGGCACCATCTCTCCCTGCTATACCTGATATGTCCCAGTCCAGGCTAAAGTTAGGTCAGGAGCGACTGAGCATGTAGGCTTAAGTACCTTGTGTACGGTCAGTTTTACTGGCTGAGAGACAATCCCACTGGTTCTATATTATTCTGCTACAGCAGAACATACTAGCCTGTGTCAGTTGTATTAGGAAAAGAGTAATGCAACCGATGGCAAGGTGATGACGAACATATAACTTTTTCTGTGATTGTTGATGTTTTGTATGAAGAAACACTCCCTGGTCTCCGTGCTACAGCACATACAGTACCAGCTAATAGCAAAGCCATGTTTGCAGGGCTGTCGAGTTGGAACTGTATAATAAAACACAGAGACTGGAATACCCACTCCCACCCACTCTTCATTTTTCTGATCTGAAAAACTATTAGACTGTACATGCAGCAATGACTTTTAAGAATTCTTATCCTTGCTGCCATTCATACCAAAGTCTAAATATTTGTTGGTAACACCTTCCATTACTCAGCAGTTAAGTTCAGCCCTAAGCAGGGAATCCAACCAGCCCAGTCAAATAGTAAGGTTTTAACCCGCCTCTCCTATATAGAGCTTGCACACTGCCCACTGTTTTCAGTCAGTGCCACAATGGCCCAGCAGCTGCTTTCCCGGGCACTGGTCTCTGCCAGTTGGCTCTCTGCAGCCCTGAAAGAAAGTCAGGCAGATGCAGCCTTGAGGGTCCTGGATGCCTCATTCTACTTCCCAGCCATTAGAAATGGGCGCAAGGAGTATGCAGAGCAGCACATACCAGGGGCTTTGTACTTTGATATAGATGAATGCAAAGACAAGTCATCCCCATATGAAGTAATGCTGCCCAGTGAAGATGATTTTGCCAAGTATGTGGGTAAGCTTGGCATTAACAATGACAGTCACGTGGTGGTGTACGATGCTGACCAACTGGGCATGTACTATGCACCACGTGCCTGGTGGATGTTTAAAGTATTTGGCCATCACAAGGTGTCCGTGTTGGATGGGGGGTTCCGGAATTGGCTAAAGCAGGGGCTTCCAGTGACTTCAGAGGTGCCCCAGGTGAAGCCAGAGACATTCAAGGCAGTGCTCAACTCCTCCCGTGTAAAGAACTATGAGGACATTCTGAGGAACATAGACAGCAAGGAGTTCCAGCTGGTAGATTCCCGATCTGAAGGGAGATTCCAAGGGACAGAACCTGAACCAGGAGAAGGTAAGAAGTACATATCATTGGTAGTACACTGACTGTGCACAGAACAAAAAGTTCTAAAACCTACATCTGTTCAAATGATGTTTGATGTGTGCCCGTGTGCATGGGGGTTTGTGCATAAGAATAAAATGCCTAAGCCAGTCACCCCACATTGAATAGTCTGGGTCAGATTCAGGCATTTGCACAATTATAATAGGCAGGGCAGACAGCATTGTTAGGAGAAATTAAAATACTGCAAGTTACAGAGAAACACTGTGAGGGGCCAGCACTGGGTAATCTGGAGGCATACACAGAGAAATGTGCAGAAATATGCACCACAGATGTGTACAGGCTTCAAGGACTGACAGCAATGACATTCTGGGGTTGTAGTTGTAGTGTGATCCACTTAAACTGACGTTTCATTTACAGTAACTACCTCCACATGTCATGCTTTAAAATCCCCCTTTCTCGATTGCTTGCTTGTACTCTCTGTTATCCCTATCCAACTGTACTACAGTTTCCAGGGTTCACAGCTGTTAAACTGTACTCCAGAGTAAAATATTTTTTTGGATAGATTTCAGTTTCCCAAGTTGTATGTCTTCTTGGTGTCTAAGGAACAGAGAAAGGGGGTTATGTAATAAAAGGCACTAAATTGTCCAGCAGTAGTAACTCATAGCAACCAATCAGCAAGTAGGATTGGTTGGTCACCTTATTGTTTGCTATGGGTAACTACTCCTGGGATAACTTATTGACTTATTACATATGGGGTTAAAATAATGTAGTAACCTTTTTCTCCCCCTCAAAGTCCTCAACTGGCAGAGCTTCAGCCTAGAGGCTTTTTCATGAAAATTGGTTTCTTTCCCATGAGGTGGGGTTGTGTACGCACTAAAGATTTGCTGTAATTCCTATCATTTCTAATCACAAATATTACTAGGAACACATATATAGTGCACAAATAGGGCCAGGCAGGTACTTTTCCATTGTATTGTCTGCTACTCCAAGGACACAGAGGACTCTCTCTGTAGGCTGCAATCCTGTTAATGATGTACTAGACAAGGCTACATTTAAAGGAACAGTAACGACAAAAAATAAGTGTTTTAAAGTAAAGAAAATATAATGCAGTGTTACCCTGCACTGGTAAAACTGCTGTGTTTGCTTAAGAAACACTACTATTGTTTATATAAATAAGCTGCTGTGTAGCAATGGGGGCAGCCATTCAAAGGAGAAAAAGCTCAAGTTACACAGCAGATAGAAGATAAGCTCTGTCTGTCTAATGGTGTTATCTGTTATCCATTTGTTAACCTGTGCCATATAGCCGTTTTTCAATTTCCGCCATTGCTCCACAGCAGCTTGTTTATATGAACTATAGTAGTGTTTCTGAAGCAAACACATCAGTTTTACCAGTGCAGGGCAACACTACATGATATTTTCATTACTTTAAAACACTTAAATTTTTTGGTGTTACTGTTCCTTTAATACATTTAGAGTACAGGTTGGAGTTGAAAAGAAATCTGTGTGGAATTTGGACATGGCAAGAATTTTGCAAGGATTCACTGAAAGTCTGTAAAGCTATCCTTACCAAACAAGCAAATCATTCACTAATTTGGCCACCCACATGCTGTGCCAAAGACTGGATCATAACAGGGGCCCATGCAGACCAATTGGGACAGAACTGCATCAACAGGCTAATAAAGTCCTTGAATGGTGGGTCTTTACAACCAGTCTCTTATATTTATCATTTGAGAAGGCCATTATTTCATCAATAAGCTACTCACTTGGTCTGGAGGGGCAGAGTTGGCAGCTAAAATCAGATCAGGTGCCTATGTATCACCATGTTTATTAGAAATGTGTCCGTGAGTAATAACCACCTGACCTGCAAGTGCACTGCTAGGGTTCAGAAAATCACTTTTAAAATAAATAGATTCCATTGTTTTTCTGCTTGACCTTGAACTGGAAATTGCAGGGGTGGCAAAAGATAGCAATGTTCCAGATTGCCTTTGCCATCACTGATCATGCTGATCAGCTGATCAACTGTTAAGTTTGATCTGCAAGTTCAGCGATTGGGGTTAGACTTGAGTCAGTGAGACTTTTGATGGCTTAAGCAAGATTTGTTTTTCCCCAGCAAGACAAGCCACATTGACTATTAAGCTTGCATAATTTACCCACATACAGAAGGAAACAAAGCTGAAGCCAACTGCAATAAACCAGCTATAATATAGGATATCAGATGGCTCTAATTAAACTTCATGACCGGTAAATGAGAATTTGACGTCATTAAACACTGTATCTGCTATAAACTCTGTGAACAATACTTAGACAAATGTGTAAAGACTAGTGCAGAAAATATTTCCAATCAGTATCCCACAGTAACCTTTGTTACAAAGCCACTTGTAGGCAGATCAGGGAAGGCTGGGGGTCTGGGCAGTTTTACAAATGCAAATAGCATTTCTGACATTCCACATATGTCTGAAAGATATGTATGGATAAGCCAGCGCTGGTAGTAAAGCTGGTCATACACATAAAGATCTGTTACACTCTGGGCCAAATCAATCCGATTGGTTGCCCTGGTTGACCAACTATCAAATTATGGCAAGTGTTTAAGCAGGCCCATCGAGCAAGGACTTCAAAGTGCAAATGTGGCCCTCTGTCGACTAAATTATATTAAAGCTGCATGAATAATATCTGGAGGATATTTAGTCTAGATATCTGTGGAGGAGTCCATGGGGCAGGGACCATGCATGGGCAGATAAGCTGGGTAGAGTGAAGTAAAAGAACTCTAATGCCGTTGCTAACACCTTAGCATAAACTTGAAAAAGAAACCTTTAATGAGTTGTCAACAAACTCTATGTTATGAGGGTGATAAAGAGACATTATTTCATATTACTATTTAGAGTAAAGAAGTGTTGTTTACAAAAATGAATCATCGTGGAGTTAGTTGACAGCTTTCGGAAATGCTAGTGAAGATTTGGTAGAAGAATATGGACCTGATGTGGTTGCAAATACCTTACCTTAGGGGGAAAGTCTGTTAGAATAAGTGTGGATGACTAATTTGGCAATAGAATCTCTTCTAGATGCTACTGCCGGTCCCTTCACTCTGGCCAAAGGCTATAAAGGAGAATTGACCCTCAGAAACCTCTCCCATCTAGTCTTAGCCTAGCCCACCAATATGGAATAACTTATTCTATTATTGTGAATCAGTTCTGTAGCATTACTGCATTTGAGATAAAAATGCAACATAATGATAAAGAGAACTGCAGAGTCAGTTTGTCTGAAGCACTTGAAGGTCCTGTAACTAATCAGCTGTAACTATCTCAATCCGTATTTAATTCCCAAGCAATCTTCTCACATTGCCTTGTGTTAATCATTGTGCATGAGAAGTAATGCTCACTATGAACCCTGTTGTATTCCTTCCCTTACAGTTTCATCCACATCTTTCCGTAACCCAAATAGGTTAATCGCTTCTTTATATTTAAATCAGAAGAAATTGAACCAAATCTGTATCACATTTGCATTTCTCGCACGCTCTGATTACAATTCACATCACTGGGTTCTGTTCCGCTTTGGAACCTCGGTATTTACATCTTTGGAATTGCTGTCAGCTTAATGACAATGTTTCACAGAATGCAAATTCTGGCTAGTCACATCAGTAAATATAGTAAGCCCCACATGGTATAAATGTACCAATATATGATCATCTTTTGGTGACGGGCACCAGGACAAAACAGACTGTATCAGCCCCAAACATTTGTTTACCTTAACAAAACCCATCCTTTTCAGATAATGAATTTTTTCAATTGATATTTAATTTTCTGTTTGGAGGGTACTTGGCAATAATAAGCTTTACAATTATGTATTTAGGGGATTTTCACCCCAAATCTTAGAAAATGTCATTCTAAACATCTTTCCATTATAGATTAATTAAAAAACATTCAATAGTCCTAAAGTTAATGGTTAATGGTAAATTTTCTAATTTAATTGGCAATAATAAGCTTTACAAGTATGTATTTAGGGGATTTTCACTCCAAATCTTAGAAAATGTCATTCTAAGCATCTTTCCATTATAGATTGATTAAAAACATTCAATAGTCCTAAAGTTAATGGTACATTTTCTATTTTAATTGACAAAATTCTTTAAAAAATGTTTACATATATCCTTCTACTGTGTATTGGAAAGTTACTTAGCTGATCCACTATAATAGCTTTTGGACACTGTTAAATTCATTGTGCTTCGACTGCTGCTTAGTCAATAATAATATAAAGCATTACAATTGCTGTATATGCACAAATATTCATTACTTATGGTGTGTGTATTGTGACTGCTGTAATATGGATTTCGGTTATTGTCCAGATAGGACATTGTACCGGCCCTTTTCCAGAGTTTGGTATGGATAATATGACAGAGCTGCTGTGCTACCTGCGAGGTCAAGTGTTGAATACATACTACATTGTTCAACGTCTACTTATACCTCTAACTTTCAAATGTATTTGATTGGGTCCTACATTGTGCAGGGCTCAATGGAGTCTCCCCAGAGTGGATCACTCAAAAGCAGCTGAGATAAGGTAAACAATGGCACATGTAAACAAACAGGGACAAAGCAGCTATCTTACTTTTAATGTTTCCAATTCTGCGCTACCAAAACTCCATCCTGTTCTGGCAGACCATGACCCATTTCATTTCTGAAAGAAAAATGATCTAACCCGCCAGTGACATCACAAAATGTGAATTGAGTAGGTGCAAAATGTTAATGGGGTGGGTGAATTTCAGTAAGTTAGAGGGAAATGTATACCCAACCGTAGTAAAGTGTGGACATGTCACCTCTCACAGGTACATTTTTGTCAGTAGGCCGTGTGCTTCAGGCTGACCAACACTTCACCAGATGATCATCAAAAGTTGATGAATATTTCTTATAAATATAAAGGAATCAGTTGTGACACTATATAGAATTTTAAAACCGAACCTTTACCAATGACATTGTTTTGGCATTTCTCCTGTAGGAGTTGATCCAGGACACATCCCCGGATCTTCAAACCTTCCTTTTACTAGTTTCCTTACAGAAGAAGGCTATGAGAAGTCTCCAGAGGAAATCCGGAATCTCTTCCAACTCAAAGGCATTGATCTGGACAAACCCCTCACTATTACCTGTCGACGTGGTGTCACTGCCTGTCAACTTGTCATGGCCTCCTACATCCTTGGCAAGGAAGACACGGCGGTCTTTGATGGCTCCTGGTTTGAATGGTTTGACCGTGCCCAACCAGAACACAAGATTTCTCAATGGAAAAAAAAATAAATACAGATGGTAGACAGGATAGTATCATGGAAGCTGGTATCGGTTTAATGCACAAAGGTGATAAGTTTGTAAATTGTGCAATATACGCTTTTTTTTGTTATGTACCTGTACTTAAGTTCTAAAGTAAGCTTGGTATTTTTCTACATTTTGTGCATGTTAACATCAATAAAATGTGCGGATTTATTAACAAACATTGAAGTATATTTATTAGGGATTCCAGGGGTGATGAGCTTTTCACAAGGCAACAAAAAGTTTGATTTATGAGATAAGAGAGAAAGAATGCCTCCTTCCTAGTGCATTTACCACATTATCTTCTGATCAATGAAATTTTAATTCAGTAGCACAACCTCAAAGGAAGTCTTAAATTTCTGATCTACCACAAGCACTTACAGTATAAGGATCTCTGCAGAGGCCACAGTAGATTCCTTGACCCATTTTGCTTCATTATATTTTCTATCAAGTGCTTCAAGGTCTCTCATAGTGGGGGATGCGGTATCTTCCATTCTAGCAAAAGTGAACTTTAGAATGCATGTTGAAAGTTAACAAATTTGTATTAACCTTTATGGTAGTAACCTTGGTATGGGCTGTGGGTTAGTTCAATTACCAGTCAGGGTGATGTGTGGAGTGAGTGCTTATTTCATGGCTTGGAAACCCTGGAACAGGCATCCCTAACAGATAGATATAGATAGATAGATAGATAGATAGATAGATAGATAGATAGATAGATAGATAGATAGATAGATAGACAGATAGACAGATAATAGATAGATAGATCGATGATAGATAGATAGATAGATAGATAGATAGATAGATAGATAGATAGATAGATAATAGATAGATGGTAGCTAGATAGTAACTAGATAGATAGATAGATAGATAGATAGATAGATAGATAGATAGATAGATAGATAGATAGATAATAGATAGATAGATAGATAGATAGATAGATAGATAGATAGATGATAGATAGATCGATGATAGATAGATAGATAGATAGATAGATAGATAGATAGATAGATAGATAGATAGACTATAAAGCTTGCATAATTTACCCACATACAGTCTGACAGACAGACAGACAGACAGACAGACAGACAGACAGACAGACAGACAGACAGACAGATAGATAGATAGATAGATAGATAGATAGATAGATAGATAGATGATAGATAGAGACCAACTGGCCGATCAATAGATATAGATAGATGAACAGACATATATACATTATTTCATAAATACATTTATTTTTGCATGCCTCCTAATGGCTGAATGAAGTGAAATGCAATCTCAGGAGAAATTCTGAGTGAGGAAGATTAAGGATGATAGGGTTTTAGATGAGTTAAAATATGATTTATTAGTAGTGGTCCTGCATTATCCTGTAGGGGAAATAATCTAATCACAGCTTCCATATCCTTCAAATGCTATGCATTGTTCAGGGATGGAACAGATCATTCTCTGGGTGTATCAGCTGATGAGAAAATATTATGATTTTCACCCAAATGACATTTAGAGATGACAGGACTGGCAGATACAGTATGAAGACATTTGATTCTTATTCTCACAGACCCTTTGCAGAAAATCCCAGGAGCCCCTCTGATCCATAAACACAGCATAATAACAACTATTTATAATAAACAAGAAATGCTTCCATATCTCAATGATCCCACCATAAATATCAACATAGGCAATAAGCATTTTTGTTCAGCACCCGCTTATAATATAATAGTTAAATATAGGTGTGTTTATTGGTGCTCTGTAGTTAAAGCCACAAATTGAATTGACATTACTTAATATGCCTTCAGTAAGAAAACCTGCTTTACATTAAATTATAATGTCTCCACCATGAAGAAGTGGAAGGCCAAACAGAAACAATGGTTCCACCACTATAACATATAGAGAAAATTATCTTTTATTACCAAAATTCAGTGGCGTAAACAAAATGTTAAAGTCCACCAAGGAATTGTTAGTAGCAGTATAAAAATATGATTGTGACCTGATGTCTTACGTGATGTAAGTCAGTACTGTATAGCCATTAGATTAGGGGCCCACTAAAAAACCTTAGACCGGGGGCCCAACTATTATTCTTCCTCTCCTCACTCAACCTTTATTCTCCTAGTCTCTTTTCTTTACATACTATTAGCTAGTATTCCATCTATTTAGCCTCTTTGTTCTCATACAAATAGGGAATGGCCATGAAATAGGCCAAATGTTTAGCAGCATGAGGGCCCACTGACACCTGGGTCCAGTGGGAGTTTTCCTGGTATCATGGTGGGCCAGTCCGACACTGGCCATGCATTTATTCTGTTATAACTGAGAGGCGGTTGACATAGAGCAACCAAATGCGTATGGGCTGAAACTGGCCTTCCATGTGTTTTAAGGGTCCTTAAACCTTTATAGGAACTCAATTGACATTGTTGGAAAATGGTGCTCCTGACCGCTCCTTTAAGAACGGTCTCCAGGTATCCAGAATCAAGCATCATCCTCGTATTTCTTGCTCTGCCTCCAAGTAACTCTTTGTTATTGCCTAAATGAATATACGTTTGTGGAATGAAATGATATACCTTACATCTTTGAAAGCCTGACATGTTTAAGTCTCAGCAGTGAATTAGCAATGACTCCATTGTCTGCACCATTGTCTGCACTGTACTGCAGGGGTGGAGTTACAGAAGAAGTGGCCCCAGGTACTGTCAATGTAAGAGCAAACAAATATGCAATTGTTGCTGTCCAAACTGCGGCCTCCTAGCTGTTGTTGCACTACAACACCCAACATCATGGGCCTAATGGGCTCTGACTAAAGTACTTGATTTACTCACATCAGTTAAACATATAAACTCACTAATTGTATGTATTTCTTATTGTTGAAAATCCCACAGCTGCTATTTAATTCCCCTACTAGAAAAAATGAAAGATTGAAAAGCTGCTTAGAAATAGCAATTCTATAACATATTATAAGTTAACTTAAAGGTGAACCTGTCCTTTAAGATGGTGATGAGATGACAAGATGATATCACCAGTTATATCACGGCCCAAGCTCCTTCTCTTCTGTGCAAATTCCAGCAGTACAGAACTCTTACTCCTATACCCAAAAACCCATTTAATCTTTCCTGTGCTCTCTGGAATGTCAGATCTGTTTGCAACAAACTCACTGCTATACACGACCATTTCATTGCAAATTCCTTTAACCTACTCGCACTTATTGAAACCTGGCTTTCTCCTACTGACACTGCCTCACCTTCTGCCCTGTCCTATGGGGGCCTACAACTTACTCATACTCCCAGACCTGGTAACAGACCTGGAGGTGGGGTAGGTTTGCTTCTCTCTCCCCACCTGTTCCCTCCCTATCATTCTCTTCATTTGAGGCTCACTGCATTAGGCTCTTTTCTCCTGTTTCACTCTGCATTTCTGTCATATATTGACCACCAGGACCAACTGCACAATTTCTGTACAACTTTGCTGCTTGGCTTCCTTCCTTACTTTCTTTCATCTAACATCCCATCCATCATATTAGGTGACTTTAATATACCCGTTAACAACATTAACAACCCTTCTGTCTCTAAACTTCTTTCGCTAGCCTCCTCCCTAGGCTTATCTTTTGTTCTCAGACTCCCCCTCTCACTCCAATGGTAATGCTCTGGATCTCATATTTACTAGACTCTGTTCAACCACCAATTTTACTAAAGGTGGCCATACACTGAGAGATCCGCTCGTTTGGCAATGTCGCCAAACGAGCGGATCTCCCTCCGATATGCCCACCTTGAGGTGGGCAATATCGGGCCGATCCGATCTTGGGCCCTAGGGCCCAGCGATCGGATCCTAACGAGGCCTTAACGGGCGGTCGGATCGCGGGACCGCATCAACGAATAGATGCGGCCGCGATCCGACGGGATTTTCTATCCCATCCGATCGAGATCTGGCCGACTTTCGGCCAGATCTCGATCGGTGAAGCCCGTCGGGGGGCCCCATACACGGGCCAATAAGCTGCCGACACGGTCTGTCGGCAGCTTTTATCGGCCCGTGTATGGCCACCTTTACTCACCATTTCCCCACTCTGATCACAATATGCTCACATTTCAACTCTCACTAACTCCCTCCTCACCCCCTGCTATTCCCCAAACACACACTTACCGTGACTTGCAAGCTGTAGACATGTCACATCTCTCTTCTTCCTTTGACTCTCTTCACTCTAATATCTCAGCCATCTCTTGTCCTACTGTGGCTACCTCTGTCTAATATAGTACTCTCACCACTGCCCTTAATGAGCTTGCTCCTATAAAAACTAAACTTTCTAGACCCAAACCACTTCAACCTTGGCATACTGCTCATACAAAAGCGCACTTGAACATCGCTGGCGAAAAATCCCGCTCAGAATCAGACTTTTGGAGCTACAAATCTGCCGTGCGCTCCTATAACACCAGCCTCTTCCAAGCCAAACAAACATAATCTACTTCACTCATTAACTCCCTTTCTAAAAAACCAGCACAACTTTTCTCCACCTTTAACACTCTCCTTTCCCCTTCTCCATCCCCTCCATGCACATCTGTGTCTGCTCAAGATATTGCTGAGCACTTCAAAAACAAAATTGACACTATCAGAAGGGACATTACACTACTCAACCCCCCTAGACTTCCACCACCCTCCCTCCAAACTCCCCAGTCTCTCCTGTGCTCCTTCACCTCTGTCACTTATGAGGAAGTCTCAAAGCTCTTCTCACCTTACCACCTGCCCGCTTGATCCAATTCCCTCAAAACTTCTCCGCAATACCAATCCTTGTCTAATCAAAGCCTTAACTCACCTATTTAATCTTTCGCTCCCAACTGGACTGTTTCCTTCTCAACTAAAACATGCTCTTGTCACCCCCATTCTGAAAAAACCCTCTCTTGATCCATTCAATCTTGACAACCTCCGACCTATCTCTCTACCAACCGACTAACCTCATTACTCTCTGACAATAACCTGCTGGACCCCCTACAATCTGGTTTTAAGCCACAACACTCCACTGAAACTGCCCTGACTCGACTAACTAATGACCTTTTAACCGCTAAAGCCACCAATCATTTCTCACTACTAATACTGCTTGATCTCTGCATTTGACACTGTAGATCCCCCTCTCCTCCTCCATTCGCTTGGCCTTCGTGACACAGCCCTGTCTTGGTTTTCTTCTTACTGTACATCACCAATCGTTCCTTCAGTGTCTCCTACAACGGAGTAACATCTTCTTTCCTACCTCTTTCTGTTGGGGTTCCTCAAGGCTCTGCCCTGGGACCATTACTATTCTCCCTCTATACTTCTTCCCCTTGGCAAATTAATCAACTCGTATGGTTTCCACTACCACCTCTATTCTGACGATACTCAGATCTATCTCTCATCTCCTGATCTCAACCCAGAACTCCTAACCCGAGTCTTCTCCTGCCTGTCCGCTATCTCTACCTGGATGTCGCAACGCTACCTTAAATTAAACCTCTCTAAAACTGAAATGGTTCTCTTTCCTCCAACTAACACCAGTAACATCCCGGAAGTATCCATCATAGTTAACAATTCCACTATCACCCCCTCTCCCCAGGCCCGGTGCCTTGGGGTTATCCTAGATTCTGCCCTGTCATTCACTCCTCATATCCAGACACATATTAAATCATGTCACTTCCACCTAAGGAACATATCCAAAATACGATCATTTATCACCCAAGATGCTGCCAAAATTCGTATTCACTCTCTCGTCATATCACGTCTAGACTACTGTAACTCTCTTTAAATTGGCCTTCCCCTCCAGAGACTGTCACCTCTCCAGTCTATAATGAACACTGCCGCAAGGCTCATACACCTCAGCAACCGCTTCTCCTCTGCCAAGCCATTCTGTCAATCCCTGCACCGGCTTCCACTACCTTTCAGAATAAAATTCAAATTAATGACCCTGACATTCAAAGCACTTCATAACTCTGCCCACCCTACATCTCTGAACTCATCTCTATATACTCACCCAACCACTCACTACGCTCCTCTACTGACCTGCTACTCAACTCTTCTCTCATTGCCTCCTCACATGCTCGCATTCAAGACATTGCAAGGGCTGCACCCCTCCTCTGGAACTCTCTCCCAGTCTGTCCGTCTTTCTCCCAACCTTTCTGCTTTCAAGAAATCACTCTCTACATCATACTAAAAGTTAATTTAGGGGTGAGCAACCCATTTAAGTCCTTGGCCCCTACAAAAAGAACAATGGTATTTTGGCATTCACACAAATCATCATAAGCCGTAGGCCAACTGACTATACTTGGGCTGAGCTCTCATTCATAAAGTGTGAAAATACACACCAATCTAATGGTACTAAACAGCAACTTTAAGCAACAAACGATTGTTGGGGTAAATAAAATAGCTAGTGTTTCATAGCTTGGAAAATATACCAAATATGTGTCATTTTACCAGTTGTCAACATTCATAACATGCATGTAGGTAGTATATCTGAAACAGGACTTGAGAGAAAACTGTAAGAGAAAAAGGGGCAAATAAGATGAACTTACTCGGAGGTCAAATTCTATGTCTCATTGCCTGCAGAGAAATGTGTGTGGTCAAACACAATGTGACACTGCCACCTAATGGCAACAAGGTGCATCGTCCTCAACAGCCTCTAAGCATTTGTCCCATGTAGCCATTAACAACCCAACACAAATGGTGTCTTAGCAACTAACTGCAAAGAAACATGAAACTAAATCTGAAAGGAATACGTTGATCTAGCAGCTGGCAATGTGTAAATACCATGGGAGCAACAAATACAAGTGAGAGCAGGGACTGAGGCAGATTTCACGACAGGTTAAATAATTAATATATTAATATGCACATAAAGATACTTATAAAGCCGGCACATATTATATACATGTAGAACGACAGAAACATCGTATATCTGTTCTTATGGCAAGTAAACAAATAAAAGACATTTAACCAGACAAATATTTCTCTTTATCCACTGCAGAAGTGCTTCTAACACACTGCTGAGGCTTTGCAATAACATATTCACAACTACAAACTGCTAATAATGTACAGATATATATTTGTATTCAATATTGCTTATTATTGCTAAGATTGATTATTTCTGATCTTGCCATCCCCACACCTTGTGTCTCATTCTCTTCTTCCTTTAGATTGTAAGCTCTTTTGCACAGGGCCTTTCTCACCTTTTGTACTGGTACTGGTTGTCATGTACTGTATGTAACTCAGTATATTATATGAATGTAATTCATGTGATTCCATTCATTTTACAGCACTGCGCAATATGTTGGTGCTCTAAAAATACATGTTAATAATAATAATAATAATAATAATAATACCAGAATGTTCAGTATAATACCAAGAACTGGGTTTATCTGACCTAGGACAGTCAAGGCTGCTACTTACCACTTATTTGCCACTGAAGAGCCGCTGGTTGGATTTGCCTGATCTAAATCATTTGGAAACTGTTATAACTGTGCCTTTACTATCAGATGCAGCAAAGGCATTTTGAGACAAACTGTCAGCCCAGGGCAGTAGTGCCCTGAATTGTGACCGAGCCCATTCATTTCCGAGGGGGCAGTTTGCATTATGAGTGTGTTATGTGCTTGCAAACCTAAATTAGCCCTAATATCTGTATAGCATTGTTTGTACTGTATAGCTTTCTGTCTAATTCATTGACCTAAGTCAAGTAGCAAAATAAACTGAGCACCATAACATAATCTGATGTTGTATCTTACTGTTTGCTTTAATAATGTAGGAAACTCCCATCATAATAATAATGTTCCAGTCAGCCTTGAGGTAAAAAAAAAGAGATTCCTACCCGGCCATGGCCTCCTACTTTAGAACAGCAACCACCCCTTCTCCAGAGGGGCACACCAAGAAGGAAAATATAGAACCAAGTCAAACAAGTGAAGAGATGAACAGCCCAGGAAGGGAAAAGGAGATAAGCGGGGAGAGCCAAGGAACATACAGTCGACAGAGTAGATCCAGAAAAAGCACAACAAGCCTTTGGAAGGCAACAATCTGATGGCAACAAATATTAGGCACATACATCGAAGCTCTCTGTTGGACCAATTGATATCCCGTGAGCAGGTGAGCCAGGGCCTGTCAGTAACTGGGAGTTCTGTGGGTCAGCTCATTGATTCACTGGTGTTTTCTGTCACTGTAGGCTAGAATTGATCATAAAGAGGATAAGACAAAGACAGGACATGAATACAGGATACCCCTGCCAATTATGAAATCATGGCCGACAGAGAAGAATATGCATGGGATGTACTATGATCTAGGACACTGCTTACGTGCTAATATATTTCCATTTCCAGGTCTGCTTCCTTGCTTGCTATCCATCTTTAGTTCCCATAAATCTTTGCAGTCATTCCAGCCCCATGTTTAGTGTGCAGTTCTATTCCCACTTTGTCCACACATGATCGATGCTACTGGAAGTGAGCATTGGCATTACAAACACTGAGCCAGCAGTAAAAATGTTCTGCAAAACACCCCGCTACCCCTCAGCTCTGGTGAGAGCTGGTGGTAAAAAAAAAAAACTAGTGGCAAATGAATTAAGCTCACTGAAAATGCCAACAGGCACCTTCATGCTACATGTTGGCAGTTACAGTGAGTGGCAAGTGAATCATGAGCCAATTTTGGTTATGTTAAGCACTACTTTTTTGGGCAGACTACATTCTTTGCTTAAAGGAGAAGGGAAGCCTTATCAGAAAGGTCCATCTAAATATACCAGTAAACTCTCAAAGTAATGCTGCTCTGAGTCCTCTGTCAAAAGAAACACTGCATTTCTTTCCTTCTATTGTGTACTCATGGGCTTCTGTATCAGACTTCCTGTTTTCAGCTTAAACCTCCAGGGCTATGGCTTGAGCATGCTCAGTTTGCTCCTCTCCCCCTCCCTGATGTAATCTGAGCCCAGAGCTATAAGTGAGCAGGGAGACACTCAGGCAGGAAGTGATGTCACACCAAGATAAAATGGCAGCTGATATCCTAAACAAACAGAGAGCTTCTAGAGCTTTTTACTCAGGTATGGTAAAACATTCTACAGAATAAATATAGCATTCTAGCTTGCACTAATGTGGCTAATCTACTGGCAATAAAATGCCTCCGTAGCTTTCCTTCTCCTTTAACGCATCAGAAATCAACTCTGTTTGTCATGCATATGAATAGCCTGCAGGTGTTTATGTTGTAGATGATAGCACTTGGGGTGGTTTCAAAATTCAAAATTGTGGTTTTGGCAACACTAAGGGGCCGATTCACTAACTTCGAGTGAAGGATTCGAAGTAAAAAAACTTCGAATTTCGAAGTGTTTTTTGGGCTACTTCGACCATCGAATGGGCTACTACGATCTTCGACTACGACTTCGAATCGAACTATTCGAACTAAAAATCATTCCACTATTCGACCATTCGATAGTCGAAGTACTGTCTCTTTAAGAAAAAACGTCGACCCCATAGTTCGCCATCTAAAAGCTACCGAACTCAATGTTAGCCTATGGGGAAGGTCCCCATAGGCTTTCCTAAGTTTTTTTGATCGAAGGATATTCCTTCGATCTTTGGATTAAGATCCTTTGAATCGTTCGATTCGAAGGATTTTATCGCTCAATCGAAGGAATAATCCTTCGATCGTTCAATCGCACTATTTGCGCTAAAATCCTTCGACTTCGATATTCGAAGTCGAAGGATTTTAATTCCCAGTCGAATATCGAGGGTTAATTAACCCTCGATATTCGACCCTTTGTGAATCGGCCCGTATGTGTGCCATTACCCTAAAAGGACACATTAGAAACAAGGGAAATTGTACAATGTAGTTCCCTAACTAAATGCCTGCAGGATGTATGTTCTTTATTCAAAAGGCAGGATAACCTTAAAATTACATTTCAGTATAATTTAGACTTATACAGAGACAGTTTGCCATCATTTTTTTTACATTTTTGTTTCTGATATGAGCAACTGGAAGGCAGCAGATTGGACCTGTACAAATAAAAACTTGTTTTCTGTGGAATATTTCCATATATCAATTTTTATTTAGCACTAAGCAGCTATTTCCCCACCCTAACCATGGGTTATCCTTTCCTCTGCTTGATCCAGAAACCTCACCCCTACCCCCCCAAATGTTATAATGGGCACTTCCTAGCATGAGGCGCTGAAGTCACACCGGCCACAGTACAAGAAACATTCATGCCTTATTTATAGCATGAAAAGCGAAAGATCAAGGTTCAGTAGTGAATCATAGCAAGTGGGCAAAGTGATGAGCTGTGCTATGAGAGAATCAAGTAAAATAAGAAATTCTCTGCATAATGACATTGTTATATATGTGAATGAAAAATTCCACTGCTATTTATAATATTCTTCCATTTAATTCACTCAGTACAAATAGACTGGTTATACAAGCATTCCATTCTGGCAGCTTTTCAGCCCTATTCCAATTTCGGTTCATTGTATGGAGCACAATATGGCTCGGGGGCCAGTGTTCAATCGTAATAAGATTGGCAGCCCAAAGTCTGTTGCCGGTAATTACTTTTCAAGACAATCCATACCTTTTACTTTGCTTAGTTTCCGCTATAAATCCCTATAATCTTATCATTTTGAATAATACCCAGGCCTGGTTTTGCATCAGCAGAGAGATGCCATTTGCAAAAGGGAACTGTAACCCTCTAACTCAGGGACCCCAACCTTTTGAACCTGTGAGCAACATTCAGAAGTAAAAAGAGTTGGGGAGCAACACTAGCATTAAAAATGTTCTTGGGATGCCAAATAAGTGCTGTGATTGGCCATTTGGTAGCCCCTATGTGGATTGTCAACCTAGATTGACGCTCTATTTTGCAGTGCACCTGGTTTTTATACAAGCAAAACTTGCCTCCAAGCATGGAATTCAAAAATAAGCCCCTGCTTTGAGGCCACTGGGAGCAACATCCAAAGGGTTGAGGAGCAACATGTTGCTCACGAGCTACTGGTTGGGGATCACTGTCTAACTTATGGTATGTTTATGTCTTAATTCCAGACTGTTTCCCTCCCCATCATATGTAGCGTGTATTAATTATCTCCACCCTATAGAATATAGATCTCCACCCTAATTGCTTAATATATCAGTTGAAAATGTTGGTGCTTTGTAAATAAATATAATAATAATAATAACAATAAACTCACAAGGAGAAAATCATGGCGAAATCTAACCCTAACCTGTTGGTCAATGGTAGTTTCATCTTAGGATAGAATCAAGAGTATCTTGACATCTATTTACAGAGAAGAATAGGAGGCAAATTGTTTCTACCCGTGGGTCAGAACAATAGACAAAGAGCAAAACCATCCTTGGCATAGTATATATTGTATAAATGGGGAAATCACCCAAGTTAGTATTTTTGTACTAAAAAAAAGCACACGTATGAATGTCTGACCCAGTTTTCTAAGGATTTGAAAAAGGCTATTTGTTTCAACACAATAAACAACAGCAGTGCTATTGAATTGAAGATTTGTTGTTAGATATGAAAGGGATTTATAAAGTTCCGAGTGATGCAAAGCTGCTCTAATTTGAAAGCTTATTTAGTCAGAGTATCATCTCTGCATTGTCTTATTCATGTACTCTATAACTGTCTTACACGGTTCTACACTTTTATCTGTATTTCCCACATCTCCATAAGCCTCCCTCGCTGAACAATAAGCATACTCCATTTGAAATACCCTCAATGGTTAGATTTTATGAATCGCCTTTAATTGGATCACAAAATTGACAGTCCATTATCTGGTACCATGAAACACATTACTGCCCTGTATCTAATCTAAGGCATTCTATAGATTATAGCTATCAATTTATTTTCTAGTATTCTTTTTGTTCTACAGGACATATACACCAGAGGTGGCCAGCATCCTGCTCTCATTAGCCAACTCCTCTCTTTGTAGTATGGAAATGTCATCTTGCAAGAATTTTTTAATAAATCTCATGCATCCTTGAATGTTACATATTTCAGATCTTTGTATTGTCCATAGTATTAATTTGCTGGTAACTTCCAGCCCCCAATTAGTTCAGGCCATCAGTGCCTATATCTAAACGTTTCTTCTTGTTCATCCAGTTCATTTGCTATGCCCAATTCTCCATCTCTTCACAGGAGTGCCAATAAGATCTTGCAGTTTGGTAGAGGATTCTTATACTGCAGAAGTCAACAGAAGAGGAATAATGGATAGAAACAACATACAGAATTGGCATGGGAAGAAGATTGATGATTTAGGTACATTCTTTACCTCCTCAACTAGATATTATGAATCTAGAGATATATTGATTATACAGACCATGGCATGCTATGGTATTAAGACTGCACATGGTTACAAATTATGCGTAAAAAGGCCAATATTTATAAACCCATGTTTAGATTATTTTAATGAGATCTATCATGTGCTGAATGTGAGTCGACCAAGGCGGTTATGGATGTTTCTCCACTGGCTGAAATACATTAGCAGGAAGCACCAAAAACCTTGCCTGCCTCTTCCCATTAACTTTAATACAACCAAGTGTAAGCATCAGTTACGGTGGTTCTTTATCTGAAAGCACTCTAGTGTATTTAATTGGTCATAGAACTGCCACTACTGAAATAAAAAGTTTATAATACAGTCAATAGGTGGCAGGGGCAAATTCGGGCTAAGTTCTGTTGACTGAAATACACTGTTGTCTTTAGCCATGTGTCCCTCTAGATACCTGAACTTTTCCAAAGCCAGGCATACCATATGCAGGTGTCTGCTGCCAATGTGTCCCCCTTCAAACCAAGTTGTTGGCAGCTTATCTGCAGGTTTATGGGGCCAACAACAGGCTTGCCAATAGATATCTGGACAAAAATGGTCAAAATATCAATTAAGGAGGTTTGCAAATACCATTAGATGAGGCGTACATCAGCATGTTAAGGTGGAATACACTATAAGATCTTTACCCCGATAAGTCCACCAAAGGCAGGGCAATATCGGGCTAATTTAGGGGCCAAATGATCTGATTACAACAATAGGAATAGGTGCCGACAGGACCAGTTACAACGATAGGAATAGGTGCCGACAGGATGTGGACCAAAACAAATAGCTGATGCGGTCCTCGATCAAACCTTCCTGATTTATATATGGATGATTTTTGCCCAAATATCAGTGGGGGAGGCCCATTGGAAGACCCCATACATGGGCAGATAAGCTGCCAAATCAATCTGAATAAACAGTTTAAATCAGCCTGGATATGGCCACCTTTTATGTGGTCCTTCTCTGGACTTAGGCCCCAAAGGACTGAACATTGGCAGTGGATCGGCTTGATATGGGCCTGCATGTGGTTGGCCAATTTGGGCCCAGATCCACTCATTTAACAAAGCTGCCTTCACCCTTTAAGTATTGAGCATCAGTACATTATCTTGTTAAATTGAGTTGAAGTTAACACATACAGCCTGCATACATACAAATACTGATGCTGTAAAAATAATATTTCACATAATCAGCACATGATAAATCCCCTGAAAGTAATTATAAACCTACGTTCAGCAAGAGCTAATAAAGAAGGCACCCATAATACATCACCATTTTGTTCACTAAATTACTCTCCCTGGATTCTAAAAGGAGAATGTGAAAACAAAGGGAAAGAAATTAGTTCTGTGGACCCTACCAATAAAGGGAAAAAAAACACTCCCTTTTGCTCCTTGAACTTGATAAGCTATACTTGAATAATTAAAACAAATATTAGTGAAAGTTCTTTATCCAGAGGGGAATGCATATGACAATAAGGGTGAGAGCAATTGTTCCCCTTTCATCCCATGTTAATTTAATGGGAGTAATTTGATGGGAAAAGGGTTATGTGTCATGTGTCCTGTTGTTCAAGAATAACTATAGATTTCTAAAGAAAATAAAAGTGAGTTCATAGTTCAGCTGAATCATTCAGCTTGTGTTGAACATACAGTAGATATATAATTATTATGTTGGTTATTGGCCCTAATTAAAATTATTACTGCACAGATGTAACAGACTGACTGCTATCCTCTGCTCTTTCCAGGCAAGAGAAATTCTAATTACCTGAATCTAAAGAATGCTTTAGGGCAGAACATCAAAGACAAGTAGAAAAAGTGTTGCACCCCAATAAAATGCTTTATCTGAGATTCTGTTTCATGTATTCCAGTGCACAGTGACATTCCGCCACCCTTAGTTTAACCTTACATGTCTATATACAGCACATAGTAGCAGCACTACAATCCATGACTACAGCTCATAGAAATAACGTGTAAATTGGGAACTGGTGCTGGAAGGTAGAATGAGGAAACCAATGTTATTTCATACAGGCTTTAATAATAATAATAATAATAATAATAATAATAATAATAATATGTGCATTTTTCCAATTTCTGGGCTTTCTAATGATCACTTTGAATTATATGGAAATGCAGTCAGCTTTCTTATCGCTTTCTACCTTGGGCATTGGTGATAACAGCTTGCCATCCAAAATCTCTCCTAACTTTACCAGCGTGCTTTGTCTTGCTACACACTTGTATTGCTTGATTTTACAAAGCTCTTTTATTGTTAAAGGGCATGTAAAGGCAAAAAAATAAAATCCAATTTTTTCTTTCTTTAATGAAAAAGAAACCTATCTCCAATATACTTTAATAAAAAAAAAGTGTACCATTCTTATAAGAAACCTGACTGTATGCAGTGAAATTCTCCCTTCATTTACTGCCGTGGATAGGAATTGTCAGATGGCCCCTAACTGCTGAGCAGGGAAACAATCATACTTATGAACAGCAGGGGGAGCCCCGCCTTACTTCCCAGCCATGCAGAACTCAAGCAGCTTTGTTTATGATGATCCCTAAGCAGCCCAGACCACACTGAGCATGTGCACAGTCTTAGTCTTGCAAAGATGTTTAACAAAGTTACAAGATGGTGACCCCCTGTAGCCAACTTTGAAAGCATAAATCATTTGTTTGATTAAGCTTGTGGTGCAGTAAGTTTATATTTAGTATACAAAATACAGCATTTCTAGCCTTATTCTATTTTAGACTTTACATGCCCTTTAAATTATTGGTGATCTTTTTATTGTATTAAGCCACCTGGTCCCAAATACTAATGGAAAGATTTGCCATCTATAAGAACCTGGAGAATCTTCTAAAATCAACACACAAAGCTACCATTTAACGTAGACTGTATGTAAAACCATCATCACCTCTACCATCAATTAAACCACCATCACCATCACTGCAGCGGTTAAAAAAAAGAGTAAAAAAAACTCCTAGACAAGAGTGAGAAAAAACAGATACAATCTCCTGCTCAGGCAGAATTTAAGAAAGATGAAGACTTCTGGGCCTTTTATGACACACCCATTATGTAAAGACAGGCGTTTTTTGTTCTTTAGCCATAATTTAAAATGTAAGGCTATGGATACACACAGGCTTGTCAGTCTGTGTAATTTTGCAGGCTGAGATAAGCAGATCTACTCAGTGCCCCTGCTTCATTGATTTGGATCCGATCAGCCTGTATGCGGTCACTTCTATGTGTGATCACACACAGGCTAATAGAATTCAAATTAATGGAGCAGGGTCCATAGCCTAAAACAACAAGTATAACAAGAAATACAGCAAGAGTTACTGTGTGCTCTTTACATCTCTTCAATCTCTTTGCCTGGTTGAAATATCTACTGTATTTAAGTTCTGCTTGCAGAGAATTTGTAAACAGGTGGGGTTGCTCCCAAAGACTTGATACACGCAGTCCCCTTGTTAGGTACGAGATAGCGTCTGTAGTAGTAGTGATGGGCAAATTTAGACAGCAGCAAACAATGTTTCCCTTATAAATACTGAATTCATAAGGGGTGGGCACCAGGAGGCAAATAGGAGGCCCACCCCGTACTTGTGGTTCTGATTCAGTGCCTTGTATCCGCCGATCAGATGCACCTTGCAATACAAACGCCACACTATTGCTACCCTTAGGTCTCTTGCATTTCTTATAGTAAATTACCCCTACAATTTAAATTATAAAGGGGCAGAAGTATGTTTCCAGGATTAGAAGTAAAAAATGAAAGCTGTTATGCCTACTTCAGCTTTAGAATACCACCCTCAGGTGCTTTGGACTTTGGTGTCTAGAAGGGAGGAACAACATGAATTTGCCCAGTATAGTTGTATTCCCTGAGCTCTTTCAATTGCACAATTGTTACATCTAATTCAGTAATCAAAATTCATCTCCAGCCGGAGAATAAATGCCTTGTTGGGGTGTTCATGTTTGTATTTTCCACACTTTCAATATTGATTTTGGATATATCCAAGAAGCTAACAGAGATAACTTTAAAAAAAGCAAAGAATTCCTTTGCGTCTATTATGCAAATAAATAAAAATTTTGGTAAAACTTTGCTACAACAAAAACTTTAATATATACATTTTGCAAAGCTATGCATAGCTGTTTTTTCTATATACATAAAGAGGAGAATTGCATTGCACTAGTATCCTTAGCACCGATAGCACCTGAAATCTCTTACACCAGTCTGGTCTGTATTTAGGATGTTACTAAGAAGCATTTATATGTGAAACAATTCAGTTAGTCCATGCGAGGAAATAGCAGGTTATATCTGCGATGTTTTGGAGCACCCTAATTCCTTTATACTGTATACAATGTTCTTGTAAAACAAATATGCCTGTGGTACATGCTATTTGACAAATATATTTCTGGATATAACAAAGTAATGGGAGCTGCATAAGTTCTGCATGTGCTTTGATTTAATATGGTGAAGGCTTCAGCTTTGTGGCAAAGCAAAGTAACCTCGTTGCATAACTTTAAATGCTTTTACAGCATGCGGAGGTACGTCTTGAATTATCTGCTGCTCCTCATGCCCATTGGGTTGTGCCTTCTTTACTTCTAACTTCTCCTGGCTTCCCTTGAGCCCTGGAAAAAAGCAATAATCTCCTATCTGCTTCAGCATCAGTGGCCCTGTACCATCTGGCGTTATTACCAGAATTGGTCCATCCATGGGTGCATGGGAGTCTGAGGGTGAGGAAACAGCAATACAACTGTTACATTGTGCCTTGTTTGCCTTCTGAACCTGAATTTCTTGTGGATGAAAGGATTGCTGTGCTCCCATCCCAAATACATAACCCTGCGGTTCCTGAGCAGACAGAGGCCTGCAAGTTGGTGCCGATTTGGAGGGCTCACCAAAACTTTCACCTTTGGGTCTTGGAAGAGTAAAATATTCAGAGTTCTGTATTTTCGTGCCTATCAAATCTGACATTGAATGAGCATGATTAAACATCAGGTAAGGACTTTTATGTTGCAGTTTGGTTGCTTGTTCTGCTGGAGGGTTATATGGCAACCCAGTGGAGTTATGTGTTTCACCAACATCACTCTCATCTTGTATAGAGTGCTGGTCCTCTGCCTTGTCTTCTTTAGCTGGAGGAACAGGACATGCTTCAAGTTGGGTGCTATTGGCCTTTAATGCTATCTCTTCTGCATTTTCTTCTGTCTCCCAAGCTTTTAGTGCCTGACTGCTTCAACAAAGAAATTGGAAGATTTGTTAATAAAACACAGTGGGGTTCATTTCTAAACTCTGGGCAATTTTTGCCCATGGGCAGTAAACCATAGCAACCAATCAGTGACTGACTTTTTCTCTGACAGCTGCAGGTTGATTGAAACAAATATTTGATTGATAGCCATGGGTTACTGCCCAGGTGAAAATTTGCCCAATGTTTATAAATGAGCCCCACCGTGGAATCAAATGAGAACTGTTACACCAAAGACAAAATACGTTTTAGGGCAAAACGATATTTTTAAAAATGTATACACAATAGGGATTATTTTTTAGTACCATTTCAAATGGATAAGTGCACAAATGGATGTTACACCATGGATGTCATCAACCATGGACCAAGTAAATGGATTGTAAACTGGCCTTCCATCAGATCAACTAACTGATGGGCATAATAAAAAAAATGTGGCTATATGGGTGGATGGAAAAAATGCATTATTTTAATAAGCCCATGGACTAACTGGTCAGACAGCTTGGTGCTAGTAAAAGAAAACACGGTATTTTGCATAGTTTTATGTTTCTGCCTGATGCAATTTTGTGCAATCTCATAGCACGCATGAATTTATAGCTACTGGAAAATGATCAAGAAATGAGAACTAATACAATGACATTATAAAGGAAAAGGGAATTCAGGGAAAGCAAGCATAATGCTGCCTAACACACTGTTTTAACTATTCATTTTATAAGATATTTGAGCTTGGCATAAATTTGCCTGCTTTATAGCTCAGCCTCAGAAAGCAAAACCCACTAGGAACTAGAGAAGAATTGCATGCTTATAAAAATACTTACATTTTCAGCATTTAAAGGGAAAATGTCATGGGAAAACAGTTTTTTGTAAAAAATGTATCAGTTAATAGTGCTGCTCCAGCAAACTTCTCCACCAAAATCTGTATATTTTTTAAATCTGACACGGGGTTGGGCATATTGTCAGTTTTCAGGTGCCCCCAGTCATGTGCTCTGATAGGCTGTGATCTTCAGTCACTTATTACTGTTGCACTACAAGTTGGAGTGATATCACCCCCTTCCCTCCCCCCCAGCAGCCCAGCAGCAGAATAATGGAAGGTAACCAGACAACAGCTCCCTGGTAGATATAAGAACAGCACTCAATAGTAAAAAAATCCATGTCCCACTGCAACACCTTCAGTTACATTGAGTAGGAGAAACAATAGCCTGCCTTAAAGCAGTTCCATCCTAAAGTGCTGGCTCTTTCTGAAAGCACATGACCAGAAAACATGACCTGAGATGTCTATCTACACATCAATATTACTAAACAAAAATATACTTGTTGGGTTAGGAAAGAAATTTTACATGGCAGAGTGGATTATTTACAGTGTAATTTAGAAATAAAAACTACACCATAAAAATCATGACAGAATCCCTTTAAAGTGAATATTTGAGGTAAAAACAACAAGACCATTTAGTATATATTCATAGCCATCAAATATGGTTTTGTTTCAGTGAATCTATTTGGAAGAGTTGAAACAAGTGACTAATTTGCGGTTTAAGCTTGATATATAGAAATTAATACACGCTGAAGCAGTTTACCTTATAAATGTTTAGCAGGACAGTGCTGCCAATTAGAGGGCCTCAACTGAGGCTTCATGAAACGGGGCTATATATAATTTGGGCAGTCCCTTTCCTAAGAGGCCGATTCACTATGGGTCGAATATCGAGGGTTAATTAACCCTCGATATTCGACTGTGAACTAAAATCGTACGACTTCGAATATCGAAGTCGAACGATTTAGCGCAAATCCTGCGATCGAACGATTAAATCCTTCGAATCGAACGATTCGAAGGATTTTAATCCAACGATCGAAGGAAAATCCTTCGATCAAAAAAATCACAGGCAAGCCTATGGGGACCTTCCCCATAGGCTAACATTGACTTCGGTAGGTTTTATCTGCCGAAGTAGGGGGTCGAAGTTTTTTTTAAAGGGACAGTACTTCGACTATCGAATGGTCGAATAGTCGAACGATTTTTAGTTCGAATCGTTCGATTCGAAGGTCGTAGTCGAAGGTCGAAGTAGCCCATTCGATGGTCGAAGTAGCCCAAAAATACTTAGAAATTCGAAGTTTTTTTTATTCTAACCCTTCACCCGAATTTAGTGAATCGGCCCCCTAGTGTCCCTTTAGGGAGTTTTCCAACTGTCAATTTTGAAACAGATCAAAGCTCTTTTCCGAAACATCAAAAAATGAATGTGCCCTCTGTATCCTATTGTATCTTACCTTTGAGGGAAGCAGATGCAAGGGCTCTCGTCATCAGCAGAGTATTCTTCAGTGAAATATGTAAATTCACCAGGCTGCCAGAACCCCTTTCAAGAAACGAAATGTGGCTATTATCTTTTCAGACATGTATTCAACCCACTTACAGGTGTGCTTTCTACAAATGCCTGATTTTCTAAGAATTATTTGTCAGTCATCAGCCGTGTATTCTGTGAACCTGAAACTGCAATTTACAGAGCCATTTGTATTGAAACCTAGGCTGAGCAGTGAAAAACTCAGTATTAAGCTCAGTTGCAAAAAATAATAGCAATAATGTCTTTATAATTGCTAAATTCTCATGCATTGTTATCTCCTCTTCCTAATCGACACCATGAATATTCCCTCTGTAGGTTGTGCAGAGAACATACTCCATTCTCCGCATTTTTGCATCAATTCATAGCTGGAGTATATACACCAATGAATGAAAAGCCATTCTTCTGCACCTTGTATGTGTGTGCAAGGATAGGTACAAGGTCATATAACGGATTTCTGTGGCAAAATGCATAAGCCATATTTGTGTTTTGTGCACACAGTAATCAATGTATTTATAGATGTGCAGTATATATAGCCACTAATCAAAAGGAAAATACATGGAAAGGTAATTTTTCCCCTATCCAATTCTTGTGGCTCTACCATTGTTTTGCTCCTATATTAAGACCTTTATTCCCCCAAACTGTCATTTTATCTCTGTATTCTCCTACCCTCACATGCTGAATCTCATCCATGCTCCTTATTGTACTCACCAACTGATAATTGCTTAGAAGCTTGCTCTTGCTGGGGTTAGGTAATGAGATTTCCCACATTTCCTGGGATCTGATTAAAAGACAATAACACATTTGACAATGAAAGACAATTTTTTTTCGGCAAATGGTAGTATACCAATCTCTAATTGTATTAGCATCATTTTGTTTTCAGATATAAGGGGGTCCTCCGCTTGGATGTTGCTCTCAATGGCCCCGAAGCAGATGCTTATATTTGACTTATTGGCTTGGAGGCAAGTTTTAGTGGCATAAAAACCAAGTGTACTGCCAAACAGAGCCCCCTGTAGGCTGCCGGCCCACATAGGGTCTTCCAAATAGTGAATAACAGTCCCAGGCATTTTTTTCATGCCTGTGTTGCTCCCCAACACTTTCTAAATTTAAATGTGGATCATGGGTAGAAAAGGTTGGGGACCCTATAGACCCTATAGGATATCCTATAGGACCACACATGGCTTCTTCAAAACCAACAATCGTGTAGGTATGTCCTATACCTCTTCCTCCAACTTTTCTTAAATTAGCTAATGTAATGTCAGGAAGAGGCCAAAGAATACCCTGGTGACATAATAAAAATGTTAATCAGCAAATCAAAAAACGCAAAAAGTTGAGAGCCCACTTTATGAAAAATACTTTCTATAATTCTAAGAAATTTAGTTAAATTTAAACACAAGAAAAGAATATTGAAAAGGAATGGCTGGTTTTTGAAAGGGAGGAAAGCAAAGACTGAAATAATGATCCACAAGCTCTGGTGAGGACTCACCTCTTGAGTTTATAGCCAATACACAGAGAAACCAACAGCAACAAAACACATATTGGTGTCACAATGAATATGATCTGGTTGTCTGCAACTGAAAAAACAACATAGGTCATTTGAACAATTTGAATGGACTAAGGAATGATAATCTACAGTTTGAAGAGAAATATTATTTGGAGTTTTGTCCAGAACCTTCATATCCATGATACATAAAGGAGTAGCAGAACACCAGGAGACCTACAGCTGTGCTTCTGTGGTTTTATGGCAAAGTAAGTTTTCAATAAAAACCAATAAGAGCTTCATTAAAACAGGAAAAAATGGCGTGCCACAATGTCTACGTCAAACATATTTTTATGGTAGTAAATCTTTAGTGAATCAATGCTTTGTGCACTGATGTCATAGTGCCCCAATAATGGCCTGACACCAGGACTGTAACTTAGTGAACAGGGGCACACACACAGACAGCAGGGAAAAAGGTGTCTAGGCAGATCAATTCAGGATTGCCAAATGAAATTTCTTTTTAACTTTACCCTCATTTGTATCTGGCCCTCATAAATGGTCAGGAATGAAGAGGTGCACTCATCTGCTGGCACCTAGAGGATGTTCCTATAGAAATGTGGCCCATGCTCTTAATATACAAAATGAAAAAAGATTGAAGGCGTTCCTGAAACGTATCAGGCTTTTATGCCACAGCAGCCACTGGTATTTTTAAAGAACTAATAAAAAGTGGTTTCATTTTTTGAGAAGGTGTTCTATATTTTTGTTTTCATTTTGAATCTTGTTGCAGTTGGAGGAGTCCCGCATAAATGGATGCACAACTTATTCTATCAAGCCCCTCGCTTAATTGAGGAGTGAGGGGTGAGTCTTAATAGGTTTAATTTTTTGTTTCCATACTCTCACTAGACTTTGATGACTAGTCAACAGTGTAAAGCTCCGGAGCACTCTGCGATGGTTGAGCCTGTGCAGCTACAAATTACCAGCAGCTACATTGCTGGTAAATTTGTAATATCGGCCCCGGCCCTGGCAGGTGTTTTACCGGCTAGGCCGGTAAAATACTGGTCGGGTGACAACCCTAGTATCAAGTGAAAAATTAGACAATACTGAAAATTAGCATGCTGTCTATTGTTAAACAGCAGTTGTAGAACCTAAGGTTGTAGATCTTGTCTGTAAATGATTAAACAAATCAACTGTGGATTGAAATGGAGGAAGGAGATCCACTGATTAAAATTGGGGAAAGTAGTAGAAAATATAATAGGACATATTATAGGGGCCAGCATATAAACAGATACAAGGAAAACAGGATAATGGTGGATACTAGGGATGGCGCGAACTGTTCGCCGGCGAACTTGTTCGCGCGAACATCGGGTGTTCGCGCTCGCCGGAAGTTCGCGAACGTCGCGCGACGTTCGCCATTTTGGGTTCGCCATTGTTGGCGCTTTTTTTTGCCCTCTCACCCCAGACCAGCAGGTACATGGCAGCCAATCAGGAAGCTCTCCCCTGGACCACTCCCCTTCCCTACAAAAACCGAAGCCCTGCAGCGTTTTTTCACTCTGCCTGTGTGTGCTGAAGAGATAGTGTAGGGAGAGAGCTGCTGCCTGTTAGTGATTTCAGGGACAGTTGAAAGTTTGCTGGCTAGTAATCGTTTTGATACTGTTCTGTTATTGGAGGGACAGAAGTCTGCAGGGGTTTGAGGGACATTTAAGCTTAGGTAGCTTTGCTGGCTAGTAATCTACCTTCTACTGCAGTGCTCTGTATGTAGCTGCAGTGGGCAGCTGTCCTGCTTCTGATCTCATCTGCTGACTGCTGCAATAACAGTAGTCCTTGTAAGGACTGCTTTTATTTATTTTTTTGTTCCAATACAGAGCAGTATCAAGCAGATTACTAGCCAGCAAACTTACTATCATCTGTCCCTGAAATCACTAACAGCTCTCCCCCTACACTATCTCTTCCAAGCACACACAGGCAGATTTTTCAGATACATTTTTGCCCTTGATCCCCCTCTGGCATGCCACTGTCCAGGTCGTTGCACCCTTTAAACAACTTTAAAATCATTTTTCTGGCCAGAAATGTCTTTTTTAGATGTTAAAGTTCGCCTTCCCATTGAAGTCTATGGGGTTCGCGAACCGCTCGCATTTTTGCGCAAGTTCGCGAATATGTTCGCAAACTTTTTTTCAGACGTTCGCTACATCCCTAGTGGATACAAAGGAACAGTTGATTTCACCTTTTTTAGTCTCCCAGGTAATTGTTTGGCTCCATTCACTCCAGGGACCTCTGTAGACCCCATCACTTCTTGATCGAACTTTGGCTACATATTTACTCAATTCCTTGAGGTTGGAGCTCAGTATGTTATACTCAGAAACATTATCAGAGACATTAAGCAAAGAAAATGAAGGGCACTCTGGATCACCCTGAAGAGAAAATGAAAATCAACTTTGTAGGTAGAATTGTAAGTTTAAGTTTATTAAACCAGATGGGATAAAGGCATAGTTAGAGTTTAAATGTTAACCTGAATAGGAATAGGAGGAGGACTCCACAAATTGTGTTGTATATACAGTTGCTTTAACAAACACAAAGTGGAATTAGAAGTTAATATAAATTGTGAGTGAATTATGGTCAGAAGTGTATATGAATTTTAAGGGTCTCCTAATCTATTTATTTAACTATTTATTGTTTTTAAAGCGTTTTTATGAATTAGCAGACTGGCCAGCCACTGATTAAGTTATATGTATACATAAATTAAAGGATATTAACTTTTAATTACACTTTGTATTTGTTAAGGTTATATATTCCGTTATTGGAAATTTTGTTGGTTTGAGCCACCAACACATGGAATTTAAATCTTTAGATATAATAGTCAAAGGTGGTATAATTATTAATTTCTTTTGTATATACAGTTGCATTTAGAGAGTGTAAAACTTCAGAGCAGCAAGTGAAGCAAGAGTACTAAAGTGTACATAGGAGTGAAGAGTCACAAGCGTATGAGGATCTACAGAAATTGGGTTAGATACAGGAAGAGTTGGTCAAGGAACATAGAATATTTATCATCCTCCAATGAAGATGGTTAGGTGGGGTAGAATCCCCAGGTCATTGTACAAGTAGAGATTGGTTGAAGTTGAAGGGTTTACGGTAATGTTAGTAGGAATAGTGCCTACTAGTCTACTATATCTTCTAATAATTGAGTAACGTGCTGTTAATTTATATAGTGCTGGCAAAGATTTTAATGCAAGTCAAGTAAATGTTGCCATTTTTTTGAATATCAAATACACCAAATTATTTATACATGGCACATCCCATATGGTACCAAGTATACAGCGCCTGCAATAACTGAAAGAGAGATGGCATGGGCCATATTCAAAGATTAGCATGAAAAACTGTCTGTTTTTGAAAGAGAAATATTTCACGAGGAAGTACCTCCTTCCAGTAACAAAGCTGGTGTGTTACTTGTATCATGTTTGGCTGTGAAGAGTTCCATCTCAGCATATATGCAGAGTCTGAATGCTCCTCTATTTTTAGGTTTTTTGGCGGCTGAGGCTTGACTGCAAAACAGAAAAAGATAAAAGCCATTATGCATTATCACAAGCTGGAGACACCCACAATGGGGCAAATTCACTAAAGGACAAAGCACCTAACGCTAGCGTTTATTCGATAGCATAGCGCATTTTCATTAAAAAAACTGGCGTAAATTCGCTAGTGTTACTTCGCACCCTTACGCCTGGCGAATTTGCACAATGGACGTAGCTACGCAAATTCGCGCGCATTTTTCTGAATGCTACCTTTTACGCTAGACTTCGTTCGCCACCTCAGACCAGACGAAGTGCAATAGAATAGATAGGGATTGCTTCAAAAAAAAAGTCGAAATTTTTTCAAAGTCCCAAAAAACGCAGGCGTTTTTTCTTTTTTATGAGTGGGGACATTTGTAGGGCAAAATACAATTTTTATTTGATGTTTTGAAGGTTTCCCAGGCTTGTGTAGCGCTGCTACGTATACTACCATTGTAAATTCAATTTGGCGCCGTATGCAAATTAAGCATCGCTAGTGTAACTTCGCTTTGCCTGGCGAATTAATGTTAGTGCAACTTCGCAACCTTTCGTTTCCCCTGAGCGCAACTTCGGATTTTAGTGAATTTGCGTAGCGCTGGCGAAAATTCGCCGGACGAAGTGCATCAAATCGGACGCTGGCGCAACTACGAATCTTAGTGAATTTGCCCCAATGTGTTTGTAGCAAAATGTTTTTTAAGGAATTGTTGTACATCAGAATAAAAACATATGTGCTACAAAACCACGTATAGCTCATTAAGGGGCAGATTTATCAAGGGTCGAATTTCAAAGTAAAAGCAAAGTTTTTTTGAACTCACATAACTTTGAAATGAAAAGAAAAAAAACACATGAAATTTATTAAAAATGATTAAAAAAAATAGATTTTTTTTCTGAGGTTGAATAGGGCGTATTCGAATTGTTCGAATCAAAGTAAGATCATATTCGATCGAATTCGATTCAAAGTATTTTAAAAAAATATTTGATTTTTCAAGGTCCAACAATTGACTCATATTGGGTTCTAGGAGGTCCTCCTTAGGCTGAAACAGCTATTCGGCAGGTTTTAGATGGTGAATATTTGAAGTCGAAGTTTTAAAGCGACAGTACATGATAAATTTTGATATTCGAATAGTCAAATTTTTTTCAAATTTGAATCGAATTTTGGGCTACAAAAATACAAAAATAACTCGAAATTTGAATTTTTACTTTGAAACTTAATAAATCTGCGCCTAAGTATCCTTAGAAACAAATCTGGACATTTGTCTTTCCTTCCCAAAAAGTCACCTCACACTGTTGCTTTTTCTACAATGTATTTACTATTTCCTTTTATACTTTATTTTGCTTTATTTTTCGATTCCCTATGTCACAGCCCCTTATTTTAGCTATCAATCATCAGGTAGCAATTACTAGCCTGTGGTGGAAAGTAAACATCTTAGTGGTTGCTATGGGTTATTAGATCTGTAAGAATTTTTTCACATGCTAATACACTTGCCTATGCCAGTGGTCCTTAGGCTGAAGGACTGCACCAAGAAGGGCCCAGTGCAGTGAATGGTTGGAGGCCTGACCAAATGTAGGACCACAAAGCAGAAGCTAAATGACAAAGACCTGAAAACGCCTGGCCTATGCTTTTATGCAGGAAGGTCTAGCCTACATCCCTGTAGCAGAACTGCATATCTCATTAGCCGGATATCTGTGTTTTATATGTCTTAGTCCTCATTGCAAACATGAAGACCTCACTCTCATTAACTCTTATGTAACTCACCAGTCTCATGGGCTATGAATGTCTTCTCTTCCTCCAGGGGTCTGACTTGAATAGAAAATGATCTTTGTACTTGTTCAGGGGTAAGATCCATTGTACAGTTGTATATTACATAGGGCACACTAGCTTTAGTTCTGGCCTTTTTATTTGGCAAACACATGTTCTTCCTATGAACAAAAACAATTATATTTTATTATTCAAGAATCAGTACACTTTTAAGACTTCATATGCGTGTGGTCTGGGAGGTAGATACCATACAAATGATGTATAATATATATGAACTTCCAGTGAAGTTGGAAGGTTATATCCATATTTACAAGAGTTTCCTCTACATGTTCCACTTACTTTCCACAGTCCACAAAATACAGTCAGGTTAACTGGCCTTTAATGAAACTGACTCTAATTTGCATGATAATGTCTGTGGCTAGAAATGTAGTTCCTAGATCCATAGGGGCTGAGACTGATCATTAACTGTTCTCTGCAAAACTTTTTGGTGGTCATAGGACATACCTAGATCATACCTAGATCATGACCCAACCACATTCTGTTATGTCCCAGCCATGCTCTTTCACACCAGATCAGGCCAATTACAATGTCCAGTGGGGGGTATATAAATATGGCAGACTCTCAAAAAAAATACACCATATATAAAGAATAATAATAATACATTTGTTGCTGCTCTGCAGAGACAGCAGCAAAGGAGTTATTCCAACAATGTCTGATGAAGGCAGTATGGTCTATCAATCATAGTGGAATTAAAAGGTATGTTTGCTTAAGACAAAAATTGCAAATGCCCCTGTTCCTCAGACCAGCAGTTTGTATAAGGATTTAGCAAAACTGAAGTTTGAACTTTGCTATGCATTTTTGATATGGAGTGGATTTAGGAGTGACTAGCTACTGATAATGGAAAAGAGGTTATGTACAGTAGGTACTACCTAGCCTGTGTGTGTTCATTTGTGTTTGCTTGCAAGAGAGTGAATTTATGACAAGTTTGTGAAAGGGTTTATGCTCCTCACATTTGAGTGATTCTTATTAGAATGACATGACAAACATTGAGCCATTCATCATATTTAACGTTACAGCTCTCAAGCATAAAATGGAGGCTAAACAGGAAAAAAGATCAAAACCTATTTTTTATTTGTGCAGTTTATCTTTATCCTTGTTGGTACAGAGCAATCTAATGCAATGGGACTACTTGCTGCATACATTACGTATAAGAATCGCACATTTCATGGTTGGACTGTGATTCAAAATTGGCTATGGCACTTCAAGAACCACAGAGGCCCAATATAAACCACTAGCCTTTGGCAGCTTGCATCAGAGAAAACCGGGTGGACCATAGTCCTCATGGGCCTCGCCGACCCCAGCCCGCTTCCCATCAATACCAGTCACCAGAAGTTATCAGAAGGAGAAGGAAGTACAAGGTACATGGCATGTAAGGTGATCGTGGGGACCCTGAACACCCCAGTCCAACCCTGGCTGGTAGCAGCATCTCTAGCATATCCAGAGTTTCCAGATTGGCAGACTATGCCTGGCAATTCTTTCATATATCACACTACACTCACAGTACACTCACCGCCCTGCAGGCAACTCGGTGTAGTACAGAGCATAGGAAACCGATAGGGTGACCTCTTTGTGCACCTCCCAAGTGCAACTCATCTTTGTCAAGCCATTGTAGTTACACTGCAGGTTTCGAGGGGCTGCAGCATCACCTGTGGAGAAGGGCAAATATGTATGAAAACTGGAGAATTCTGCTGACTCCTTAGCTCTTGTTCTTTGTTTGTTTAGCATCTATAAACTAAAGTTGCCCACACAAAAGTTGTTATCCTATCGCTTGCCCTATCACCGAGTCATTTGATTTATGACCAATACGGTATATCTACAGGAATTGATAACCAATGATACTTGCAGCTTCCACTTTCTGATCAAGCGACAGAGCTTTATTCTAGATAACAAATCCAATCAGTTTTGTGCAATGTGCATCTTATCTGTCAATCTGAGCTATTTGGGATAACAAGATACCTTCAGGGATTTTCATTGTTAGCTCTTTACTCCATTTGCTCCAGGAACCCTTGGGTTGCTCTCCATCATGGGGCAGAGTACGAACTCTGAAAATATATGTGCTCCCTGATACAAACAGTCTGGGACTGAGACTCACATTCAGTTCCTTCGTCACATTAATAGAAGCTGAATCCTGCAGAACGAGAGAGAATGTTGCTCCTATAATAATAATAATAATAATTATTTGAACATTTAACATCCTTTTCATCCTTTCTGCCTCCTTCCATGCATGGGTTTCTAGCTGCCTTCATAAAAGAGCATGTTATAGAGCAGTGCCAAATGTTTATTTGGAGGTTCATTATCCACATGTACGTATTATAGGTCGTACATTTCTTGAAGACAAAAACAGATATAAATTTTTAGTCACAGTTCTCCTATTAGCAGAAAACTGCACCGGCCCAGGGTTATTCCAGCGAGCACCAAGGAATGCTATGAGTCCCTGACAGAGTTCAGTTGCTCTTATTGGATGGTTCACTCTACAGGCAACTTCTAATGGGTAAGATTAAAAATAATGCAAACTATTTCTTGTTAGAGTAACCCATAGCAACCAGTTTGTAAACGTTGTGCTTGTCATGAGATTACCACCTAGTGTTTTGTTCAAAGTTGTCAGAATGGCCCTATTCCAGATGATTGCAACACACTTATCTCATTGTATTGAAACTGATCTGCACGGAGAACCCAACATCTTTCTGTAACATATTTCAATGGAATGATAATATAATGTTGTATGCACTAGAAAAACTGGTGTATTTGCTTCAGAAAATCTACTATAGTTTATGTTAATAAGCTGCTGTATAGCCACGGGGGCAGCCATTCAAGCACAGGATACACAGTAGATAACAGATACGTTCTGAAGAATCCCATTGTATACTACAGAGCATACCTGTTATCTACTGTGTATCCTGAGTCTTTTCTCCTTTTTCAGCATTGATTGGCTGCCCTTATGGCTACACAGTAGCTTGTTTATATAAACTATAGTAGATTTTCTGAAGCAAACACACCAGTTGTACGAGTGCAAGGCAATACTACATTATATTTTCATTACTTCAATACACTTTTTTTGGTTTTACTGTTCTTTTTAATATAATTAAACTGAATGATTTATGTTTCATCAAACTTTTCTATCCTTTAAATCTGCACTTGTTCTCTGAAAAGGGCTGGCACACAAGGTTGGACTTTCCTCCTAGGCACCTGGAAAGCTCCTTGTGGATCCAGGCATCAGCTGGCCATCCTGTTCACACACATGTTTTCTCTCCCACAGCCAACCACCTTCTTCAGTGATAGGATGCATAAAAGTATGGCATAGCAGAAAATAGAAGAAAGAAAGATGCTTGGGTTAGAACACCTGTAGCAATATTATAATAACCCTTTATTTTACCTTCCACCCCTCCCAGTCCTGCCTTCGGTATGCAATCTGGTAGAGCATAGTCAGGTGGAAGGTGGAGGGGACAGGGCTCTTCCAGCTCAGAATGACTGTTCCATCTTTCAACTTGTCGCTCATAATCCATCGTGGAGGGGGTGTCCTGACTGCAAATAAAATATATATAATACAATCACTGACATGTGCCTTTATACTATTGTATACATCAATGTGTTGATGTCACAAAAAGTCCATAAACCAGAGCCAATATAAATGGGCATTTTCCTGCAGGATTGTGCCAACAGTTTTATGGCTGCCTCTGTACAGCTAAATAAGAAAGATTGTTCCTACTACAACTAAGCCTGTGTAACTCCATCACAGGGTACATGTTCCCTACTGGATTCTTATAAGGGGAATTAAAAAGGCAGTATACATTGTTCAACATAAAATCAATAAATACTGCTTATTTTAATCACAAAATAACCCCCTGCGTAACTGCCACAACAAAGACTGGAGGAAATGGGGTTGTATACTGATTATCTAATTATCTACCTTGCAAGGACCAAACATGGAGAAGCTTCAGTTTCAGTGTTAGCCCTGTTTAGGTCAAGAAATTTCAAAAAACATAGATGTGCCATTAAAACAATAGGCAAAAATGATGTTCAGCACAAACCCTATTCATTGCACTCATGTCGAACAAGGTTTGTACTAACCCCTTAAGGTAATAATGAAGAGTGCAGCCAAAGTGTGTGAACAATGGCAGGTCTCAAATAGCATCAGGGTTACACATTCATAGAAGCCTTAGAAACACAGGGAGGGAAAGAATTACACATTTCACTCCATATCCACAAAGTCACCTCTGCTCTTCCGTCTGGCTTCTTGTGCTCATCCAATTTCTCCTTACATATGGCAGTCCCCTAAGGCTCTTAATCACATAATATCTGTGGAATTCTATTCAGATCTTGAGGAAATTAACTAGGACATCTGCTTCATCACTTACCTGTGGGTCTATGTCACACTAAAAGCTCATTTGAAAGTAAACAACCACTAATGCATTCTTGTGGTCAGTGTAAGAAAATCAATATGGCATAGCCAAAAATGAGAATAATTTGTATGTAATATAAACATTTTAAAATAATATTTTTAAAGATATAATAGTATTTTACAGACATAGAGCATTTTCACCTTAGAACGTCTGGCAATATATAAAATAATTCTAATGACAGAAAATAAAAATTTGAATAACTGATATTGGGGTGTAAAATGGCCTTTCCAGCCCTTTGACAAACATATTTTTGGGTTGGCCATCAACTACTTCCTATCCCCAGGGCCCCTGAAGCCCCAGGGTCTACTCAACCTAATGCTAAATATTTTTTTCTTTATGCTTTAGTTCTTGCTTTCTTCTCACCATTGTTGGCTGGTACGATGGTGATCTTTTGATGCACATCTCTTTCAGGGAGGAAGGTGAAACTGTTCTTCATGTGGATGAAAAATTCTGAATTGTACAAAATACAGCTCATTCTCAGTTCTGGACCTTCATTTTCTTGTGACCGGACACAGGGTTTTCTGTTGCTGAAGGGAATAATGAGTTCAGAGGTGTCAGAGTAATAAATTCAGAGGTGCCAGAGTATAAGTGGAATACACCAGGCCTAATGTCAAGGTAAAAACTTGAAAACTCTAAATAAAAATTGGAGTAAACCTTGTATAAGTGTCTTTGCACCAAAATTTCCACAACTTTTATACATCTCCCCTATGGTGATGCTAAACAGTTTTCATCATGTCTCATTCTGTCCTTCATTTTAGAAATATAAGCTCTGCAAAGAATTGCAGATAAAAAGCATGTAAGCTCAGCTTTAGTTTTATATTCAAATACAACTTTATAGTTAAAATTATAGTGAAATGATATAACTGTCATATTGTGTGTGAGAGCGAAAAATTCGACTTTGGCAATCTGGTCACCCAAATTAAGACTAGTTGGTTGGTTAATTATCAATTTTATTTACTAATTTCTTCTCCTCTGGAGAATTTGGATGATTGGGTCACATTTACATACTTCATTGAATAAATACCCAATTCAACTTCAATTTACACAGTTGCCAGCTAGTCACTGGATGTGCCATCCCTTATTTAAATGAAAGTAGTTATATCACAGTAATGAGCAAAAAATTATCCTAAAATATACAAACTAATACTGTATAGCGTTCTTGTTTCGTATACATTAGCCAAGTGTCACTTCTGAAGCATGCATTCAAACCAGCCTCTGCATTCAGCAGACTTGGCGCTTCTTTTGCGGAAACCCTGGAGTTACCACCACCCTGAATTGGTGGTAGCTCTAAAGATCCAGTACATCTGATTGTACATTCAAGGAGAATATATTCAGAAGGAAAACAGAAAAATAGTCTAATGTTGCTGTGCTCAGGAAAGGAATCAGAGACCTCAGATGACCCTTTTTCTTGTCTTTCCTGAATAGAGCAACATCAAAACAGATATCTATTTTTATATAGTATATCAGTCTAACCGAACAGTCCAAGGAACTGACCAGCAGGTGACATTGTTGTTACAAAATACAATACATAAGCAGTTAATAAACAGCTTAATAGCTTTTAAAAAACACTGTAAATTACAAAAGTGCTTAGAAAAGTACACTGAGTAATATTACATTCTTTTTTTTCCCCAAATTTTAAATATCCTTTGATTTGTATTTATGTTACCGCTCACTCCCCTGGAGACCTGTTAAAGCCTAATATCTAGAAAGGTGATTTTTTTTTTATTGATGGGGAGGCTTTTTATCGCACAGAACCAAAATATACACATTTGCCAGCTCAGTACCATGAAGTATGCTAATTCACGCACAATACACACACACATATATATACGGTATATATATATATATTTATATATATATATAGATATATATATATATAACATGTTTTGGCAACCGGGCATTTACACAGGAAACGGAGTGCACCTTTGGGAAATTTGGGACTTGTTTATATATATATATATATATATATATATATATATATATACTCTTTCCAATGAGTATCCGCACTCCAAGGCTGTTGCTGATGGCGGGGTGCACGGTAATTGTATGTATATCAATCATCAGCAGACCAGCACTCCCTTTTAAAACGTAATCATTTTATTGTCGTAGTATCAAATGCCCGACGTTTCGGCCCACATTTGGACCTTTTTCAAGGATCATCCTTGAAAAAGGTCCAAATGTGGACCGAAACGTCGGGCATTTGATACTACGACAATAAAATGATTACGTTTTAAAAGGGAGTGCTGGTCTGCTGATGATTGAGATATATATATATATATATATATATATACACAGTCTCACTCATTAACCTCCACTGCCCCTTCTCCACCCTTCACTGCACTGGTCCCTGCCAGTGGTTGCTCAGTGAGTCTCTTTTCCTCTTCCATTTTTGCGTTTGCCCTCAGTGCTGTAAGTTCACCCCCTGTCTGCAGTTCATCTTCCATGATGAAAACACACCTACAGCTCTCACATGTAAATACTGCATGAAACTGCTGCTCCAACACCACATACATTTGCTGCTGCTCCAACACCACAAGACACACACTGAGTGATACCAGAAAATGGAACTCCTATTTACACGGGGTACTTACAGTCGCCCAAGTGCAATTCCTCAAAAATGCCATTTAAGTTTAGTTAAGGCTTTTAATGCTGCTAAACACTTTATTCACATGCCACACTTAGATCACATGCAACGCTTGCTGTGCACTCAGAAACGTATTCTTTTTTGCATATCATTTGTCTTCCTAGTAGGTTTTAAGCACAAACAAAATGCTAAATGAAATAGGTTAATAGTACTATGGTCGCACTGGGCCGGCCTAGACTGCCTCCCCTGATCTGGCGAGCCGCCATTCAAGCATGCGTGCCACGCACATGCGTATCGCACACCAGCATTCACACATGTTTTGAATGACTTACTTCTAATTGCCTTTATTCCTGTTGCATGCCTTTCCACCATAATGACGGCTTCCCTTTTACTTAGTGCTCAGCTTTTTTGAGCTACCTGAATCTTTATTTTACTTAATTTTGCCTGTATTAATGTAAATACTGTACCTGTCTATGGTGTTCCATGCATAGAGGGTCATGGGAAGACGTTTTTGAGCCTCTGCACTTTCTTTCCATTCACACTTCCAGTGAGTACTGTAGTCATTGAAACAGTTTAAAGAGTTCAACAGTGCAGACCCTGTATACAAAAAGAGCTTGGTTAGCAAACTGAATCCTAGTGAGGAAGCTGTTACTTGGCTATTCTCTAAGGTTATATAAACAATCTAAAACTCTACTTGTTGGGTACTGAAATATGTCATTGAGGCTGTTTCTAAATCATTGACTATTTATTATATGTTTTGACTCAGCTTTCTCCCCGGCTACTGGATTATTGGCACATGGACAAAAGCAAAGTAGTGCTGGGATTGAGGCTCTTTAAAATAAGAGTAACATGAATCATCAACCACCTCTTTTCCAAACAAACTATTTTAACCTGAATGACAGCCTGCAGCTGTAGGTAAATACTTGGACTTGGCAGTTAGGTGCAGTGAAAATATACTGTATAATAATTATATACTAAATTTCTAATTCATAAGTATATTTTAAAAGCACGGACTTGTTGTCCTAATTCTGGCTCAGAGACTGGTGGTAAAAGATTCTGGGGTTGTTATGCAATAACAGGTGGGGGCATATCTGTAAGGGCTTGGAAAAGTTTTAGGGGTAAATTTATCAAAGAAGTTCAGCCACTAGAGTGAAATTCCGCAGCTCACAATTCATTTCTATGGGGTTTTGAAAGGCATATTTATCAATGGGTGAAAGTTCACCCTTTGATAAATACGCCTTTAAAAATCCCATCGAAATTAATGGACTAATTAACTATTATATACCCCAAAGTCATTTAATTTTGGGGTAATTTCTATCCATGGCCACTAGGTCAAGGTATAGAATCATGTAAAAGGGTAGAAGAGAGTTTTAGCAAAGTTCTAGAAAGTTCTGGGGGTGAAGTTTAGAAAATGTGTGAAAGAGGGGTTTGTTAGAGAATTTAGTGTGCGTCATGGGAAGAAGATTCATGAAGTAAGCCACCAAGACAGAGTAGATACAGTATGTAGTGGGAACTTAGCTAGCAGAGGCATAGATGTTGTAATAGCACACTATAGTAGTGTGAGGTGAGAATGGACAGCTTATAGCTCCACCAAGGAGTAAAGGGGTGTAGTGACCCAGCAGGTAACCCTCCAGTCAGGGTAGTGGACAGTTAGGGGCCGATTCACTAAGGGTCGAATATTGAGGGTTAATTAACCCTCGATATTCGACTAGGAATTAAAATCCTTCGACTTCGAATATCGAAGTCGAAGGATTTAGCGCAGATAGTTAGATCGATCGATTCGAAGGGTTTTAATCCAACGATCGAAGGAATATTCTTCGATCAAAAAAAGTTAGCCAAGCCTATGGGGACCTTCCCCATAGGCTAACATTGACTTCGGTAGCTTTTAGATGGCGAACTAGGGGGTCGAAGTTTTTTTTAAAGAGACAGTACTTCGACTATCGAATGGTCGAATAGTCGAACGATTTTTACTTCGAATCCTTTGATTCGAAGTCGTAGCGAAGGTCGAAGTAGCCCATTCGATGGTCAAAGTAGCCCAAAAAAAACTTCGAAATTCTAAGTTTTTACCTTTGAATCCTTCACTCGAAGTTAGTGAATCGGCACCTTAGGGTACAGGTAGATCCCAAGGAATTTAGCAAGAAACTGGTCAAAAGCATTAAGGCTCTACTTCAGAGATCTGGCAAGTCTGGTGCTCTGGGCTAAGCCCTGTAAAGGGTGGAATGCTGACTGGACCCTTGTGATAGCACTGGAGGATTAAGGCGAGAGTGGGATATGACACAGAAGGGTCCGTAAGACGTGATTACCTGTGTGCCTGTGTAAAATTACTTATCTGACTTTTTAAGTTGGAGAATGTCTGGATTATGGAAAGTATGCTGATGCTGTATTAAAAGTTTAACCTGTGTTTGGAGAATTATTACTGGTGTGTGAGTAAATCTTTCCTGAAAGGAAAAATAAAGGGATTCTCGGTATTACAGCTCCTGGCACCCATGTTTTATGTAGTATAAACAGTAACTACTGGGTATTACTGCCTCCACGTTGATAGCCAATTACTCACGTAAACATTTTTCTATAGTGATATATAGCTACAAATGGTGAAACTCCCAAATTCAATTCAAGTTATGTTTTTCTTTTTTACCATATAAGGCAACCTTACTGAATAGTTACGGACACAAAAACAAATATCACCAAAAATAGATGATGTATATATATAATATGGGTCCCAATTTTACTTAAAACTTTTTTTGTATCACTTCTCATTTCAGTCCTCCTTACCTGAAAAAATCTAAAAGTTAATATGTTTATTAGGTTATCACCTGAGGCAAAGGAGCCTTGGTACATAGTGAAAATGATCAACCAATCAATGATCAGTTCAGCGACAAACACTGATGGGAGGAACATGAAAGAGAGAGACATCTATCCACATGAAAATAGGTAAAAAGTTCATTCTTTGTTGATTGTGGCATGGCATGAACTGTCTACTAACCTTGAATGAACTGAACAGAGAAAAGAGAGTAAACAAAGACTTGCAGCCACCGGGTAGCACTGGGACACCCCATCATCATCATCAGAGTTCTGTTTCAGGTAGAAGGAAGATAGGTTGCCCATTACCAATAATCTGTAGAATAAAAATAGAACACATAACTACCAAAATATTAGAAATACTGATATGGAAACTCAATTATAGTATCTTTCTGTGTTAAGTTCTCAAGATACTTGTTTTGCTGTCCATGTCATTCTAATATGAACTGATACTGTTGACTAGTTTGTGCTTCGCTTTCAAGTTGGCCCTGGTTGATAATGCCTTTCCATTTCCCTTTTCTGCTAATCACCTTAGTTTTCATTGACTGGAGTTGATGCCCTGTCACCTGAGCACCTTCAGTAGTATTAGGCCTATGGCAGACATTGTGTTTTCCCTGTCACTGCACAGGGGGGGTGATGTATGTCCAGAAAATGCAAATATGAGTATTTTCTGGCTGAAGTCTGCCCTGTATGTGGAGTGACAAGTGGACTCCATTCATTATGGTCACTACACACTTGGAACAGTTGTGGGACAGATCAGTGGATCACTGTTGGAGTAAAATGAATGTGTTCCATTGGCCTTAGGTATAAGGTTTGGAAAGTTAATAGCTTTATTAGCTGCAGAAGCACATGCTGTACACCCCTCGTTTATTTTTGCATCTCCTTGTAATAAGTCTGCTCTATCTACTAGTAATGCCCATCGTAAGGGCATATGAGTAAAGTCAGGGCTGGAACAAGGGTAAGGCAGAAGAGGCACCTACGTAGGGTGCAAAGCATGTGGGGTGCCAGGCATGTACATTGCCTGTCACCTACCCCTATTTCAAGTGTACCTGCGCCGGTTCATGGGTGCCAGCACTCTTGTGGATGCGCGTCTGTTAGATTATGCAAGGCTGGTTTGCGTGTTGTGCCTGGCCATCCTGGCCCGACCTCGAGTAAAATGCTGCTGAACAATATACACACTCTGCGGTGCCTATTGATCAAGCCTCACATTTTTGAAGGGTAAAAAATTTCAAGTTTAAAAAAACCTAGAAATTTCCAGGATTCATTATACTCCTAAAACTGCAAAACATGAGAATCAGAAAATATTTCATCTAAAACCTATCGAAACCATATAGATGGCAGATGGTCCCCGTAACATGTTTTTTACCTTGGGGATTAGGTTGGTCTGTAATATAAGATGATGCTACAAGACTGATTGTTACATTCTGATGCTAATTGCACTGGTTTCTGTTTTCTGTTTCTGTGATGTAGTAATTATCTGTGTTAATTACTAACCAGCATTATATTTTGACATTTCTATTCTATGTGTACTGTATATTGTGAGTGGGTCCCTAAGCTCAGTAAGTGACAGCAGCACAGAGCATATGCAGTAATTCATAAGAAAAGAAGATGGGGAGCTACTGGGGCATCTTTGGAGACACATATCTTTACTGCTAAAGGGCTGTGGTTTTCTTGGGCTGGTACAGAAGCCCAAAACATAATGTACAGCATTTCTAACCTACTTCTTTAGTTAGGCTTTAATTCTCCTTTAAATTTCTAACTTTTTTCCTTAGACCAGTCAGAAACAATTGCACCCGTCTGGACATCTTTCTGACTAAGTGCAGCTCCGCCATTTTTTTAAGCTTTCTTAAGAGTCCATTACGTCTATCTAGATTTGGACATCAGCAGCGTAGGCAAGCTTTTTATTCTCTGAAAAACATGCTCATGGGAAAAAAATCCTCCATTAGGAAAATAAATTGATTAAAGAAAACACAAGAGATTACACTGATTATCGCAAGTTCCATGTACGATCCTTGATAAATCTGCCCTTTATTGTATTTTATTACATATCTGCGCAATAACATGGATTACAATCTTGCTGAATTGTATCAAAGAGGAACTAAATCCCTAATGTGGCAATGTTATTTCTGAAAAGACCAATATTGTATTTCCCTTAAACTGTGCTGAGTCATTTATTTATAATATACAGAATATACACAAAGAGCAATGAAGTCTCATTAAAATAACAACCCCTGCTCCTTACTAAGGATCCCCTGTGTTTATTTGTGATGAGCAGGGATGTACTTTTATCTAGAACAGAAGTCACCCAACTTTGTTGCTGCCCCCATGTGGTGGAGTAGGACAAAGCATTGGTCAGAGACCCCAGAATTGGACATCGAGCCCCAGCATGATGTCCAGGTCAGGTGAGATTTGAGTTGCATGATTATTTCATGTATTGGATACTCTCAATACAATAACAGGCAGTCTGCAAGCTAGTTACTGTATGTGGAAATAAAATATTATTTGAACCAATTTGCAAATTGCTAGGACTGAATAATACAGAAGACTGGTGGGAAGAATAAATAATGTAAATAAGTTGTGTTCACCTGCAGATATTCAAACTACCAGAAGGCCTAGTGTCCTTTGTGCCTTACCCTAAAACCAGCCCTTTGAACTGTTGGTTGTGACAAACAAAACTGTGCCAAATCTGTCAGGAATTGCCTAAAAAAATGTAGGTGAATTATTAAGATACAAGGGCTCATTTAACAATGCAGTACAACATACTGGCAGCATTTTTTTATACAATGCAGCAGGATTCCAGTGCTAAGTAACACGTTGTATGTTCTCCACTTGCAGAAACACAAATATGGACCTGCATGTGGATTAACAGCTATGACTGACATAGTAACATAGTACCATAATAAGTTGGGTTGAAAAAAGAAACATGTCCTTCAAGTCCAACCTTTTATGTCTATATATATTACCTGCCTAAGTGCATATAGATATATCTATATCACAAAATATCACTCTCTACATCATACCACAAGTTAAAGGGGATGTTCACCTTTGAGTTAACTTTTAGTATGATGTAGATGGTGATATTCTGAGACAATTTGCCATTGGTTTCCATTTTTTATTATTTGCGGTTTTTGAGTTATACAGCTTTTTATTCGTCATCTCTCCAGTTTGCAGTTTCAGCAATCTGGTTGCTCGGGTTCGAAGTAACCTAGCAACCAGGCATTGATTTTATTGGGAGACTGGAATATGAATAGGAGAGGGACTGAATAGAAAGATGAGTGATTAAAAAATAGCAATAACTATACATTTGTAGCTTTACAGACCCCCCCACTTGAAATCTGGAAAATGTTAGAAGAAAATAGCAAATGATTCAAAAACTATTAAAAAAAAGAAAACGTTGCTTAGAAATAGCCATTCTATACATTTAAAGTTACTTTAAAGGTGAACCACCCCTTCACATATAATTGGAATAGAATTTTCCCACTGTGCATCAATACATTGAGGTTGATTTTAAAAACATATCAGTTACCCATAGCAACCAATATAGCTCTTTGCATTTGTTGTCCAACTTGGAGTAAACTGTTCAGGGCTAATTGCTGATTTGTTCCTATTGGCATCTGCAATTTAGAGCCTATGTTACTTAATGAGCCCATTGTATTGGTGTCTGCTTCAGTCTGTTTGGAATTTCCAAAAATCCATTTAGTATCTGCATAGAATCGCATTACTCTACATCTATCCATGTCCTTAACTGCTTATTATTGTATTATCCCTTGAAACACTTGCCATCGTTTTCCCACTGACTTTACCTGGATCCATGTTGCTGTGTTGTTGCTGTAGCCGACTCGTGAGCAGTGCATGGAGGCTACACAGACACGGGTGGGAACTTGAGTATCAGTCTTTCCTGTGTGTTGTAAGAGGTTATAGGAATAGAGAAGTAGCTCCTCTGTGTGTGGGCTCTAAAGGATACAGATGAAGAAATGGAGTTTCAGCTCAGCGGAAGGGAAATTCCTTATGCTGGAGTCACATGCATTGACTACATGTCTGCAAATCTCTTTGCCTTTCTATAAGAAACAATGAAAGTGCGTGTCCACTTCAATACTTGTTGCAAGCAACTCTGGCAATCGTTGCAACTGGAAGCCATTAGGGGTTGGCTTCTGCCATCACTGAAAATAAATACAGACTGGTCACTGTTTCTGATCTGCTCAGTGATTCATTTCCTAGCACCAAAAACCTAAACTTCCCTATGCTTTCACTTCTGATGTTTAGAGAATATGTCCCCAACCTTTCATATTTGTGAGCCACGTTCAAATGTAAAAAGAGTTGGAGGAGCAACACCAGCATGAAAAAATTCCTGGAGGTAATGCATAAGGGCTTTGATTGTCTATTTTGTAGCCCCTATGTGTATTGGCAGCCTATTGGAGGCTCAGTTTGGCAGTACACATGGTCTATATGCAACCAAGCCAGAAATTCAAAAATGAGCATCTGCGTTGAGGGCACTGGGAGCAACATCCAAGGGGTTGGTGAGCAACATGTTGCTTATGAGCCACTGGTTGGAGATCACTGATGTACAGAGTAATGTCACCATGTCAAAACATTCACAATAATCTCTGTGCTCTAGATAAAATTATGGCGACTGGTAAAATTCTCATTGAACCACTGTCTTGCATCTGTTTGGGCATGACTGCTTCAGGGGCCTGGGGAGTTTGATGGAAAAGTAGGGTTTACTTCCCCTTTATTGTGCTTTATGTGTTTTGCTGGCACATACCCCAGTCCCCACCAGTGAGAAAAATCACCATAAAATGAGAACACGCCAGTGCTAGAATATGACAAATGTCTACAGAAAAGGTTGTGCTTTTACAAGAAATCTTAAAGATGAAGCCAAGTCGATGCCAAAGTGAGTTGCCTGTGCCACGACTTAGTTACATAGTTAAATACAGTAGTTACATAGTTACATAGTTAAATTGGTTTGAAAAAAGACAAAGTCCATCAAGTTCAACCCCTCCAAATAAAAACCCAGCATCCATACACACACCCCTCCCTACTTTTAATTAAATTCTATACACCTATACTAACTATAGAGCTTAGTATCACAATAGCCTTTGATATTATGTCTGTCCAAAAAAACATCCAAGCCATTCTTAAAGGCATTAACTGAATCAGCCATCACAACATCACCCGGCAGTGCATTCCACAACCTCACTGTCCTGACTGTGAAGAACCCCCTACGTTGCTTCAAATGAAAGTTCTTTTCTTCTAGTCTGAAGGGGTGGCCTCTGGTACGGTGATCCACTTTATGGGTAAAAAGATCCCCTGCTATTTGTCTATAATGTCCTCTAATGTACTTGTAAAGTGTAATCATGTCCCCTCGCAAGCGCCTTTTTTCCAGAGAAAACAACCCCAACCTTGACAGTCTACCCTCATAATTTAAGTCTTCCGTCCCTCTAACCAATTTAGTTGCACTTAGTCTCTGCACTCTCTCCAGCTCATTTATATCCCTCTGAAGTACTGGAGTCCAAAACTGCACTGCATACTCCAGATGAGGCCTTACCAGGGACCTATAAAGAGGCATAATTATGTTTTCATCCCTTGAGTTAATGCCCTTTTTTATGCAAGACAGAACTTTATTTGCTTTAGTAGCCACAGAATGACACTGCCCAGAATTAGACAACGTGTTATCTACAAAGACCCCTAGATCCTTCTCATTTAAGGAAACTCCCAACACACTGCCATTTAGTGTATAACTTGCATTTATATTATTTTTGCCAAAGTGCATAACCTTGCATTTATCAATATTGAACCTAATTTTCCAGTTTGCTGCCCAGTTTTCCAGTTTAGACAAATCACTCTGCAAAGTGGCAGCATCCTGCATGGAACCTATAGTTCTGCACAATTTAGTATCATCTGCAAAAATAGAAACAGTACTTTCAATGCCCACCTCCAGGTCATTAATAAACAAGTTGAAAAGCAAGGGACCTAATACAGAGCCCTGCGGTACTCCACTAACAACACTGGTCCAATTAGAAAATGTTCCATTTACCACCACTCTTTGTAGTCTATCTTTTAGCCAGTTCTCTATCCAGGTACAAATACTATGTTCCAGGCCAATCCTTAATTTAACCAGTAACCTTTTGTGTGGCACTGTATCAAATGCTTTAGCAAAGTCTAAGTAAATCACATCCACTGCCATCCCAGAATCGAGGTCTCTACTTACCTTCTCATAAAAAGAAATTAAGTTAGTCTGGCAAGATCTATTACGCATAAAACCATGCTGGCACAAACTCATAGTATTATAATTTGCTATGAAGTTCAGTATCTTATCCTTTATTAACCCTTCGAAAAGCTTTCCTATCACTGAGGTCAGACTAACTGGCCTATAGTTTTGAGGCTGAGAACGGGATCCTTTTTTGAATAGAGGCACCACATTAGCAATTCGCCAGTCTCTCGGCACTATGCCAGAAAAGACTTAAAGGACCAGTAACATCAAAATATATATACAACAAAAAAAACACAAAGACAAATTAAACTTTGAAAACACTATGTATTTATTAAGAAATAACTTACCGAAACTCTCCTTGCTCTCCTCTTCCATCGTGCAGCGCTTGATTTCTCCTCCCTGGCTATCTCCTATAAGGAAGGCAGGGAGGCGAAATCGAGCGCTGCACAATGGATTGCCGAGTCGCCTTTTCTGAAGAGGATCACAAGCGGAGTTTCGGTAAGTTATTTCTTAATAAAGACTTAGCGATTTCAACGTTTAATTTGTCTTTGTGTTTTTTTTTGTTGTATACTAACAAAAAAAAATTTGATGTTACTGGTCCTTTAAGATAAACTGAAGAATCTGCGTTAAAGGCAACATGTATCCAACATATCAATTAAAGATAATCACGTGAGCACTTTTGCAATTTGCATTAAGTTTATTCACTATATCATCATGGCATGGCACTCAAAAGATCAGTACTCCTTCATTAATATAGACCCTCTTAGAGTGAATCATAATGGAATATCTGCAATGTTCTGAGTAAAGATGAGCAACAGAAAATCACACCCCTCGTCATTGAGCAGAGCTACTGTATTTTTTAAGGAAGTCACTAAGCCAGAGCAACTTGTTGTTTGGATGATTTCAGCTTTGGTAACATCATCCTGGAGGATATGATTGTAAAGGGGGTTCTTGACTGTCTGTCGCGTGATTTGTTTAAACTGACATAAACATTATAGAAGAGTTGTACAATCTCAGATACAGTATGATCTATGAGGACCACTGATAAATACTTTGGCCCATAGCACAGCAAACGACTAGAACATAAAAGTTCATGATTTTTCAGGAAAAGGGAAACTGTTTCCTAAACGCTGCAGGCTGCAATATTTTTCATTTAAAGGAGCATAACTTTATAAATATAAGCTGTTCAAAGTAATATTATGTTACTTCGCAGTTTTATTTCTTTTTTTTAAATATTATTTTTTAAAATATCTTTGCATTTAGGGCAGTTTTCCTGTTTCTGTGTCAAGACATCCAGCCAAGTGGTTAATTTCCGAATTTCAGGTGGAGGCTCTCTCATCAGAAGTCTCCGTTCATGTTCAATGCCTGTCCCTTGGCATTTATATTGGTCGTGTGCAAAGCAAAATGAACTGCAGACCCTATGGGTCAAGTATTGAGTATTGATAAGCGAAACGTTTCACCAAGTTTTGCCACATAAATGACGCTCGTAGGGGTATACTGTATTTATCAAAGAGTGAAGTTAGAGATCGCCACAGTCCGCTAGAATGAAATTTTGCCACTCTCCATTTATTTCTATGGGATTTTTAAAAGAGTTTTTATCAATGGGTGAAAGTTCTTCCTTTGATAAATACGCCTTTAAAAATCCCATATAAATGAATGGAGAGTGCCGGTATTTCACTCTAGCGGACTGTGGCGATCTCTAACTTTTATAACAGAGAAAAAGGAATTCATTTTTTATAAATTTGGATTATTTGAATAAAATGGAGTCTATGGGAAACTGCCTTTTCATAATTCGGAGCTTTCTGGACAATGGGTTTCCTGTTAACATATGCTATACCTGTATATGTAGTGCAGTTAAATAAGGGGTAAGCACACAGTGCTTCTGGTATACATCAAATAATTTTTCCTTTGGTGCATTTGCTGTAATTTCCCTTGAATTTCTTCATCTGAATCCAATTTCCCAGGTTCCAAAGGTGAATGTGTTCCTTGTGCCCAAAGTGGATATTCTTGTGCAGGCTGTGTGAGATTTCCTTAGTGGGTATGTGATACTGAGCATCAGCCAAGGATTCTACACCATCTGTATAGTCGTTAAGCATAGTCTGGGTGTCTTTTTTTATTATTTTTTTTATGTTTTGCTTTGGATACACCTTTTAGCCAATTGGCTTGGTTGTTTTGTACTTGAGTAATTGTGGGAAAAAAGTTATTGCTGATAACTGAGCATCTGGCAGCCCACACTTAGCACCCCCACATAATATCTAGATGCAGAGAAGACCATATTTCTGTGCTCTACTGAATGTTACATATTGCTACAAATATCTAATTAATGCTCATTTTACACTTTGTTTTTTTTTTACTAAAAAAAGACCTAGATGAAAAGAAATTAAAATATAATAAAAGGTTGCCATTATTATAGCTATTAACTGGTATGAGTAAGTGTCTATAACGCTCAACTTGGCATTCATAAAGCAGTATCAATGCCTGGAAGAAGGGCAACACTTTTAGGTAGGTCTATTTTTTTAAACTGATTTAGTTTCAGTGACACATTTGGTTTTAAAGTCAAGAATCTGGAGGAAGTTGACAGGCAGAAATACAGTTCATAATGACGGCAAGGTATCAGAAGAGTAAAGATGTAGTCAATATCAGAAGGTATCAGAAGAGTAAAGATGTAGTCAATATCAGAAGGTATCAGAAGAGTAAATATGTAGTCAATATCAGAAGGTATCAGAAGAGTAGAGATGTAGTCAATATCAGAAGGTATCAGAAGAGTAAATATGTAGTCAATATCAGAAGGTATCAGAAGAGTAGAGATGTAGTCAATATCAGAAGGTATCAGAAGAGTAAATATGTAGTCAATATCAGAAGGTATCAGAAGAGTAGAGATGTAGCCAATATCAGAAGGTATCAGAAGAGTAAATATGTAGTCAATATCAGAAGGTATCAGAAGAGTAGAGATGTAGTCAATATTCAGACAATGACCAGTGCTGGCAGTTGGTGGTCAGAGTACCTAGGAACAAAATAATATGGTAGAAAGCCTCACCCGAACCAAAAGGACCGCTCTAAGCTCTTTCCCATAAGCTGTTCCTTTACTCCTTGTCGGGTGCTCAGTCTGCAGTGTCCCCACTGCTCAAAACCGTATAAAAAGCCAAAAAGGGAGGACAGCACTCTTCTGTTTGATTTGAGTGCCATCCTCCTTTTTTTGGCTTTTAATACAAATACGGTAGAAAGAGCAAATTATACTGCATACATGAACTTAACAAATAAAACGTATTGGCCATTGAACCCAGGTCAGTAGTTCCTTCTTATTTCAAATTTAATGCCAAGCTGCAATGTGCTTCACTCTTTAATAAGTGCCTGTATGGCTCCCAGTTTCAACTATATTGGTCTAGAATGCAGGGCCGGATTTACATAGTGGGCACCCCTAGGCCCACTGATGTTCGGCACCCCTGTCCCCTCCCCTTTATTCGCACAATTTTTCATCATCTGGACCAGAGCAATTAGGATTGGTGCATGGGAAATTTAAAAAATTATTGTATCTCCTGTGCATCCCCGGTGTTTTTGAACCAATATGGGTGTGGTTGGACAGCATGCCGCCCCCTAAAATCCTGCCACCCTAGGCCCCGGCCTAGGTGGCCTTTCCACAAATCCCGGCCTGCTGGAATGTGCCAGCCTGCAATGACGTTTTCAGGTCTAAGTGCTGATATTTGTTCCAATAATATTGACATTTCAGCCATGGCTTCCACTATCTTGGATGCAGATCTGTATTTGAACATAGCATAAAATGCTTAATAGTTTTAATAGATACTTTGTGTGTCAGTACCAGTGCAAATAATCTGCTTCTTCTTTTACCATTGATCACAAAGAGTCTGAGACCCACAAAGTCTACAAAATTGTACCTATATTGAAATGTCATCCTCAGGAGGGTAATATTATATATACATTAGTATATTAAGCACCTCCATCCAAAAAACCCACTTGGGATAACTGCAACTGTACACAAAGTAAGTCAATTCTCCTATCCATGCTTCGTTAGTTGAATCGGCTCCCAATTCTCTACACCTGAGAATCCTGGTGCACGTACCTTGAATGGCCACTTCCCAATTCTCTTGCAAAAAATTCCTTGAAGTATAGCACCGCAAATTGTATTTGAATAAAAATGCCTTTATTTGGAACACTGCCAGGACCTGGATAAGCAACGTTTCAGGCTACACAGAGCCTTTTTTCAAACTCCAAACATGTAGTGATCAGCATGGCTCAGTATCACATTGGATTCTATCGAACTGTGTTTTTAGACTATAAAAAATAATTCTTCTCAAGAAGTAAGTCATGCTATGTAAAAGCCTGTTTCACACAGCAGTTTAGAAGGAATATGGAGTGAAAGCAGTTTAGTTATGCTGCTTTTTATGGGCCACATATTCTAGGTTGGGCTGTTCTCTCAGCCTCTGTTTTAGATGGCACACAGGATAACATCTTTCTTGGCTGTACTCTCCATTTCAGCTACAACCCCGACTGTTTCTTACATTTTAGTCTTTAGATGTTGAGGAATTACAACTCCAAAATGCCTTGATGCTTGATTATATTTTGAAGGATGCTGCTGATTGTAGTCCAACATCAGGGGACCCAAGAATAAGAACCAGAGCTTTATTGGCTGGACTGCCATGTACTAATGTAAGAATTTTAACTATATGATGATTATTTCCTAATCATCTCCAAAGATGCATAACAAAAGAAACAGAAGACTGTTTCCGTCAGACCATGAAAGCTAGTATATGGAATTCCAATGAAATATTTACAAATGTTATATAAGATTTGTTCACATAACAACATGCATTTTCACTGTCGTTTTTATACTGGCCCAGTCTTGCAGTTCTGGATAAGATAATTTGCTGGAATGAGAGGTATGAATTTAGACAAGTAAATCCGTTACTGAAAACAGTGAGAATAGGAATTCAATTTAATGGGAAAGATACGTAGATCTTACAATAAACAGTGTAAAGATTATAAGACTTGGTTAAGGATAAGAGGAGAATCACAACCGTTACTTAAAATTGGGGGTTTTTTTGCGAATATTTAGCGCTGCTCGCAGTGTAAAAAACATTCGCTAGAAAATATTACATTGTGCATTATCATTAAGCAAAGGTCATCCTCTCTGGAGTTTTGTTGAATATTTTGTAGGAAAAAATTAACTGTGGATGTCTGCAACAGGCATTGGGTCACAAACTTTGCGAGGAAGTCCAAATTCTAAGCCCATGAGTATCTGAACAAGTCACTAAATGGTTCAATTGGATATGGGAAAGTGCTGGATTGTTAACAGGCAGAGATCTGAGGGTTACAGCATTATTAGACTCTTCAGAACTAGAAAAAGGGTTGATCATTTTGTAAGGCACAATAATAATCTCTGCCCATAGACCCTAGGTCAGCACCAGCCAGGGTTCTCTTCTACCGAGTGCTGCCATCTTGTCTGTTGTCCCAGGTATCTTTTTTGGCTGCGTTGGCAGTGTGCAGTTTGGATTTTACTGCTGGCATGCACATGGTGCAGGGCAGCCATATATTACAGCAATATTATTCCCTGAAACCATGGGTAGCACATTCTGAATGATGCCAAAGCAGGGCCTCGTAAGAGGATGCCCATGTGCTGGTCACTTTCCATCCGGACACAACAGATTCTGCTCTATTCTAGCAGTACAATAGCATGTATCTCAGTGGGTATGGGTTCTATTGGGGCATTTTTGAAAATAAGTGCCTTTGATTCAGTCTTTAGATCAGATTTAGAGCTGGGTAATCCATTATATGTTAAATGTATGCCCACTGATAGTTCTATATTGCTTTCTTATAGGTTTTCTGCCACAGAAGTTTATTCATGGCTCCAGCCAGCTGCTAGCATTGGTTTTCTTATCAGAGCATCATTCTCTAGTTACAGTCATGATGGTTCTCATTTATTGAGGCTCATTATTATTTTTTTTTTTGCCAAACAATATTGTGATTTTCTGCAGATTTATACACTACAATTATGGGGCATATTTATCAGGGGTCGAGTTCCGAATTGAAAAAAATCTGAAATTCGATTTCAAAAAGACCAACCGAAGTAAAGTCAAAGTTTTTTTTGGGTCTAAGAGGTCCGTATTTGGCCGAATTCTAATTGTATGATCAAAGGAATAGCGCATTCAATCGAATTCAATTAGAAGTTTTTCCCTCAAAAAACTTTGATTTCTCAAAGTCCACCATTTGACCATTCAAGGTTCTAGGAGGTCCTCCATAGGCTAAAACAGCACTTCGCAGGTTTTAGATGGCGAATGGTCGAAGTTGAAGTTCTAAAGAGACATTACATGATTTTTTCAAATTCGAATCTAAGTTGGACTATTCCCTAGTCGAAGTACAAAAAAAATAGCTCGAAATTCGAAGTTTTTAACTTTGGAAACTCGCTTCGACCCTTGATAAATCTGCCCCTATGTGTTCCAACATTTCAGAATTAGTATTCTACCTATTAATTTGCACTGGTATCATCTTACTCATTACTCAGTATTCATTTTTATACTTGATTGTTTTCAGATTAATGAGTCAGTGGGATGTTAGAGCTATATGGTTTCACTGAGCTCTACCACCCCATGGAAGAGAATGGTGTTCAACACTTCAACGCAATTAAAATATTTATTTGTATAAAAAATGTATATACTGATCTGCTTTGTGGCAAATGTGCCAAATTGTTTGTTTCCTTACTTTCAGGAATGTGTTGAACCCAATGCAAAATGTTGAACTTTCTAATTTTAGCAAGTCAGCCCCTAAATGTTTAAGCTTTCAACATTGCTCATGGCCCAGTCTTGTACACCTCAAAATCATCCTTGTGGGTTACATGTAACTCCCAGGGAAAGTAGTTTTTTGCCCGAGGGGTCCGTTTCCCCCGTGTAATGAGAAGCTCCATTTCACTGTTGTCCATTAGCCGAATCATCTCTCCGTCTGTGTCTCTCATATTTAGGGCTACCTCTGCATCAGGAAACTGGTTCCTACAAGAAAACCTAAAGTCAGTATCTGATCAGAGACATGGTGTCAGACATTCCTAAACACAACAGCATATAAAACTCCATTAATAATTTTAGAATTGGCTACTGTATGTTATTTTCTAGATTTATTACAGATTAGGGTTGCCACCTGTTCGGTTTTTCTAAGGCCTGTTTCAACTGTATGGTTTTCAGCTTTGTGAAACCCAAATAATAACCTGGCCAATAAATGAAAAATATTAAGATACTCTCCGTTATGGCTTATTTATCATCCTGTACATTATTATTACAGAAAGAAAAATTAAGTCATTGCTGTATTTCAGGATGACTGATTTCTGTATCATAGATCCCATATTCTTAATTAAAGGGTAGGACTTACTTCTCAGGCCTAATATAGAGAGAGAGATAGGGTTGCCACCCGTGTTGTTTTGGATGGGACATCCCAGTTTTTCAACGGTCTGTCTGGTTCAGAAAGTTATGTCAATTTAAAACATTGAAGAAACTGGACAGAAATCCAGCCAATTATAACAAAGTGATGCAATAATCTTGCTCCAGTGTCATAACCCCATCCAGCATCATCGTGCCCTCCTCTGATGTCATCGTACCCACCCCCAGCATCACTACTTCATCCCCACCGTCTCGCCACCGTTGATCGGGTTTAGCCACTGGCAAAGAAGGCAACCCTATTACAGATTTATGTTATGTGTTAGTTGTGTCATATAGAATAGTACAGTTCCCAGAATTTATATGCTACATATAATAATGTAAATGTATGTGTGTGCAATGGAAGTGATTGCTTATTGGTTCTGGGTTGCTACTGTGACGTCTTAGCCTTTGGTCAGTATATCATAAGTAAAACTTGTTTGGACCTCACCCTGATACCCTCCCTGATAAATTCATTAAATGAGATAAGAAACCAATATAAATTACCTTATTAAATCTAGCAGCTCCTTATAAGAGGGACATTTCCCAACATCTTCCTCTAAAGAGATGTCTCTGTGAAAGAAAATGTATATACAGTTACATAAAAACATAATTGCAGGTCAAGGTGGAAGATAATCAAGAGGTTACCCATCTTCAGCGGCCCATTACCTGATCAGGCATGTGTCATGGTCGTGAAAATAGCAGCGCAGCAAGCTGACCTGGTACTGCTCTTCTGGAAGTTTCTTAATTATCCTCACAAATGATGCTGGGAAAATGCCTGTCCTGTTCCCTGCAGTCCCCTGACATAGAATAAACACATAGGTAACCTAAACGTGCATAAAATCAAAATCATACGCCTGATATAGGCAGGTCTCTCCATACTCATGGTTTACTAAGTGTTGGCGAGTGAAATAAGATTTATGTGTAGAGAGAGTATATAAACTATTTCTTTTAATGTCTTGTGCATAGCTCGGCCAAATTTGCTTTTGCACTTACCCTTTTTCCCCCTATAATGTTGTAACTGCACACGCTTTCAATAAAGGTTTTGTATTAATATAATGTAAAGTTGCATGAAACAAGTAGTTTATAGCCATGTTCATGAAGCCCTGATCACTCACTACAGTCTCTGGACTGCCAACCTGACTGGTTTCATCCCCATGCACCCAAATAGACCTACAGTCTAGGGCTACTCACTGCAGCTGAAGCACAATCTAGGACATAACATTATCTCTATAAAGCCTCTGTACCTGAGAAATAACTACAGCAGGGACGCACTATAATTCTGAAACGTAATCCATTACCGTATATACTGGAGTATAAGCCGAGTTTTTCAGCATCCAAAATGTGCTGAAAAAGTCTACCTCGGCTTATACTCGGGTCAGCGGGCAGTAGCTGAGATTACAGTCTCTTTTAATCATTCTTATACCAACAGTTCACTTGGGGAGAGACTGCAATATCACACAGCGCCCTCTGTTGGTTATATGAAAGAATAACAGTGACTGCAATATCACACAGCGCCCTCTGTTGGTTATATGAAAGAATAACAGTGACTGCAATATCACACAGCATCCTCTGTTGTATATATGAAGGATTAAAAGTGATGGCAATATCACACAGCGCCCTCTGTTGGTTATACAAAAGATTAATAGTGATGGCAATATCACACAGCACCCTCTGCACATGGTAGTGGGACACTGGGACAATGCACACAGTAATCTGTTTGGCAATTCTCTGTCACCATCAACTTTGCAAAGAAGTCCGGTTGATCACTGGGGGGGTCGCTTTGGTGGAATGTGCGCTGCTGTGTGCCAGCGTCCAAAAAAACTGATGCCGGCAACAAAAATGGACGCCGGCGTCAGAAACGAGACGCCGGCACCATTTCACAGATTTTTTGCAGTTTCGTGGGAAATTCGCAAATTTTTCGGTGAAGTGAAACGCCTCAAATTCGCCCATCACTATCCATTATCATTCTTGAGCCAGCTTCTGATACAATTGTGTTTATTTTGCTCAGATATAAATATGCATTTGAGCTTTAAGTTTTGTTCAGTATTCAGCTGATTCTTTTGTAGAGCATGTAGAGAATGTATGGACTCATTGCATACAGGTATGGGGCCTGTTATCCACAATGCTCGGGGACCTGAGGTTTTCCGGATAATGGATCTTTCCGTAATTTGGACCTTCCTGCCTTAAGTCTACTAGAAAATCATGTAAACATCAAATAAACCCAAAAGACTTGTTTTGTTTCCAATAAGGATTCATTAGATCTTAGTTGGGATCACTTAAGATATGACGATCCAAATTATGGAAAACCCAAGGTCCCGAGTATTCTACATAACATTTTAATCAGTGGTTAAATTTATGATAATGGAGTGTTAAATGATTTTGGTCTTGTGTAATAACCTTAAAACAGAACCTTACAGAATGAAGCATACTTCCATCACAATTATTCTCATAATTAATCAAATCATCTGTTGCACTAATTTACCCAAAAGTCTGTGCCTCTCACCAATCAAGTGTGAATGAGTTATGTAAAGGTGAGTGGTTAAGAGGGCCAGAAGTCATATTGGTGTTGTTCTTACCTCTAGCCATTCCCTGTTGACCCAACTCAAGAGATATATAAGGTCACCGCACTTAAGATTCAGCTCCATAGATGCAGTTCCCTTAAAATCAAAGAGTGCCTAACAATACAGAAGCAAAAAGATATAAGTATATAAAAATAACAAAAAAGTATACCTATAAAATATAACAATTGTGCACATACAGTTTCATTTTGTCAAGATTTGTCAACAGATATGTTGACAAATTATATTTTACTACCTTTCTACTTTTTGAAATATTTAGGGAATCCGATGTGTGTGCCAATAAACAGGACTTTAAAACAAACCATCATAAGGACTGGAGATTACACATAAGAAATAAGGGATATTCTAACCTCTGCTCTTGGTCTGTCCCCATCAGAAATTGGTTGGGATTCTTTCTTGCTACAAGGGGGAAAATGCAGTAAATAGTCAAGAAATCATTGAAAAACAACAAGTTTTGGAGCTACAAATCTACCCTGTGCTCCTATAAAACCAGCCTTTCCCAAGCCAAACAAACACTCACTAACTCCCTTTCCAAAAAAAAAAACAGCACCATTTTTCTCCACCTTTTCTCTACCTCACTAATTGTTCCTTCAGTGTCTCCTACAATGGAGTAACATCTTCTTCCCTACATCTTTCTGTTGTGGTTCCTCAAGGTGTTGTCCTGGGCCCCTTATTATTCTCCCTCTATACTTCCTCCTTCTGCAAACTAATCAACTCATATGGTTTCCCCTACCACCTCTATGCTGATGATACTCAGATCTATCTCTCCTCTCCAGATCTCAACTCAGAACTCCTAACTTGGGTCTCCTCCTGCCTGTCGGCTATCTCCACTTGGATGTCACAACACTACCATAAATTAAACCTCTCTTAAACGGAAATGGTTCTCTTTCCTCCAACTAACACCCGGAACATCCCGGAACTTATTAAATCATTAAGTCACTTATTAAATCATTTCACTTCCACCTAAGGAACAAATGCAAAATACAATAATTTATCACCCTAGATGCTGCCAAAATTCTCACGTCTAGACTACTGTAACTGTCTTTTAATTGGCCTCCCCCCCAGAGACTGTCACCTCTCCAGTCCATAATGAACACTGCCCCAAGGCTCATAAACATCAGCAACTGCTCCACCTCTGAATGCCACTCTGCCAATCCCTGCACTGGCTTCGGCTACCTTTCAGAATAAAATTCAAATGAATGAATGAATGACCCTGACATTCAAAGCAGTTCATAACTCTGACCCAACCTACATCTCTGAACTCATGTCTATATACTCACCCAACCACTTCCTATACTCTTCTACTGACCTGCTCCTCAACTCTTATCTCATTACCGCCTCACATGCTCGCATTTAAGACTTTGCAAGTGCTGCACTCCTCCTCTGGAATTCTCTCCCACAGTCTGTCCAACTTTCTCCCAACCTTTCTTCTTTCTTAAAACACACTTATTTAGAGAAACCTACCCTCACTCTGCTTGACTACCAAATGCTATACTACATACTACATCTCTCACCCACTTAATTCTGATCTTGCCTGCTCCCACACCTTGTGTCTTATTCCCTTCACTTTAAATTATAAGCTCTTTTGCACAGGGCCTTCCTCAACTTTTGTACCTTTATTGGTCATGATGTATGTAACTCCATATGTTCTATGTATGTAATTCATATGATTTAGTTGTATAAACACATTTACTTTACAGTAAATATGTCGGCACTCTATAAATACATGTTAATAATAAAAATAATGAAGTGTCGTGATACATCTGTCTATAGGGAAACGTATTGCTATTATAACTATTATAAAATATCATCTCAGTTGGCGAATTTTACAAGGTGTGTTTATACGTCTGCTTTGTCATAACACCTTTCATTCTAGCATGCAAAATCTGTTAAATAGGAAAGCCATTCCTTCCTATATACAATATATAAGGGGATGAAAAATAAACCGTGGTTTATGCTTAAATATATGTTGTTTGTCATGTTTTCCAATCAAGCGGATCTATGGCTGATTCAGCAGAGACCCAAGCAGAAAGATCTTATCATATGGCTCTAGGGCATAAGGCAATAAGTTCAGCTGATTACGGCATATAAAACTTATGTCACCATAAACTAAGTAAATCTCTCAGAAGTTTCAATTCTGAAAGGAAATCTAAGCATTTGGGATGACAGGCCAATTCATGCCTGTGCAAAGCTGCTGGGCCTTACCAGAGGCATAGGAAAAAAGTTTCCTTTAATTGGCAATCTAATAAAATCAACCTACAGTTTGCGCGTCTGAGGACGTAGTCTCCGAAGGGCATGGGGGATCCTCTCACTATCAGACGATGTCTGGTAGTAAAACATCCGCAGATCTTCATCCAATAGGAGCCAAACAGGAGAGTTCAGTAGCACCTAAGAGACAGAATGTCCAAAAAAATCAAAGTCCATGAGTCAACTGTAAATGAGGAAGGGGCAGCCTGTGCTACTTCTGTGCTTTTCACAGGAATTTGTACCCAATTCAGGTAAATCTAAACCCTAATCATGCAGTATATATAAGCCCTGTCTTGCTGGGGGAACACAAATTGCCATATTGCTCTTTTTGCCACTCTTTCCAATTTCTAAAGGAAGATAAGTGAAAAGCGATTAGAAATGTTTATATGATGATTACCAGGCCAAAGACCGGACAATGCAGAGACTGCCGGGAAAAAAAATAAACAAAAGACAGAGGGGTTAGTTTACTAAAGTTTGTAAATATTGTTTATACCCCAAACAGCCATTATCGCTGCAAATATTATTGCGACAACATGAACATTGCTCGCATTTTTACTTTACTAAAGTGCGACAATACAAATTTGTCTTGCGATAAGTGCTGTTAATACACAAGCGCAGTAGTTAGTTATTTCTGCCAAATGTCTGAGGTTTTTTGGTGCTCATTTAGGTTAACTGCATAATTTGCTATAAATCTTTTTTTTTTTTTGTCACCACTGCCAATGGACCTACTAATGAATATATATATATATATATATATATATATATATATATATATATATATATATATATATATATATATATATATATATATATATATGAGTTTATATAAAATAGTGTTTGCTACCAGTTTATGAATGTATTATTAAATATTCACATGGCCAATTAAGTAATATCAGGAATCTCAGGAATAAATGAATTTCCCATTGTATTATTTTTCTTAATGAATTCACTTATAATACATTTAAAAGTCTCATTCTTCCCCAGTGCAATCACTTATTTTCACTTGTGTTGAAAAACTGAACTTTACTATACAATTTCTTTCCTTTTTTTCACATAAAGTGGCGATAAAAACTTGGTGGCAATTTTGTCTATATTTGCCGACAATTCTGGCAATAATCTCTAGTGAACCATGCGAGACAACTTACGTAGCATGAATTCGATAATAGGCTTTAATATATATGTTCGGGTGAATATTTCCAATGACAGAAGTGTTTTTGTGGCATTTTTTTCTGGTCTAGGTTATTAACGCTGTTTATCGCACTTTAGTAAACGGACGCCAGAGTGTTATTTTCATGGATCTATTATCCCAAATGCTTTGGATGCAGTTTTTTTTACTATTGCTGGATGCCCCATGCTTAAAATATTTAAGCAGCCCAAATAGCATGGATTTATGTTGGTTTAGTGGAAATCATTTGCACGACATAGTGGAACAGGGAGAAAGGCAAGAGCTAAAAAAAATACTGGTCCCATATCAGGGTTTTCAGATAATAGAATAGCTCCTGCACCTGCACAAAAAAAAGAGTGCATAAATATAAAAACACTATAAAATTATGCCATATAGCAAAATAATAGAAATATAGTATGGGTAAGCAAATGCAACCACTACTAAGGAAGATGATGAATCCAATTCAGCTGGGATACTGTACCTTCATGTAGCCATTAAGAAGGGGGATGCGAGACTCTGCAATGTCTTTCTTGTTTCCAACATAAATCTTTGCTGCAGGACACAAACATGATTTTATTCAGTTGTATGTCCCTTTGGAGCACAGGACAGAATAAGAAAAATTTGTTCATAGACAGATAAGTCAAAAAGCACCAAACTGAATTGTTTAACTGTTATTCCACTTTTTTTCTGAGAATCTCAATAAATGGAAAGAATCAGAGCTTGGGTTAGCCCTATGCCCCTGAGACTGTATAGAACAGATCACTGTGAAGGTACCGGTGAGTAGAGTTTGCAGAAGTTCCACCATAAGGCAGGATAAAGTACTGTAAGCTACAGACCTAAGCCGAAGAAGAGCGAATTGGTTTACCGACTTCAATAAATATTCCCCAAAGACTGGTACTGCTAACCATAACCCTTGATTTATATTTGAGGAAATCTAACAATGATACTCACATGGCAGTTCAGGAAGGATGCAGATGTAAGGGGCCATACCATTTTCAGGGCCATAGTTTTCTTCCAGCTTTGTGTGCAGAGTGAGGAACTGGCTGTATCTCCGGTGTATGAAATACTTACTGCCGCCTCTTGTTTTTACTTCAATTACAAATGTCTAACAGGAACATAGGGACATTAAACTACATATTGAAAAAGGGGGTAACAGAAATAGGTAGTTCAGGTAAGAAAATGCAAGTACAATCAGTTGCAAAACAAAAAGAGTGTTGCAATAAACCTTCATCTGGTAGTAATAACCATCCAAAGCTTAGCATCCCCTAATACTGCTCCAAAAATATTCTAAATATTTAAATGTGCAGTCTGCTTTGCCTTAGATTCAATTTGCTGGTGGCCTTGGTAGGGCCTGCTTCAGGGCCTGTGTATAAGTACTGTACGTATAGCTAATACAAGGGAACATCAACAAATAGATACTGTAGACAATGCAAAACCTAGTGCTCCTTCGGAAAGCACTTGTGTTCAGAACATACTTGCACAGTGCACCTTGGGCTGCGTTGCTATAGGGAAGGTGATAAGGTTGAGATCCATTGGCACGTATGTCTCTCGCTGCCAAACACTGGCAGAGCTATAGTTATGGGGAAAGTATATTGCTGTATGTTCCATTCTTGTATAAAGAATTGACACCGATTTCTGGGCTCTGCTTCTTGCTACCACCATAAATGTAATGCACTCAGCAGACTACATTCATGAGGGGTGGGGGCCGGAGAACAACGTAGGCAAGTTATTGGTACTGGTGTTATTAGTGACAGATGCAGGCCACAGTGGTGGCCCTAGGCCTAATACTGCCTGCTCTGTGGCGGAGCTAAGGACAGGGCTGCTGACCAACAGTGCACAGCCATTGCCCCAGGCAGAAGTGATCTGTGCATGAGCATTAAGGGGTGCGCTCATGTACCCCTCATGTTCTTGCAGCACTTCATAACTCTGACCCACCTTACATCTCTGAACCCATCTCTATATACTCATCCAACTGCTTACTATGCTCCTCTACTGACCTGCTCCTCAACTCTCCTCTCATTACCTCCTCACATGCTCGTATTCAAGACTTTGCAAGGGCTGCACATCTCCTCTGGAATGCTCCATGGTCTGTCTGACTTTCTTAAAAAACCAAATGCAATACCATATACAGTACTACATCTCTCACCCACTTCATTCTGATCTTGCCCACTTCCATACCTTGTGTCTTATTCCCTTCCCTTTAGATTGTAAGCCCTTTCGCACAATGCCTTCCTCACCTTTTGTACTGTTATTATTTGCGATGTACAGTAAGTAACTCCATATGTTCTATGTATGTAATTCATGTTTTATAAGCACATTTACAGCGCTGCAAAATATGTTGGCGCTATATAAATACTATATAAATATGTTATTAATGATAATAACTTCTGCCCAGAGGTATAGTAAATGTCTTTCATTCTGCTGAGAGAAAAGAAGCATTTAGATGAGCCTTATGGCAGTTGAAGTAAAATTATATGTGTTAGATGTAAAAAAAGAACAATATTTTTTAGTGCAAAGGTTATCATGTATGCTTGCCACACGGACAGTATTTTACCTGCTCAACCAGTAAAAATGTAAAATGTAAAAAACATATGAAAAGCCCATATTTATTTTATGAAAAGGTGGCAACCTTAATTATATGGGCAAGACAGGACTATTGAATGATGTTCATCCGATGGAGGAAATATATATGCGTTTCTGCCTCAGCCAACAATTAAAATGTCTCCTTCAGACAGAATGTAATTATGAACCTTCTTGAACAAATAGAATGGCAATAGCCACATTAGAATGTTCATGATGTGTATTAGGGTTAATGCTTCACTTGCTGGTAGCAAATATGGGGAAATTACTTTTTTATTAGTTATAAATTATGTAGTTTACTGATGTCAGGGTTAATAATGGAATGTAATATATTAGTTATCCAGATTACAAGGACATTGTAAAGATAAACTAATACATCCTGGGAAAATTGGTAGTAGCATTGTAAAGAGTGGGTAAAGGGGATGTACACCTTTAAATTAACTTTTAATATAATGCTTTTTGCAATTGGTTTTCATTTGCTTATTATTTGTGGTTTTTAAATGATTTAGCTTTGTTATTGAGCAGTTCACCAGTTTGCAGTTTCAGCAACCTGGTTGATACTTTGAGGTTGTTGCATTTGCTCTAAACTGAAACTATAGCCAAACTGGTCTGCAGATAGTGTTATATGCATAACTGCAAAAATGATTATTTATAAAATGGATAAATGTATTTATTTATTTACATTTGCTACTCAATTCCCCTACAACATATTGCAAAGGAGTGACCTCTTGTGTCTGCTATAAGAGTGGATGCAATATGAAGGGAATTTACAACAGTGCAGTTAGCCAAGAATTAGAATTAATGTGAAATAAAATGTTTTTTATGCAAAACAAATCACCATATTTTTATCTACAGTTTCGGTTATTGCACCATCAAAGAGCATGAAGCAGGGGTAGGCAGAAGAGGCCTGCGTGCGTGCAATAGTTGGGGGTGATACGCAGTGATGGCCGAATTTCTCCTGTTTCGATTCGTCGAAAATTTCCTGCAAAATTTGTGAAACAGCGACAATGTCGTGAAAATCTAATTTGACTCCCACGTCCAATTTTGGATGCAAAGTCGCTCGCGTCAATTTTGACGCTGGCGTTAAACAATGGGCGTCCGAATAGTGTTGACGCGTGGCGATTTTTACGTGAGCAAAGATCTTTGCACCCTAAATCAAATGCTTTCTGACAGTTGGACAGTGCTTTCAGTGTTTAGGCCAGTTATTAAATTGTTCTTACGTATTTCTGTCATTCAGAAACTGTTCTTTTTACAATCGTTTTACTCCAATAGTCCAATTGTTACTGTTTGCTTCACCTTTGTTAATAGCACCCTATATGCAGTTTGTTGTTTCTCCTGAAGGAGGTTTCTAGATACCTGTAATTCAGTCCCCACCCATAGCACTACTGACAGAGAAGGCAAAGAACAAAACTGCCTAATTATAAGGATCAGTTTATGTTCTATTTCAAAATAGATATCCCATGGCACATACACAGTATATATATAGGTTTTTAAGGAGTTTACATTTAACAAAAGGAATCATGGTGGGAGACCAAATGGAGCAACAGAAGGCAATCAGCTCTATGGAATTGCAATAAAAATATTGTTAGTATTACAAAGAGAAAGAGTGGGAAGTTTTGTGCTTAGGGGCACAGACTCTCATTAAAACATGAAATTATTGCTATGGTTAATTATGTTGTATTGTCATGGAGACATGGAAACAGATGGACTTACATAGTACAGAGAGAAGCCTCTCCTTTCCTCCACGTCTGCAATATGAGCAAATGCAGGAAAATCTTCTGGTAACTGTTCAAAATCACTAAGAAAAAGAAGAGGACATCAAAAGAAACACAGTAATGTTGGAATCAGTCCAGATTATTAAAGGATAGATTGGCAACAGACTGTTAGAAAAACAACAAAGGTGCTCATTTACCAGGCTGTCTCGCCCATACACAAGCATTTTAATGATGGCAATTTTATGCACAAGGCCAGTATAGCATGTTCTGTCAATAGGAGAATCTTCTTGTCCAGTCTTTAGCTCTATCTCTTGTGAATGACCACAGTGTGCTGGGATATCAGTCTAACCATGTACCTGCCATTGACCAACTGTTAGATCCATCTGGGCTCTATTTTGCTCTGATTGAGAAGCATGGAAATGGACAACATCTTAGAACCCCCATAATGCCGATGTTGATACATACTATGAGTGAAATTTACAGCCAAACACTCATTTTTCTGCCAATATTAGCACATATTGATTTTGCCTAGTGACAAGCTCAGAATCATTAATATTTGTTATGAAGATAGCTGTAGCAATAGTTAAATAAAGGGGGATTCACAGATGTGGGGGTTCTGTCATCTTCCGTAGTGATGGGCGAATAAATTCACCAGACACAAATTTGCGGCGAATTTCCATGTTTCAATGCAAGCAAAAACATTTTCGAAACTGCTGCCACAATTTGCCGGCGAAAAAGCCTCCGCGACAATATACAGCTTTGGTCACTTGATTGTCTGGTGTCATTCTTTTAAAAGTAAATGTACTTTGCCCGAAGAAGCAGCAAAGCAGAAAACAGATGACAGGTCACTATTAGTGGCGGATGAATAAATTCGCAGCAAATTCGTCCATCACTGGTCACTATACATTGCAGTCACCATGTTAATTCACTTACCATACAGTTGTGTAACTCACCTTTCATCTCTCAGCTGACGTGGAAGGGACATGGTCAGCTTCTCTGCACTTGAGAGGAAATGCTTTTAACCTTCTGAGCCTTAGTAGCCTGGGTATCACCAGCACATGGACCTGAGACAAGACAAAGGCATAAGTGGTAAAGCATACCTAATCTAAATTGTAAGCATTTTATAGGTCACAGAGAGTTATGACTGGGACCATGTAAAGGCAGGGGTCCCTGAAGCTGTAACGTACTTCATAATTATCAATATGTAGGCCTGAGTGGTAATATGTAAGTCTGTAACATAATAAAATAGGCAAGGTTGAAAAAGGCAGCTCCAGCATTGTACAGATAATTTTTTTATCTTATTATAAATTTCACAGTTTTGGAATGATCAGGGTACATTTTGCTACAGGTTGTACTTATATAATTTTGTATGTGACAAATAAAGAAATCTATTTATCTAAATAATATATACAGGTATGGGACTTGTTATCCAGAACCTGGGCCTGGGGTTTTCCATATAAGGGATCTACGTACTAAAAATATTTAAACATGAAATAAACCCAACAGGATTGTTTTGCCACCAATAAGGATTAATTGTGTTTTTAACATTAAAGCCTCCTGAGGCGAGAGAGAGCGAAATTTCCCTCTCTGCTCTAGAAAAAGCCCAATTTCATGAATAACCAGAAATTTGGCTCTTGAAGTTACCAGAAGCGACTTTTGGCTGCCCCCGGTAACTACTGGCAACTGCCATCTGAGGCAAGTGCTTACCTTCCTTCAAGGCAGAAACACTCCTGCAAATACAAGGTACTGTTTTATTATTAAAGAAAAAAAAGGAAATCATTTTTTAAAAATGTGAATTTTTTTATTAAAATGGAATTAATGGGAGATGTACTAATTGGGTTTCTGGATAAGGGGTCCCATATATCTATTTTTATATTTCCTATAGCTAGAGATTTATCATGATAGGGAATGTACCTTTTTCACTGCCACCCATTTTTGTATCCAATTTTACAACACAAAAAGTTAGGAATCAAAAAATGCCTGCGCTGTAATATGAAACCTTATTGCAGGGGGTGCCATTGTACCTCTTATCAATATCAATTGTTAAAAATACAGCTAGTGGATTTACTGTAGGGACCTGTTGTATATTTAAACATACATACATATACAGTACATTGGTAGATTGAGAGCAAGAGAGAAGCTGAAACCCATGAATGATCTTAATTATAATAGGACTCTCTACTGAAACCTTTTGGCAAATGCCTCCATGTGACTTGTCAGAGGCATTAGCATTAAATTATACATAATATACATTAAATTAATATATAATTAATAAATAAAATTAATATATATGCAGAGCTGTGCCTGTGGGACCAACATGTATTAGTAAATGCGCACCAACATGTCTACAGTGGACCCAAATTTCAGCATTCACTCCATCTGCTTTATTGGAGAGTCTGATCACACCAGCAATAAACTGCCACTATTTATTATGATGTGTACAATGAAATTCTCCAAAAAAAGGTGTCAAAAACCGTATGAAATAAATGGTGAATTTAATAGGTGTATTTTATTTTATGCCATGCAAATGCCAGATTTGCTGACGTTATATAACAATGCTTCAGACCTTTGTAAGTATGCCTCTGGAAGTTGCTCAAAGATAAAGTGTGTGAAAAAACTTTACTCAATTTTTTACATGGCAATGTCTCGCGATGTGTTGCAAATTGATATTTTACACCACATAATAAATTTGCCCCTAACACCACATACAATAACCTGACATAGAGACAATGTGATCCCACCAGCATTAACCTGCCCTAGAGACAATCTGATCCCACCAGGATTAACCTGCCATAGAGACAGTCTGATCCCACCAGGATTTACCTGCCGTAGAGAAAGTCCGATCCCACCAGGATTTACCTGCCGTAGAGAAAGTCCGATCCCACCAGCATTAACCTGCCCTAGAGACAGTCTGATCCCACCAGGATTAACCTGCCATAGAGACAGTCTGATCCCACCAGGATTTACCTGCCGTAGAGAAAGTCCGATCCCACCAGGATTAACCTGCCCTAGAGACAGTCTGATCCCACCAGCATTAACCTGCCTTAGAAACAATCTGATCCCACCAGCATTAACCTGCAATAGAGACAGTCTGATCCCACCAGCATTAACCTGCCATATAGACAGTCTGATACCACTAGAACAGTATTGTCCTGTCATAATTTTTAGTCCCTTTAAAAGAAAAGATTTTTATCACCAGTAATCTGACCTGTGACAAAAAGATGTCTGCCAGCTCCAAAGAGTCAGAGAGTACAATGTGGCTGGGTTGGGTGCAGTCACCGGTGAGTAAGGGCTTGTAATTCAGAAGCTCCAGCCTTCCGCTGCTCTCTAATGACACACTGTACTTTTGCTGTTTCTTCACAAAGGGGAAGTTGCTCTATGAAAAGCAGAAGGACGGGAGTAGGAAGTGGTGACACAGTAAGACCTACCCAATTCACTCATTAGGCTGTCTCAGGTGGCAGATGCCTTGGTGTCATTTGTGCCAAAATGCTAATTTCAGTACCCGTTCTGCATCCAAAGTAGGTTGTATGATGTTGAGTTCAACAACAGTTTCAGACCTGCAGGTTAAACAATGTGGTCTCCCTCATCTCTGGGCCATGGCACCAATAAATAGTAGTAACATAGTAAGAAAAAAGAAACACGTCCATCAAGTTCAACCTTTTAAAATCTATATATAACCTGCCTAACTGCTAGTTGATCCAGAGGAAGGCAAAAACCCCATGTGAAGCCTCTCCAATTTGCCTCAGAGGGGGAAAAATTCCTTCCTGACTCCAAGATGGCAATCGGACTAGTCCCTGGATCAACTTGTACTATGAGCTATTTCCCATAACCCTGTATTCCCTCACTTGCTAAACACCATCCAACCCCTTCTTAAAGCTATCTAATGTATCAGCCTGTACAACTGATTCAGAGAGAGAATTTCAAATCTTCATAGCTCTCACTTTAAAAAATACCTCTTCAGAATTTCCGCGTCAGCTGGAAAGACCTACTGGTAAATAAAGCATTAGAGAGATTATTATATGATCTACTTATACAGTGGCGCCTCTGCCATGAGCAAAAAGCCGCTCCTGGTAACTTTAAGTGCCAAATTTCGTTCTCTGCACCAGCGATGCTGCCACCTTGGACACCCATTGTCGATTTTAAGGTAAGCGTGATGGGCAGGGGGGGTGGCATTTCGAACGCTGCCTTAGGTGGCATTACAGGCTGATATACATAGTTATCATATCACCCCTTAAGCGCCTCTTCTCCAGCGTGAACATCCCCAATTTGGCCAGTCTTTCCTCATAGCTAAGATTTTCAATACCTTTTACCAGCTTAGTTGCCCTTCTCTGTACCCTCTCTAATACAATAACGTCCTGTTTGAGTGATGGAGACCAAAACTGTACGGCATATTCTAGATGGGGCCTTACCAGTTCTCTATACAGTGGAAGAATGACCCTTTCCTCCCGTGACTCTATGCCCCGTTTAATACAGCTCAAGACCTTATTTGCCCTTGATGCTGCTGACTGGCATTGCTTGCTACAGCCAAGTTTATCATCTACAAGGACTCCAAGGTCCTTTTCCATAATGGATTTGCCTAGTGCAGTCCCATTAAGGGTATAAGTGGCTTGGATATTCTTACATCCCAGGTGCATGACTTTACATTTATCAACATAGAAACTTATCTGCCACTTAGCTGCCCAATTTGCCAGTTTGTCAAGATCCTGTTGCAAGGATGTTGAATCCTGTATGGAATTAATTGAGCTGCATAATTTTGTATCATCTACAAATACTGATATGTTACCCTCCTTTAATGAACAAGTTAAATAAAAGTGGACCTACCCATAGGGGCACCCTTGGCAGGCAATCTGATTCATTCATTATATATTTTGTATAGCTTTTTCATTATTTGCCTTTCTCTTCTCATCTTTACAGCTTTCAAAAGCTTTCTTTATTTTCAGTCCCACTATTCCAGTGTCTTATTCAAGCCACTGCATTGTTGCTAAGGTAAACAAGACCCTGGCAACCTGATAGCTATGAAATTTCCAAACTGGAGAGCTGCTGGACAAAAACTAACGGAAAAACCATGAAAAATAAAAAATAAAAACCAAACGCATATTGTCTTAGAATATTGATGTTGATGTTACTCTAAAAGGTAATTTGAAGATATTAACAAGAGCTGTGAATGGTCAATAACTATATATCAGTGCCTTCTATACTTCACAACCTTTGCATAAGAAACCAATAGGGTGGTTCTCATTTAAGGGTATTAATTTAAATATAGCAAAAATGAAATGCTTTTTCTAATAGGGTTTTATTCTTGAATTCTTGAAAAAGAAGTTATGTTTTTCCATCCAATTAAAGTGTGAGGACAGCCATTTTTGGGGGATGGTCAGACAAGCCTCCATTTCAAATGGCCTTACCAGTAGTAGAAATTAGTCAGTGGGTTACTTCACTTGAAGGAAAACAAAGAGATATGGAGCTAACAATCTTCAGACCTATGTTCTCCAATACAGAAAATAATGTTTATGTTATCTGGATCAAGTATAAAAAAATGACCCACAAAGAGTGGACACCATCACCAAGTTTGCCCGAGGTGAGAGGTTGGTGAAGTACAAGTACAAAGGGTTAAAGGAGAAACAAACCCATAACTGGACAGAATCTGCACAAAGGGGGAAGTAAAAAGTTAGGTCCATTTGCCTCGGGTACCACCTAAGCTGGGGGCCAGGATCATTTTTCTCAAAATTGAAGTTTATTTTTTAATGTTCACGTTTCTGGTGTCTCAGTCTGACAGCTCAGCGATACAGGTGCAGATTCTAATCTGTTACAATTTTCTACATTAGTTGATACATTGCTGTAGTAATATTAGCAACTATTGTATCAATTTCAACAGCTGCCTTTAATAAAACTCAGAGATTCTGCTCAGCAGGGCCAAAGATAAGAAATGATTTGACTAATGTATCAATTTAGACAGTTACAGAGTCGGCGACCCCCCCCTTCAAGCTGTTTCAGAAAGACATAGGAAGTCATCACAGATTCACTAAAGGGCTAAGTGGCCGTCGCTAGTGAGTTCATCCCTAACGAAGTTTCGCGCCCTTTCGTCAATTTTTCATTTCGGCAAACAATCGTTACTCTGCAAATTGAATGTGAATTTTCCATGACTTTACCCCTTTCACCAGAGTTTCCTTCGCCAGCTTAAACCTGGCAAACTGATAAAATGAAGCTACATCCTCCTCAATGATGTCACTGACATCATATCCTGTATGCCGAAAAGTTATAAAAATGATTAAAAAAAACATTTTTTCATTTAAAAAGTGGGATTGTATTTAAAAGTAACTGTTAAAAATGTTTGTTATAATATTTTTTTTAACCATTTGAGGGTCATGCCACATTTGTTTTAGGATGGGCCCTTATCTATGACTACAGTCTATGACAATCTCTTTTGCCTTTATTTTGCTTCCTTGAACATTTTTAATAATAAATGGCCACTTCAAACACTTTTTTTCAACATCACTAATAAAGAAATACTAAAGACCTATATGTACCCATCATATCTAAATTGGCCTAAACAAGTTTCTGTAGGCAGAAATGAATGTTAGTGAAAGTTCACCATGAAATTTACGCTAACAAAAGTTTGCTGGGCAGATTTAACAAGGGTCGAATTTCAAGTTTATGGAAGTTTCTAAAAACTCCCATCAATTCCCATAAACTTGAAATTCTAATATAAATCGAAATTTATTGAAAAAATAGATTTTTTTTAAAACAGGTGAATAGGATTGAGCTGCAAACTCGAATTTAATTCAAATGGAATTCGATCTCATTCAATTCAAGTTTTCTCACACCAAGGTGATTCCTAATTGGTTTTAGGAGGTCCCCCATAGGCTAAAACACCATTTCTGCAAGAAGGAATTCAGCTTCCACCCACAATTCCCACCAGGATCTGTACAAGTGCACCCTAAAATAATGCCCACTTGAATTCCATTCTGTTAAATCCCCATTGCAATGTATTCCCCACAGTTCCAAATTTGTCAACTGAAATGACCCCCCCCCCATTTAGTGGCTCTGCTTAGTGGCTCACCCTCCTGCGCTCACCTTTTTCCCTATGTCCCTGATCTCTCTTCCCAGCAATCAGGCTTCTCTTTACAATGAAGCCAAAATCTAAAAGGAAGCAAGACAAATTAGAATATCAGTAGAACTCACATAGCACTATACAGAGTGATACCATATTTCATTCCCATCAGTCCCTGTCCCAGTTGAGCTTACAATCTAAGATCCCTATCACATTCACACACATAAGGATCAGTTTATCAGGAGCCAAATAGCCTGGGAGGAAACCCACACAGGCACTGAGGTAATATACAAACATACAGGCATGACCTTTAGTTTAATATCATTTCACTCCCTCTATTCCCAGCAGAATAGAGAAAGAGGGTGAAAAGAAGGAAAAAAACAGGCATTAAGCAGGGGCGTAGCTATAGAGGAAGCAAACCCGGCAGCTGCAGGGGAGCTCAGGACAGGAGGTATAGGGGCCCCATTAGGCTCTAATTCATATACAATTTCTATAAATATTAGTAAAAGAGGACAACCCCTGGAAATGTTGGGGGCCCTAAAATGTTGCTGTGGGGCCCAGTATCATCTAGTTATGCCACACTGGCAATATGTATATATATATATATATATATATATATATATATATATATATAAATATATATATATATCCATTATCCGGAAATCCGATATCCAGAATGCTCCGAATTATGGAAAGGCCTTCTCCCATAGAATCAAATAATCCAGATTTTTAAAAATGATTTACTTTTTCTCTTTAATAATAACAGTAGCTTGTACTTGATCCCAAATAAGATATAATTCATCCTTATTGGAAGCAGAACCAGCTTATTGGGTTTCTTTAATGATTACAAGATTTTCTAGTAGACAAAGTATAAATCCAAATTACGGAAAGATCCATTATCTGGAAAACTGCAGGGCCCGGGCATTCTGGATAACAGGTCCTATACCTCTGTGTGTGTGTGTGTGTGTGTGTATATATATATATATACAGTATATATATATATATCATTTCTAATTATTGTACAGTTATTTGCAATGTAGATGTAATTTGGAGTTGGAAGCAGTAAAACTGGTCCTGTCATTGAGTGAAGAAGCTGCTACATTTGACTAGACTGAAAAGTGGATAAACCTGGTTTATAAATAGGATGATAATAACATTATGCATAAAACCCATAAGGTAAAACTTTGCAGCCCATGGTAACATTACCATGCTGTTTGATGCCCTGAAAAGATGAAATGGATGCTTTAACAGACATCTATTTTATGTTGCAAATGAGAACCATATGGCCCGAAATGTCTAACACCTAATGTAAATCATAAAGACGCAAACTGCCTACCAGCGCTGAGGATCTGCCAGCAGGGTCGTTATCAAAGCACATTCCCAGTTCTATATTACACAAACACATCAGCCAGAAGCCTGCTACTCAGAAAGCTCCAAATTATGGGAAGGGATTCTCTCATAGACTCCATTTTATCCAAATAATAACAGTTTTTAAAAATGATTTCCTTTTTTCTCTGTACAGGTATCATGTGTACCACACAAAATGAAGATAAAGGGGCACATTTACTATTATTATAGTAAAAACCTCGAACCCGAAGGATTTACCGCAATTCGTTCCTTCGAATGATCGTTGGAAAAATCGTTCGACCGAACGATTAAATCCTTCGAATCGAACAATTCAAAGGATTTTAATTCATCGATCGAACAATTATACTTCGCTAAAAAAATACTTAGAAAGCCTATGGGGACCTTCCCCATGGCTAACATTGGTGCTCGGTAGGTTTTAGGTGGCGAAGTAGGTGGTCAAAGTTTTTTTAAAGAGACAGTACTTCGACTATCGAATGGATGAATAGTCGAACGATTTTTAGTTCGAATCGTCGAAGGTCGAAGTAGCCAAAAAAATACTTCGAAATTCAAAGTATTTTTTATTCTAATCCTTCACTCGAGCTAAATTAATGTGCCCCAAAGTGTTGAAATTGACTTTAGTCAACTGAATAAAAAGTACAACTTGGTCTTAGGGTGGCGCAGAGAGCCCGTTTGACCTCAGCATCATCAAAAAAAAACCTTTTTGTAACAATTGTGCAGTATATTTCATATACACATCGTGGATGTCTATGTTGAAGTCTCCCAGCTGTTGTTTTAACTGCACTTCCCACATCCCACTGGCCACTGAAGGCTGTGTACCCCAATGCTCTACCTCCAGTACTGCTCATGGATTGAAAAGGGGAGTCATAGGCAAGAGCTTTAGAGCTGATGTGTTAAATAGGCAGTCATTGTACCACAGTTGTATTGTGTGTGTGTTTACTGACCCATTGCTGCATTGCATCACTTCCCATTGCACAGGCTTTCTCAATAAACTTTCCAAGAAAGGGACTATTTCACATGGGCACGTAGCTACAGGTTTATAATTATATATTATATAGAGTTCTACTCTTCGGTAAAAACAATGCAATGAACCATGTAGCTGTGGAGGCTGGGGACTTTCTCCCTACTTTGTATAAGAGCCTCATATCCATATCCACAGATTGTGCTGCACATTGAAGATTGGGTCCAGGTAGCACAAAAGATATTTGGTGTGCTGGGGAACCCACACATATCCACCCTTCTTAGATATATGGGAAGAACTGGGTGTTGCTTGAGAGCATTAGGTTGATTTATAAATCAAGAATGTTGGGGGGGTGTAATATACTTCATTGCATGCAGAATTCTTTCTCTTACATTTAGTGTTGACATAATAAACCATTTTTATACAGACATACATAATAGTGCTCCATTTAAATTTTCATGCACCCCAGTGAACCCCACTATACACTATGGGTCAGAGTTACTAAAGGGTGAAGTAGCTGCCACTAACAAAAATTCACCATAATGGCAATACGCAGGGACATCACCAATTTATCAGAAGGCGTGGAGGACAATTCACTAGCAAAAGAGTCAGCGCTTACGAAGTTTTGAGCCCTTTCATCAGGTTGAATTTTCGCTCAGATGAAAATCTTTACAAAGTTTCGAAGTTTGAAGTGCGAAGCTTCCACTACTTTACCCTTTTAGCCAGAGTCTGCTTCACCAGGTTATACCTGGCGAACTGATAAGATGAAGCTGCATCCTCAATCTTATGTCAGTGACATCATATCCTGTATGCCAGAAAGTCATGAAAAAAAACGCAAAACTGTGGCGTTTTTTCATATTTTAATGTGGCATTATGTTTAAAAGTTGTAACTGTTTTGTAAAAATTGTTTTAACCATTTGAAGCTCATTCCACTTTTGGTTTAGGGTGGACTCATGCAAGGTGTGGTGGAGCCTTCTGAGGCGAAAATTCGCCCTTTAGTAAATTTGCCCCCATGTCTATGAAGGTTTTCATTCATCTAGGTCATGTTATATCTAGTAAAAGTAAATCTAGAGCAACTGGACTTGCTGAGTAATCATTGAAGGCGTTTCATTACTCATCTGAGCAGCTTCTTCATTTCAACTGACTGGTAACAGAAGTCCTTGGCATATAAACTCTTGTTATGTTTTGGTAGCCGAGGATGAGTAGAGTATAACAGTGCTTTATTAGCAGGCTCATGCAGCCATTATACAACAGTAAGCAACTCTAACACCACAAGCTCTATAGAAAGTATGCACATATAAGTCTTAAGCAAAGTGACATCTACAGGCCATTTGTATAAACACCACATATTCCCCTTAGTAGGAAAGCATTTGGACAACTATAATAAAGAGCAACAATTAAACAGTATGCATTTTAAAACAATATTATACATTCTTCACATCACAAAGTCCTTGGTCCATGCAGGTAGTTTTCTGATTCTCTCAGTACGCCTTATAGGTTCACTTTCTTCAGGCCTATTGCAGTTGACATCAGGGGGCAGATTCACTAAGGGTCGAATTTCGAAGTTAAAAATACTTCGAAATTCGACCCTCGAATTGAAATCCTTCGACTTCGAATATCGAAGTCGAAGGATTTAGCGCTAAACATTCGATCGAACGATCGAAGGATTTTTCGTTCGATCGAACGATTAAATCCTTCGAATCGAACGATTCAAAGAATTTTAATCAAACGATCGAAGGAAAATCCCTCGATCAAAAAAAGCTGAGCAAGCCTATGGGGACCTTCCCCATAGGCTAAAGTTTTTTTAAAGGGTAAGTACTTCGACTATCGAATGGTTGAATAGTCGAACGATTTTTACTTCGAATCGTTCGATTTCGTTCGACTTCGATCGAATTCGATCGAATTTAACCAATTCGATGGTCGAAGTACCCAAAAAAACCTTTCGAAATTCGAAGTTTTTTTTATTCTAACCCTTCACCCGAATTTAGTGAATCGGCCCCCAGGAGTAGGAAAATGTCCTTCATTAAATAGAGCTTCTCCAAAGTCATATCTAACAGGAGCAAGACGACTTGCATTCGATATGCGACCATCAGATAGTTCATATGTGTATGTCCTCGCTGGCATCTCACTTCATGTGGTGTAGTAAATTTAGATTGTCCTTGTTTCAGTAGTCCTGGTTTCTTAATTCTGACTAAAGATCCAGGCTGAAAGTATACTTTTCTGGCACCACGTTTTCTGTCAGTATAAGCCTTGCATTTGGCCTGTTGACATTTCACAATGTCAGCAGTAGACAATTTTGTAGGCACAGTATTTTGTTGAAGTTTTAAGTCTTGAGCACTTGAGCAACATTATGGGGATCTCAATAAATTTCAACTATTTAGCACGAATGCTGAGTCTCTATTTGTGAATGAAGTTTTAAGTCTGCAACATGTAACTTCGCATCTGCAACATGTAACTTTGCATCTGCCTGCCATGTAATAATTCAGCTGGAGATGATTGGGTTGTTACATGGCAAGTTGATCTGTAGTTATGTAGGAACTCTGTTGTAAATACTTTCCAAGATTTCCCAGTAAGATTAGCTGTCTGTAGTGCTTCTTTCAGACTTCTGTTGAATCGCTCAATTTCTCCATTTGCTTGTGGGTTATACACTAAAGATTTCCTATGCACAATATTCCTCTCAATCAGAAAGGATTCAAACTCATATGAGACAAACTGAGGCCCATTGTCTGATATTAACTCCTTTGGATTACCTTCTCTGCTAAAGACTGTAGACAGAAATGTTATTACTGTAGCTGATGTTATATGAGAAACAAATGCAATTTCAGGCCATTTACTGTAATAGTCTATCAAGGTTATAGCAAATCTACAGTCTATAGGAGCATCTGTGTACAGCTTTTGCAGGACATTTAACATAATTTGCAGTGTGTTGTGTTGAATTACAGCATTTTTTATTTGTATTTACTGCACAGTTTCGCAGGGAATCCCTTTCCTGGACTGTATTTTGCCTGTGATTGTGCATTATTAGGCCACAGTTCTGAATTCACAGTCTGTACATTCCCAGCAGTTCCCTGACTGAGAGTTTTAGCCTCTGTCAGTGCTGTTCAATTTGACTAGCAACTGTAATAGCCTTTGCAAGGGTTAAATTCTGCTCTAGGAGCAGTCTCTCTCTAATGCGAGGTGAGTTTTTTTTTTCCACTATTTGGTCTCTTAGCATTTCATCTGTTAGATTCCCAAACTCACAGGTAACAACCAGCTCTCTCAAAGCTGCTACAAATTGTTCTGTGGATTCGCCATTACGTTGTCCATGTTGGCGGAATATACATCTTTCAGCAACCACATTTACTCTTGGCATGAAAAAGTTCTGTATAGCAGTAACAGCAGTTTCATAAGTCTCATCAGGTAATGGTAATGTATAGAATATACACTGTCCCTCTGCTCCTAGGCAGTGAATAAGTAAAGCATGCTTTCCAGCAGCATAAATCTCCCCTTAGTCAGCAGTAATAATGTAATTTTCAAACATATGGACCAAGCAGTAAAAGGTATGGTAGGCTCACCAGGGTTTGGGAGAAAAGGTGCAGGCTGCTGCAGAGGTAGAAGAGACATCTCGTCGTCAATATGTTATGTTTTGGTAGCGGAGGATGAGTAGAGTATAACAGTGCTTTATTAGCAGGCTCATGCAGCCATTACACAACAGTAAGCAACTCTAACACCACAAGCTGTATAGAAAGTATGCACAGTATATGTCTTGAGCACAGTGACATCTACAGGCCATTTGTATAAACACCACAACTCTTCCAATAATTCAAACACATTAGTGCAATGTAGCTATGCACGGAGGTGATAATTGAAGTCCAGTTGCTCTAGATCTGCTTCCAAATGGACTGTTCTTAGTGGTTCTATACAAATCATAACTCTCCATATGGTAGGTGTAATAGTTTATAGGTAGCGAAATGTAATCATTTTTATACCAGGTTAAATCTAGAGCACAGAGTGCTGGGATTGCTGACCAGTAGGACAATGGGTGTTGCCATCTCAGAGCAAAGGCACAGTGGAAGCCCTTCTTGTGTAGCTAGAGAAGAAGTTTGTTTTTAAAGTTGCATTTGACTAGTACTGAGCTTTCAGCACAGACATGGGGCAGTGACATAACCCTCTAGCAAGAACAAAAATATAATCAGGAGCTCCAATTTCTAGCTCAACGTGAAATGATCCAAATCTGCAGCAGAGGATTCCACTTTGGGAATTCCCTTTAGGCCAGTGATCCTGTTACTCCCCTAAATGAAAGGCACTTGGCACAGGATCAGCTTGTCGGCACACAGCACAGTTCTGAGTTAATGTGTCAGAACAAAATTTTTAACACCTCTCCTGCCAGGGGTCTTCCACTTAATTTACTGTGCAGTGAAAGGATTAAAATCTCATGCAACAAACCACTGTCAAAATCAAATACTACAATAAAGACTAATTCTCTCTTTTTTTGTGCTCAGAAGCTTCTTTTTACTCTTTTATAAAATGCTCTAGCCACCTCTCATGAGTCTATTTCCACACCATGTTGCAGTGCCATTTGTGGGCAGCAGATGGAAGCAGAGAGGTAATTTGGCCACAGGCAGTGTCTAAACTGCTGAAAATGGGAAATTTAATCAGAGTCCCACCCAGATCTCTGAGACACACACTGGCAAAAGAGCGTGACCTATGCAGGCAGACACAATATGACTAATCTACACAGACTGTATTACTAGCACACTCACACACATGCACTGTGTCACGTACAGATAACAATTGTAACAACTTAAAATATGCTGTTTATCTTATTTTAAATTATCTTAAATTGTAACAAATTTTAGTGCGCCTGCCACCTATTTTGGGCTCCCTGCCAAAAGCCAATTACGTTTTAGAAACATTGTATCTTTTTCTGGCTGTTCAGCGCAGGAAATCACAGAGAAAATTGGGACATTTCAGTAACAATCCGGGACTGCATGCTGAGCTGTCAAAATTGTGGCTGTATGGGACAAATGGGAAAAATGGGACAGATGGGAGGTATGATGTACACACATAACACTGCCTTCATACCAAAAATTAGATTTTAACTCTCACATAAGGCATTAGGGATGGAGACATACCGTATATACTCGAGTATAAGCCGTCCCGAGTATAAGCCGAGGTACCTAATTTTATCTCCAAAAACTGGGAAAGCTTATTGACTCGAGTATAAGCCGAGGGTGAGAAATGCAGCAGCTTCTGGTAAGTTTCAATCTCGTTTTTGGATGACTATTCTTAGGCGCCGGCGAATATTCTTAGGCGCCGGCTACTATTCTAAGGCGCCGGCGAATATTCTTAGGCGCCGGCGACCGTTTTTGCGCTTGACCCGAGTATAAGTCGAGGTAGAGTTTTTCAGCATATTTTGGGGGCTGAAAAACTCGGCTTATACTCGAGTATATACGGTACCTTATGTGAGAGTTAAAAGGGCTGTTTGGCTTCTTTTAGCCTGTCTCTCCCTAACCAGATTGGTTTCTCTGCTTTGCTACATCTGGGGCATTTACCACTTCTGTCTGACCAGACCATGATGCCAAGCTATCTATTCACATGTGCCACCTACTTAGGCAATGTATTCCTATGTGGGTAAAATCTGGCTGGCAATGGGTACATGGTGCAGAAATACTAAAGTTTAGGAAGGGGGAGACATATAATCAAGACAGGAAAATAGAAAATGTGGGTATCGGGACTTTGCAATGGACATATAGAAGTGAAGTGTTAGAAGTTCAAGTCTGGCTAAATAGTCATCAGGTCTGGCAAGACACCTATATACTGCGTGTATATATATATATATATATATATATTTTGGTCTTGATAAAGGTCTTAGGAACAGACCGAAACGTTGACCTCCTTTTAACATGTATTGAATAAAATTTATCTTTTTTAAAAAAGCTACAAAGGATCCCAGTGTGCCCCTTACCTTTTTGGATTTTATATATATATATATATATCATCCAAAGTTTGGAGTTTACTTTGAAAGCAGCAAGTAAGTTGCGGGTAAAACTTAGTCCCTTTGTAAAATGTATAATTGAACAGTAGAATTCTTAATGAATCAGATAAAAATTGAGAGTAGGACTGGCCAGATAAGGGATGACTTTGACGTAGTTGGCCAGCTTAAATATATTGCAATATATGGACAAACAATCCCTGTGTTGTTTAAAGGGTAAGGCATTTTTCAGTAGCAGTATGCACAAAGTGTCTCTGTCTTAAATATATTGATAATGGGTTGAGTGCAGAGGATCTCTTGTTTCTACTATATATATATATATATATATATATATATATATATATATATATATATATATATATATATATATATATATATATATATATATATATATATACAGCCCTGAGACTATCTATCTACAAGTTTTTATTAGTGTCGCCTTAGCACCAGACATATGAATGGAATGCTTACTGTTAATTAAAAAGCATATACTGCCCAAAACCTACCCATTAGGACCTGTAGGTTAAGATACACTGGAAAATGCATTTGTAATTGTATGCAAATCCATATCCAGCAGGGTAGTGTAATGTAATATGCTGAAGATATACACAGCAGCACAGGAGAGAGCAGCTGAAGGGCACATGAGTAGGGCACTGATATAGTCGACATTCACATTTGCATTCTATCACCGTGAATTCTATAGTGCCGATTACTGATTGATCTATTACAATGGCATCTGAGGGAGACATAACTGCAGTGCTATGTTCATTGCATCATTTTTATGCTTAAAGCCTTCTACACAGCACCGGGCTCTTATGTTGCAGGATAGTCTAGCTTAATTATACGGGTTTCATGAAAAAGGCCATTACTCTTAGAAACAGCAACCAATTAGCTGCCTGTCACCAAACCTCCCGACTCCCAAACAGCTGCAGTACTAGCACAAAAATGGAGAAGATTTGCCAGAGGAAAAATAAGAAAGCACGACCAACTGGAGCTCTGTTCATACAAGGACAAGGTGATGTGACTGTGCGAGAGAGGTGAGCAGGATACAGCCCATGGGCTCCATGCACAACCAGAATGAAATCTTATCCTGGCCCATGGGTAAGATTTTCAATGTGCCAAATTAGTAAACACGGACCAGGTTTTCTGCTTCTGTTTATTTATGGTTGGAAAATTTGGAAAATGTATTTATCTGAATAATCAATAGTGTGTATTCATTTACTATATATACTGTATATTATAGTATGGAACGGGTCAATTATTAACATGGGACAATAGCACTAAAATGAGCATAAATGTTCCATGTATGGATGAAATTCCTTGCATCTAAAGATACTCCTTCCAGTTCCATATAGGTGTGATCAGCACCCTGCACCATCCATTTGCACCCACTGATTTGGGGACACCCACACCAGCTTGTGTCAATAGGTGCAAAAGCCTTATGCCAAAATCTGTGTCTGAATACTACACTTTCCGAAATCCTGGCCCGCTGCTGCCCCCGTCCCCAAGCTTACCTTATTGGCTGGAGGGGATCCAGAGAGATCCATGATGCTAATGGAGGGGGTTTGAAACACAGAATTTTTGCCCTGATAACCAGTGGGGCGCTGCCGCCTGAAGTTTCTCCACTCGCCTCATTGGTGCAGCTCCCCTGAGTTTGCTCAGTCTGTACTCTGTTCATAAATGACCCTTGTAATTTCATTTGAGTCAATTGATGCATATTTAATAGATATAGGTAACATGTGGCCCTTATTTTTCAACTAAAACTAGGGTCGGAATGGACACCAGAAAGAAACCCTAACTTCCCTTCCCAATTGCAGTTGCAATACAGAACAGGTATGTGCAGGGTGCACAATGATGACTGTGTAGGAGGCCCTGGGTTTGGTGGTGCGGGGGCCCCTGAGGTGGCAGCCCTGGCTGGCCCTTGACCCCCCCACCATTTCGACACTAACTACAATTCTTGTCATTCCAGCAGCAGCACAAGGCTGTCTACTCCAAGTGCAGTAGAACTTTAACCACCCCTAATTTAGAAAATGTGAAGGAAATCACTTTATCATGGAAATTGTGCAGCCCTGGTCTCCACTATTTAATTATATTATATAGTAAGAATGTATTGACTACAAAACATAAAACCACCAGCACACAAGCTTTGGGCTCCTTACCCCCTACAACTAGACACATAAATGCACACACCCCAACTGGCAAAAAGCAGTTAATTCTGATACATACGACAGATTCCACTGTATTTTTGCAGAATTTTATCCTTGTTTTAAAAGGATGGCGTGATAACATTAAATGTTAGAAAAAGGGAAAGTTTTTTAAATTATTAAAGGGGACCTGTTACCTAGACACAAAAATCTGTATAATAAAAGTCCTTTTCAAATTAAACATGAAGTCCAATTTCTATTTTTTATTAAATCATTCATAGCTGTTGTAAGCTCATTTAAACATCTCAGCTTTCAATCAAATATTGTCTGCTCCTCCTCTATGCCCTGGGCATAGAGGCAGGTTAGACAATTACTTTCACTTTCCATTCAGCACTTCCTAGAAATTGCTGCTCTCCCCACATTCCCCCTCTCTCTTTTCTTTTCTTTTCTTTTCTTTTTCAACATTTTTATTGGGTTTTCAAAAATATACAGAATTACTTTTACACAGCGTAAATTGAGTATGATTAAACTATTTGAATGCATTTAACGTGCTGTTTCCACTACAAAGGAATAATACAATTGTGAACACATGAGGATTATACTTGCCTCAAATAAGAGTACATATGACGTATATAATAATGTTTAGTTACCAGATCTACTGTTTAAACTAACAAAAGCAACACATAACTAAAACAAACCTAAACCTCGCATGGTGGAGTTACAGAAACACTAAAAATTTTTGACACTGAGTTAATTATGTTGCCCAGACATTAGGATAGTTAAATCAATAATAGCTCTTGATTGAATATTAGATTTGTATTTAGAGTCTATTTGATCAAAATAAAGAGACCAATCATTAGAAAACGTAGTATTAATGTGTGGTTCTTCAATTTTAATTTTTATGACCTCTTGCCAACATAACTGGTTTAGATATACTAAAATTTATTTTAAGGAGGGGGTAGACTCTGAAATCCAGAACAGAAATAGGGCCTTCTTTGTAGCCGCCATAAACCGTAAAATTAAGTTTGAGATCAAAACAGGATCAGATTTACAATGTTTACTCAAAGAAAAAGAAGGGGTGCCAATATTCAAAAGGACATAAACTGGAGATATAGTTAGATTTATTTTCAATTTAGCATTAATAAAATCTCTTACTTTTTGCCAAACTAGAGTAATGTGAGGGCAGCTCCAAAGATAATGAAAAAGGTTTACATTTTCCTGATTACATTTGGGACAAAACGAAACCTGACTTAAACCCTTATAAGAACGAAAAAGTTTACCATAGCCAAGATAGATTAATTTGAAATGTTGAGTTCTCCAGTCCTCTGAGAAAAAGCATTTATTAAATTTAACCAATGAAGAAGTTAACTGAGTAGGGGTAATGTCCCTTAAAAGGTAGTTTGACCATCTCAAAGCCGTATCTGAAAGGGGGTGTTTCTGGTCAGAGGGGGGACCCCAAAAAAGTGCGAGCCAAAAAGTTGATGTTTAGGAGCCCTAAATTGTCACTCAGATTGGTTATTGCCTCCGCTATCCAATGTTTCTGGATGGCAAACCACCTTTTGTTAGAAACTGAAAGAAATGCGCTTTTAATAATCATATATTGGTAGTGGTCAGAGATTTTTAAGTTTGCTTGATTTTTCAGGTCTCCCCCTCTCTCTTCACCGTTTAATTGTGTAGCCAGTGCATGGGGATGGACATCAGGTCCCCCATTCTTGTGCACCAACAAGATTCTGAGATGATGCAAGACTTGCCTTAATAACACTGTCCACAAAATGGCTCCTGCCTGCTTGCTATAATTCCCAGACTGAAGGAAGATTCAAACAATTTATATAGTGTAATTAAAGTTAATTTTGCTTGACTACTGTGATAAAATAGGATTTTGAACAATTTTTGGGGTGACAGTTCCCCTTTAAGCAATGGAGCTGGATTGTGACCACATGTCTCATACAGATATTTGCAATCACCTAATGTACAACATACATTAAACAAACATAAGGCATTTTGTACAAATTGTATTAATTCAGAATTCTCCTATTTTATTAGGAATTTGTACACTTCAACTTTTCAAGGTTATAACTGCCAAATAATTGGTGAATAGTGCAATGTAGCCACAAGTATGTGCAACAGGCATATTAACACTCAGCTCAAGTACGTTCCATAAATAAGCCTCCAGATATATAATGAGCATTTAGGGCATCTTCTACAAGATGTTAAAATGAGGTATTTCGATATGCCAGAACAGATTTATTATCTCCCCGATGACAGAGAGTCATAACATGTCTCTGAATGCATAGTAACACTTGTCCAGGTCAACATTATAATGCAAGGCTACGGCATAGGTCTACTAAACTGTGTTAGCTTAAAGAACGTATTTTAAGAAATATAAGATTAAATAAATAAATAGATTGTTTTGCATACTATTCGCAAAGGCTATACCCCTTAATATTCTGGAATATATTCAGACTTCAAATAAAGGAATGAACAATGAGCCAGTATATATATATAATAATGCCTGTGTTGAAGAGAAAGAAAAGACTTTGAAGTTACTATAATGGGCAAGATGGCTGGCACCTGTATCCCTTTAGGAACAATTTGATCATCAACAGATACGAAGGCATTTCATAACCGGTAAATATATTGCCTGCCTCCCCAGACCTTATCATTCAGCTAAGGACCTTTAGCTCTGTCATGTGAAAAGGGCATTTATTTTTCAAAACTATAAACCTGCTCCTGCGTGACTATAATGGTGCCAACATGAGAGCTTCATCAAAGTATGGGAGTTTGTCTCCTTGGCAAATTCACCCCAGCACAAGAATTGACCCTTCACAAATTCAATCCATAAGCTGCATGACTCATTAGCAATAATTTAGATGCAGCCTATGTGGCTTGACATGAACCAGCGCAATGTATCATTCATCTTAATTAATTGCTAATTACCCCAGCAGGATGGGAATTCAATAAATGTCTGATTGAAATGGTGATGTGGGAATCACACCAATATTACGGAAGCCCCGATGCACCTACCATAACACTGCACTCCTCTTTCCCGTTACGGCACAAATGCATACCCTCTGACAATACATTTTATATTGCCACACATCTAGAAAAAAAAGGAACTGTTCGCTTTGGAGTTCTCCAAATTAATTTGCAATAACAGTGCTTTAAGACGATGTCACATGGGGAATTCAAGGATCCACACAAACACTATTATCTGCAGTCCAATAAGATCAACGTTTCGGGGGGGTTCAACCTCCCTTCATCAGGATGCTACCTGCCAGGTCAACAGAGTACCAGCACCACCATTGCAGTGAAAGAGGATTTGCGGGAGAGCGGTAGATATAACACGTCACATGGGAATTCCATTGAAAGTAATGGTGGTCAAAATGCCATGTTTGACATTGCTCTCAGATGAAGATATCACTGTAAGAAGATAGTCTGGTTGCAATAGTTTAAAGTTAGCAGCCAGGGTTACACTGGAACCAGGGGCGTTGCTGAGGTGGCTCCTGCAATGCCGCCTCCTTTCCCTATTACCTCTCCTGCACAGGGGTCCAGGGGAGCCCATAATGCTAGTGCGGAGAGCGCAATTCTTAAATGTACCAAGAGAGACTTTTTGCCACCCCTTTAGGCAAGTTTTTCAACTCGCTTCATTGTCGCAGTGCCCCTGAGTAGTACATTGGCATAGCTTTTCCATTACAGGAGATCACACTAATGATTTGGATAAACAACAAGCTAAAAAGAAATCAGCCACTGGGTGGTGGAAAACCACCAATCTATCAAGAAGGATGAAGGAATCTGATATTGGTTGTGATCAAACTTAAAAGAAATGTAAACCTGAAAATAAAATTCTAATGAAATAAATGACAGGTATGAGATTTGTTATCCAGAATGCATTGGACTTTATAAGGGGTCTTTCTGAAATTTGGATCTCCATACCATAAGTCTACTAAACATTAAATAAACCCAATAGGCTTGGTTTGCCTCTAAAACAGATTGATAATTTCTTAGTTGGGATCAAGTACAAGGTACTGTTTTATTATTACAGAAAAGGGAAATCATTTTACAAACTTTAAATGTTTTAATTAAGATGGAGCTTATAGGAGATGAGCTTTCCTTAATTTTGATCTTTCTGGAAGACTGTTTTCCAGATAGTGGATCCTATACAATTCTAAGAAATGTTGCATAATGCATTTGTTTTACAGGGTTTTAATGTTATTTGTAAAAGTATAAAAGTACTCAGACTCTGCCCACTCCCCGGCCAGACTCCGGCCACTGTGCGCCCCATGTGTCACGCTCCGCTTCCCCGCTACAGGTAAGAAAGTGACTGGGGAAGGGGGGGGAGGTTGGTGTTGTTGGCTATAGAGGAAGCAAACCTCTATAGTTACTCCACTGTGGAGCATATTCAGAGGCATAAACAACTTCTAAACATCTGTGGTTGCCTTGGGCTGTAAAAAAAATCCAAAACCTAATGTGTAGCATTTCTATCCTACTTCTTAAGCTTTAGTCTTCTTAAATGTTTATTGGTAAACTAGTGACTACAGTTTTTATCAAAGGGCAGATTGCTGGACCAAAAGCACCCGAGCTGCAATTTCTACCATTTTCATTTTGTGATATTGCCTCAGAGGCATTGGTAAATTGGGTCTGTATAAGGAGCCATGACATTTTGCAGACGGAGCAATAACTACAGGCATAGCAGTTTTAAGATACATGTAATGTCATGCAAGAGGAATTACTGCATCTGTCCCCAGAATTGCTAGACATTTTCTGCATCATCTTCTCTGTATCCTGGGACTCTGCATCACCATTCAAGGCAAGTCAGGGACGCTTTGCTTGTCAATGTTTCTCCCGCCCTAAGGCTCCTTTTAAGGGCCTCTCCTATCTTTTGGGCTCCTTAATCCCCAACTAAATTTATCAGCACCTGCCGTGTGGCCAAGACTGAGTCTAAATTAGAACTTGGAGCCATTGGGAGCACAGATCAGGTGTAACTGTATGTCTAGTGGCCAGGGAGATAGCCTGACTCTGGGGAGGATTGAAATAAGGTCCAGGTTCATAAGTATTTAGGTTTTTATTTGTCTCTTAGTTTACAGCAGGGACCGTTTAAGTTAATACCTGCAGGGAAAAAAAATATTGTGTATGTACATCTGTTTACAACTGTTTGCAAATATACAGTATATTATTATTGCTTTAATTCTGGTTATGTTTTTAACATTGATTTCTGCAGAATGTCTCAATAATGCAATTGTGTTTGCTTGTTGTGCCATTTTTTCCATGTGCATGTTATTAGCTTTTACTTGTAACCACATATGTTAAGTGTGTTCAGACATGTTTCTGACAATGCTGCTACTTTTAACTACTGGATTTATTTTGGTCACTAGCGCTTCCCAATTTAGCTCCTGATTTGTCACTGTGATGCAACATAAATTCTTATGGCATCCACTATCTCCAGCTAGGGTTGCCACATCAGCCCGTTTAAACATCTGTAAAAGTCTCGTGTTGAACGGCTGTTAGATGGAATTCTATACGGCTGCATGGAAATGTCTCATGGACGTCTCTAAAATACAGACATGGGTGAAAACGATTATATGTTATTTTATCAGTGCAGATCCTTTTTATGTTCCAAATTTCTTACAAAGGAACAATTGTGAATTAATAGGTGTTAGTAGAATTTCAAGTCTTCACTAAAATAGAGATATATTTGATATCAGTGACCCACATTTGAAAGCTGGAAAGAGTCAGATGAAAAAGGCAGATAAATAAGAAACTATAAACAAAAAGAAACAATGAAGACCAATTGAAAAGTTGCTTAGAATTGGCCATTCTATAACATACTAAAACTTAACTGAAAGGTGAACCTCCCCTCCCCCCATTTAAAGGGGACCTGTCAACAAGACTATAGCAAATGTCTTTTTTAAAATAAATATGAAACCTAATTTATTTTAATTAACATACCTGTTATAAATGTATTTAACATTTTCCGCTGTTAGGGGCATGTTTACTAACATTGGAGATAAATATCTGGAGAGATTTCTGGAGATGTTGCCCATGGCAACCAATCAGCAATTAGAGTTAAACAGCCACAGCCAAGTTAGAAAACAAAAGCAAAGATCTGATGGGCAACATCTCCAGAAATCTCTCCAGATATTTATCTCCAATGTTAGTAAACATGCCCCTTAGTCATAAAGTGCTTGCCCCATAGGCAATTACTTTAACTTTCTGTTCTGCCCTTCCTCACATTCCCCCTCTGTCCTCTCTGTCTTGATAGTTGTGTAGCCACTACATGGGCATAAGGTCCCCCATCCAGGTGCATAAACCAGATTTTGGGATGATGCAAAAATTAATAATAGTGTTCACAAAATGTAACTTGTCTATGTGCTATAATTGTGTATTCCAAAAGAATGAAAGAAACATGGTTTAAGTAATTTATATAGTGCAAGAATAGTTTATTTTGCTTGACAAAGACAATAGCAAAGGATTTGGAATTATTTCTTAGGGTGACCAAGAATGGACCAAATTGTACTTGAGACCTAAATGTTCTATGTCCTCTGTTACTCTCCAAACCTTTCAATTCACTTCAAACAAACCTACCAAATCAATAACCACACTGCAAACCAGGTATTTTTGTGGACAATTGAGGAACCAGAGGTCGCAGATTTATTAAACAATTAGAAGTCCCCGTCACCAAAAATGCGGCCCGATTACATCCATGTAATTTTAAAATGTAATCCTCCAATGAAGAGCACAGAGCCTCCTGCCTTGCTCTTCTTGGTTTTGATTCTCACCACGCTCACTGGTGGTCCATGTCCACAGCTTCCACACAAGCCTGACCGTAGATCACAGCCTGCTAGCCTGGGCATAGCCCCACCTTCTGGCTCTTTCTCCATCCTGCTGCATTCCGCCAATAATAAAAAGAGGGGACAATCCAAACCTACCTGCTCCAACCAAAACTCCTCTTAACACTTTTTTCCGCCATCCTTATTAATTCCAACCAACTCAAACTGTTAGCTGTACCTCTGGTCCCAACACCCCTTCAATGCCTCCTTGCAGGTTGGCATTAAATATATCCAATCCAATGTCCGACAAGTGCACTCTGTCTGGCCTATATAAACCTGCACAATCAAAATCTATTTCAGAGTGACTGATCACTGAACCCCCACAAGAGAGCGCAAAGTGCGACACTTAGGGGCAAATTTACTTATGGTCCAATATCGAGGGTTAATTAACCCTCGATATTTGACTGCCGAATGGAAATCCTTCTACTTCGAATATCGAAGTCGAAGAATTTACCGCAATTCGTTCGACTGAAAATCAATTTTAATCCATCAATCGAAAGATTTTTCTTCGACCAAAAAAAGATTGCTAAGCCTATGGGGACCTTCCCCATAGGCTAAAGCTGGCCATAGATGCAAAGATCCGATCGTACGAATCCTCGTACGATCGGACTTTCCCATCACCCGACCCGCCACTAACCATTCAGATCAAAGTCTTACCAGTCAGATTAGTTAAAGAACAGATCAGCAATGTTCTGCCCCTGACAGCAATCGTACGATATCTATGTCCAACCAAAGCTAGTGACAGTCTCCCACTGAAAATCGTACGATCGGCAATACACGCAGAGATATTATCGGCAGCCGACAGAAATTTTCTAACTTGTCCGATCGACCAAATGACCGATCTCCGCCGGACGAAAAATGTCGGGACTCTCCACACACGGTTCGAAAATCGTACGAATCCTCGATTCGTACGATCAGATCTTTGCGTCTATGGCCAGCTTTACATTGACAGTAGGTTTTAGGTGGTGAACTAGGGGGTCGAAGTTTTTTTTAAAGAGACAGTACTTCGACTATCGAATGGTCGAAATGGTCGAATAGTCGAACGGTCAAAGTAGCCAAAAAAACATTAGAAATTCGAAGTTTTTTTTATTCTATCCCTTCACTCAAACTAAGTTAATGGGCCCCTAACTGATTCACCTTCTAGTTATCTGCCCCCTTCCCTCTCGTCCCCACCTTATATCCCCCACTAGCCACCCATGCCTACCAGGGGAAGGGGGGCCCTGCTCACACCTATCAGGGGTAGGGGGCTGTCCCTGCTGACTGGAGACTCACCTGCCCCCATCCCCCTGTAGGTCCCAACATCAGCTCCAAGAACAATAGGTCTCGTGCCTCCATTTGAAGAATTACAGCCTTCTTTGTGCTCCCACATGTGGCTGGGATACCACAGGTGCTCATACAGTGACCACTGCAGAGATCTAGGGAAAGAGACTATGTAAGCAGGTACAATAGCACATACACACACACACACACACACACATATATATATAGTTGATCAATTCAGGGCCTTGCTGATGTTAGCATAAGGTGAAACAGGTGAGGTGGCATGGTAGAAATCATGGTCGGACTGGGCTAAGACCTGCTCCCTCAACCGGCCTCCACCTAAAGAAAAAAATTCGCAGAAACGAGCCAGTGTTCTGGCATGCACAAAAAAACAAAATTTTGGGGGCTCCCTGACTCCCAATTGTGCGTATATGTGCATATATTATATATAGACAAATCCCAATTGCCTATAGTACAGACTATCCCAAGAGGCATTCAAAAGATACTGTACACTGCCTTACCCACGGCATGCAAAGAGTTAAGGAAGACCATTATTTTATATCTATGAATGAAGTCATCCATTAGCTTAGTTGTGTTTAACCATGCATGCTTGCGCAAGCTCTTCTCCACTTACTATAGGTAATTCCCTCATTGATTTCTGTTGAAAATGATGGATGTTATGGGGCCTGCTTGTCCATGTTTCGAATTCAGTACACAATGTGCTATTACTGGTGGAGTTCAGGATTCCCGAAGGATTTTAATCACAGGGACCGAGTATGTGACGCTATTAACAAAGCGCAGTACACCCACTCGTGTGCCAATCTTTTCATTTTGGCCTCAATCCCACTCTGTCCACCAGGACATTAAAGGGCCACTAAACATAAAATACAAGAAACAGAAATAATTCATACAGAATTAAAATGCATTTTGTATTATATCCAGTGGGTTGTGTAACTCATGTTGGGACTCAATTCCTTCCATTCCCTAGTTTTACAAACAACGAGTAGCCAAATTCTATGCAACCTCAAAACATTTGCTGTATATATTCACACTCACACACACACACATTTGAATTGCTGCAGTTTTGTCTGTTATTGTGCAGGGCTCAAATCAAACTCTAACCAATGCATATGTGAGGTTATTCAGGGTGAGCAAATGCACAGTGCAGAACTCCCTGCCATGTGCTATAATAATAGTAATGCAGCATTGCACAAAGTTTACAGTTCTAGCTTTAGCAATGGCAGGACCCAAGACAAAGCAGAATTATTGGGGTCCCATTATTTATATAAAATGTGTTTTCAAGCTGTTACTGGACTGGATAGGAAACTTCAGACGGTCCCTAACTACTCTGCAGGGTGATCATCATACTTTCAAATGGCAGGGGGGAGGCCACCCCACCTTACTTCCCAGAACTCCAGCAGTTTTGTTTGTTTCCCTGTAGAGCAGCTGGCAACTGTGTAGAGATTTGTATCCGCAGACCCAGTGCAGTCTGCATATTCTGATTATTAATCAGTCTTGCTGTATTGGCTTCTATGGCAGAAATTATTTAACTTGTTCTGTTTTGATAATTTATGACAATCCCTAAGCTTAATTTCTCAACTGAAGCACAGACCACACTGAGCATGTGCATAATCTTGGTCTTGCAAAGATGTTTAACATAGTTACAAAATTGTAACCCCCTGCGGCCAACTTTGAAAAGCATAAATCATTTGTTTAATTAGGCTTCTGGTGCAGTAAGTTCATGTTTGCATTTCTAGCATTATTCTATATTAGATTTAAGTTCCCCTTTAAGGGCCCCCCACTCCAGTTGCGAGCTTCTACAGAAATCAAACCTGATGCCAACCCCCCTTCGCATCTTTTACCTTTTTCTTGCGCCTGCAGTTGGGAGTGGGGAGGGAGCGGGCCTGGGTTTGTATAGCCCACAAAAGCCGGGCCCCGGCAAATTCTTAAACAGGGCAGGGCAGAGTAACATAAAAAAAACTTCAAACTAAGTATAAAAAAAATGCATTTACTGTATATGTAGCACAACAGGCTGCAGAATTAACATGTATTGTATACAAGACTATAAAACTATAAATAAATTTAAGATGAACCTCATTGTACAGACACATCTCCCCTCTAAGATTAAAATACAGATTGCTGCGCCGTACTGCAATGCCGGTAACAACCGTTCAATGTATAAATAATGCATGTAATATGTATATATTCTTTTAATAGCTGCATCCTGGCAAGAAGATAGATAATGTTTCCATTTGGCAGACATTAGAGACAAGCTTTATTAGCTCTCTAAATCCTCTAATTTGTCTAGGTATACTGGTGTTAACGAAAAGAACTTTGTAGCTTTTAAACCTCTTGGGGGTTGTGCTGACAATCAAATAGAAGTGCTCTCTGTTTTACGTTCCACACAATGTTCAGTATAAAGTCTCATTTACAAATGCAAGTGCAATATGCAGAGTGCAAAAACTCCTGCAAATCAGCATGTTTATTTTACCCACAATGCAGAGTTTTCCCCAGAAAATCATGGGCATATTGTGGTACAAGAACTTCCTACTGACTTTATTAACATTTACATGTATTTATAGAGCGCCAACATATTGCACATCATGGAATGCACTAATGGCATTACCAAAAAGCCTGTAATTCACTACGTGCAAGTTGTGTGTGTAAGTTTAACACAATACAGGAGCCCTGGAAGTACCATCTCATAAAGGCAGGTGTTACCTCCAGTGTTCCATTGTGTTCACGTACACTAGGAATCTAATTACAGGTATTGAACGTGTTATTCAGAATGCTCAGAACCTGGGGTTTTCCGAATAACAGATCTTTCCTTCATTTGGATGTTGTCTACTAGAAAGTCTACTAGAAGATCATGTAAACATTAAAGGAGAATTCAACCTTAAAGTAAAAAAAACCTACCCCCCTACCCTACATAGACCCCCCTCCCTCCTCCCTCCAGGCTAGCTGCTACCCCGGGCAAATGCCCCTAACTCTTTACTTACCTCTCTATGCAGATTCTGTCCAGCGGAGTTCATGGCAGCCATCTTCCTGCTCTTCAGTAATCTTCGGAATGAGAGCGACTGTGACTTTCAGGACATGTGCAGTGGTCTCGAAACAGAAAATTGCTCCAACTGCAAATGCGCTGATACGCCACTTACTTCCCAAAGATTAGGGAAGAAAATAATATGGCGCCCAGAATATCACTCTCTATAGCATACTAAAAGTTAACTCAAAGGTGAAAATCCCCTTTAATGACGGAATCACATGCATTATTGCGTTTATAAATAAGTGTAATCCTGAACTAATAAATGTATTAACTGAAGGTGCTGTTTTGCATGAATAAATGTCTTTCTCCACTCCTGAGACTTGTACTTCCTGGGGAGGAGGAGGGAGGGGGTCTATGTAGGGTAGGGGGAAGGATTTTTTTTTACTTTAGGGTTGGATTCTCCTTTAAGTGCTATTAATATAAAACAAGGCTGTTTTTTAAGTGGCCCATGTTACGGCTTTTACGGGTAATTGCAATTTTGTTGGTGTAGGTTTTATGTTTTGTTCTCAACTTCTTTCTCCCTTATAAATGTAATAAATGGTTTGAAGGGAGGAAAGAGTCTGCAAAATATCTAACAACCCCATACAAGTCAATGTGTATTTTGTGTGGTATGAAAACAACAGACAGAGATTGTTCCAGTGCATTAGTGATGTGCGTGCCGACCCAATACCCGCGGGACCCATGGGTCGGGCGGGTTCAGGTCGACCTCGCATTGCTCCTCGCAGGTGGCGGGCGGGTGCGGGTTGAGCTCTTCTCCTGCTCTCCCCGCCACCTCCAAATGCCGGCTTCCGACTTCCAGGTTCCAGTTTTATAGTCTTGCGTCTGCTCGACCCTTTTGTGACATCATTGTGGCATCATCGGCAGGGCGGGTCAACGCGGGACTATAAAAGGACCCTGGAAGCGCGAGTGCGGGCGGGCGCGGGTTAGGGTCGGGTGCGGGCAGGAAAACCCTGACCCGCACATCACTACAGTGCATGTTACTTAATGCAGAGAGGGTGTATTGTTGTTTAGCAATGTGATGTCATGTTTGACCTGTAACCTTGTGTGATTTTTCTTCTTCCTCTTCCTGTGTATGCTCTCTATGAAAAGTTCCTGTTGTTTTTTCTCTCCCCCTGTTTTTTTTTTTTTTCCTTTTCTTCGCTTTTTTCTTGTATTACAAATAAACATATATTTGAAAGAAAAGTTCCTGTTGCAGACATGTTATGCTGAAGTGTGTTGAGTTCTATAAAGCAACCAAGTTACTGTTCCCACCGAAAGTGGTGTGTCTGTCCTCACTTACAGAGAAGCAGTTCAGATCAGCTCTCTGCTAACAGAATGTCCTCCCCATTTCTGTGTGGGTTTCCTCTGGGGACTCCAGTTTTCTCCTACATTCCAAAAACATATAGGCAGGCGTATTGGTTCCTGATAAAACCGAAGATTCTTGTTTGAATTTAATAGGGACTAGGGATAGCTTGTAAGGTTCACTAAGGTTCAAGCAACTCTTGTGAATGGTATTGTATATAATCTCAGTAAAGCACTGCAGAGTATGTTGGTGCTATTAAAATAATAATAATTGTAATTGGGTGAGAGGTATTTTGCCATTTTTTATTTTAATCCTTTCACAAATATGATCCAAAATAAAATACTATAGCAGAGAGTTCATTACAGCAATGACTACTTACAGAAAGAAAAATATAGGAGACATTGATTTTAGGACAGTCAGTGCGATTAAGAAAATAATTTCCAGGACATTATATGATCAATCAAACCATTTTGTCCTTTACTCTTACACCTTGGATGGGAAGTCATAAAAAGTTTATATGTCGCTGAATAAATATAGCATAAAAACGAACATGTGTGAGGTTTGTGCCAGAGCCTTTAATTTATTGTTGGTAGATAGGGAAACACAATGGACTTTTTGACATTATTGTTGGCACATGGGCACAGGTCACAATTTATATCCATTAAAAAAATATTTCTGGCAAACAGAGCTACATTGTAATACAGGGCATTCAGGGAATTAAGAATAAAATACACCGATAGAACTACAGTAAGCTGTTATACTTTAAAGCAAGTGCTGTCTACAACAATCTATATCATGTCCAAAATGTATTCTCTTATATTCTCAAATGGGCCATTCTGCATATGCATTTAATTCTATTGCATTAATAATGAACAGGTGCTCAATGCATGTCTGCGATACGCAACCACCAACTGAGTTTAGGCTTACAATACAGGATTCCACCAAGTCATGGCTCTGAAAATCATACCTGTAAAATCAACAAGCTTATGTGTGTGTCCTGCTTTATTCATTCAGGAGTCCTGGCTTGTTGCAGAGAACAGGAGGGGCAAGCGACTTGTGGTTAATCCATGGAATTTCCATTCCAATCTGTATTCTTGTTTACCTTTCAGGACAGCAGCCTGCCTTTCAATTGGAATCCAAAGAAAGTCAAACACAAAGAGCAATATTCCATTGTTGTTTGATTATTAGATGATATTTCAAAAAGTTTTTTTTAAGAAATTTATGAAAACAACTTGACTCACAGTGTTGATGAGTGAATTCCAAACCAATGAGAATTTTGGATCTCATAGTCTTTAAAATAAATGATCTTGGACTTGTAAATCATTTAAGGGAAATCCGAGAAATTCAACAAAAAAAGTACGGAGAGCTGTGAATTTTCATCTTCAGCCATACTGGTAGGTTACATCCTGTATTAATGTATAATAATGTATGCTTGTGTATCCAGATCTTGCAAAAGCAGCTCCATTTAGGATATCAATAAGGCCCAGTCTTTCTCCAGTTGTCTTGCATGATGTTGTACAAATATTCTTTGAAACCATTTCCCAGAGATTTAGCTGCCAATTAAAATGGTTTTAAATGCATCGGTTTAAGTCTCTAAGTTAAATTAATTTAAGAATACAAATAAGCAAGCTGGAGATCTACCCCACCCCCAACTTGTAGTTTGCAGGCAGGTTCTTCTTTTCCCAGCCCTCCTTCCTCTGGCCTCAGAAGACCAAGTCCAGGAGCTGAGCCTCTGCCAGGCGTATTAATAGAGTTTCTTGATGAGTTACTTGTCAATAACCATGATCCCTTTCCTGCTGTCTCAGGGTATCTGACACCAAGGGACCAGGATGAGAAGGTTGAGGGGATGAACCTTCCCAAAATAGAACAGATAGATAAAGTATTTAAGATGAAATTCCTCCTCTGGAACATCTCATCGCTGGCTTTTGATCGTCTCCCTTCAGCCCTTCCCACGGATCCTGATCCATCCCTTAGTGAGTACCAGCAAAGGGGCATATGGTATTAGGTATAAGAAGAAATTGACAAATGTCATGAAAAATTATTTTCTCCATTTCTGAGTATTAATAGATGATTAAATGATGTTTTAAGAAGCAAAGAGAGGTGCCAGAATGAGCAAAAATGATCTATTAGGTGCAAAGTATAACATGGTAGAGAATGTGATAAAGTATAGCACCAGGGATGAAATGGAATCTTTGTGCTTAACAGCAACAATACATCTTAATGATGATGTTTTTCTTTTGGAATGTTGTGCTTGAAAAATGCATCAAAAATTTAAAAAAGTGCTGCAAATATGCAAAGAAATAGATGGTAAATAATGAGAATTAATAGGACAGATGAGAGCTTTCAAGAAGACTGTGACTCAAGGATGGTAGAAGTATTTTTGCAACTGCAAAAGGTGGTTCCATTCTAAGGAGATACACATTCAGACATCACAATCATGTAGCATATGGGCATCTCTGGTTTGACTTAGCTGTTAAAGGCTGAAAGGGACAGAAAACTAAAGTTTATGCATTTAAATTAAATGTATTGTTGCATTTTTTTAAGTGAAAATAAGGCATGGGATCTATTATCTGAAATCACATTATCCAGGAACTCCTATTGCTATCTTTGACTGATTTCCTTTTACTTTGTACTTGATAATAACCATACAAGCATAAATTCAGGGTGACACAATCGTATATTGTTTTTTTTTATGTTTTTATATTTTATATGCTCCAGATTCTGGAAAGATCCCTTATTTGACAAAATACAGATCTCAGGCATTTTTAATAACAGATTACATACCTGTATATTCCAAACAAATGGCATTACGATCAAACGTCTGTTTTGCTCATTCTTTCTATTATGCGGCATTTTTTGAAAATGGCCACCATGATGATTCTAGAATGCATGATGTGCTAGTTGGAAGGTGCAACAAGCACCTCTATATTCCAGTGCAGAGATTTGATGAAAACAGTAAATAAACGTGTAAATACAGGGAACTGAAGTGTGTTTTTAGCTGGCATATGTACATAATGGCTGCAGGCAGCAGGAGAACAAGCAATGAGTGGGTTTAAGCAGAGAATGAAGAACAGTTAGGTAAGAGGGGAAGTGATTAGGTAGAGTGAAGACAGAAGTTAATGGGAGATTTCTGTGTTGTTTGATAAAGATGTTAATAAGAGATTTCTGTGTTGTTTGATAAAGGGATCAAAAGGTATGTGCAGGTCTAACTAAACTGAAGAAGAAGAGGACATCTCAGTCAGGGAATATGTTCAAAAATGTGCAAATAAATTGTTTTGTAATGTTGTCACTGTTTTGCACATGATCCTTATAGTGTAGGAAGTCAGAAAAGTATCTAGTTCAGAGAAGCAGCACAAATTCATAACTGGTTTATTAGTCTGACAGTAGATACATCTTATATAATCCTGGGAAGAATGATGTCTATCACTGCTCTACAGTTCGGGAGGGAAGTATCCCAATGCATTTTTCCCTTTATGTAGCAAGATTATATATATTAGATAATGCCAGCAATTTAAACTGTCTTAACGGTATTCTATAAAAAGGGTTTAGGTCTGACATAAATATTAGTAAAATTAGTATATATAGCAAAAATTAAACAGGCTAGGCCATATTTATATTGTTTTTCATGCATAGCCATTAAAAAAAGTATTGTAATTGCACTGGAAAGAAGGGAAGAGCACTTTGACATTAGAGATGATTTGTTGGCGTTGGTGAGATGCTCTAATTTAAGATACTGACATCTACTGACAACTTAATGGTTCCTTGTGGCTAGGAATATGGACATTCAGCAAATGTAATTAAAGAGAAAAATATATGTCTTTACATAGATAGTTGGCTTAAAATAATGGCAAATGAAAGTGTGAACAGTAGTGACTCCATAAAGCAGGTACACATGACAGATCGATTGGTGTTGGACATGTTTATAGATGGATGAGTTAAGGATTGGTGTCATTTGGAATGAAATACAAAAAGTTATGGATTAAGAATGGAAGAGAGCAGAATGACTAAACTAAATATGGAGAGAAAACAAGCACAACTGCCTCTACTTGGGTGTTGAAATCCTAGAAGTTTTTGGGCAGCCTAAGTCTAAAGGGGGCATAGCAATTGACCGGGGTGTGAAAAAAAGGAGGGTATAGAATAGATTCCTGTTAAACATTGTCAGCTGGCACACTGTGAAAGATCTGAAGAGAATGCAGCTTGTTATGAAAGCCATAGCTTAGGCAACATTAGCAGTGCCAGGGCAGCAGAAGGGCAATACTGTGATTTGGATTGATTTACGAGTATTTTCCAAACAATTGCAAACATATGGAGAAAGGACAATGTCTGATGTTATCGCTTGAGAAATAAAACGGTCAATTCCTCGATTTGTTTATGCCATCACAAGCGATTCATAGCTCAACATGCAGAAAGGTAACTGACAACATTTCTTTCCAACATCCTCCGACTTGTGTTTGTGTCAGCCTTTGTGTCTGACAAATCCCTTGCAATGTTGTTGTTGATTCTTTAAATATTCAAAAGACTACTGTCAGATAGGTTCTAATAAAAAAAAAAAAGTGCCTAAAATAGTATAGTCTTCAACTCTAGCCAGTGGCGGCTCTAAGTGGAAGTACTGGAAAGTAATCCAAGATATAAAAACACACATATCATAGAAAGGGCCCTGGGGAATATCAGTGGAAAGAAAGGCAGATACTTAAGTGCTTTTACTGTGAGATACATACAGAAGTCAATGAGATTTAAGATCTTCCCATCATAATAATATCATATTAATAGCTTAATAAAAGGCCACGCATGCATCAGGACAAAGTTCCTTTGAAATAAATACTAATTAGATATAATGAAAGGGAAGAATATATTAAAGTAACTGATTAAAACTTATGGCAGCAGATTGTTGGAGGCTTTTGGATACATTTACATGCATAAATGGACATTATAGAACATTATAGAACATTGATATGTAAATTGTGAGCGTGTGATGGAAATGTGCTAAATAGGAGTATAGGTTGATTGCCAGGGTATGTTTGAATCAATCTGAATCAGGATTAGGATCACATCTATATAGAAATACCAGTAGCAGCCCCAGCAATTTCTGCATCTGCACCCTATTGTAAAAATCACCCCCATAATGAATTTGGACCATTTAGATAAAGGATTAACTGAAAATTGTCACAGTTTGTTTCAGATTCTCTTAGTACAGGTACTGGATCCTTTATCTGGAAACCCGTTATCCAGAAAGCTCCAAAGGCGATCTCCCATAGACTCCATTTTTAGAAAATAATTCTAATATTTTTTTTAAATGATTTCCCTTTTCTCTGTAATAATTAAACAGTAGCTTGCACAATGATAACTAAGATGCCTGAATCCATATTGGTGGCAAAACAATCCTATCGGGTTCATCTAATGTTGAAATAATTTTAAAAGACTTAAAGTCATTCAAATTATGTAAAGATCCCAAGCATTAGATAATTAAACTGAGCTCTCAAGCATTCTGGATAATAGATCCGATACCTGTACTTATTTTACTTTTTACCAATTTTTATTTTCTACATAGACCTGTCTTTATATCAATCACCTGGTTCCGCTGTTATTTTATTCCAAGTGCCAGCCATTCTTTTATTAGCTAGCAGTCTGATTATAAATACATTTCTAGATATAGAGCATGCCCTTTCACTCTATTACGTCTCTGCTCTTTAACACCTGCCCCCTGAACTTTAAATCCATTAGTGGACCTCATACTTTGAGTCTGATCTTTCAATTACGCTATGAATATTAAGGACGCTAAATCTCCCTTAATCCATTTTCTACTTAAAATAATAGACTATTCTATTAGCCCTTAAATAAATCACATAGACAGGAAACTGTTAAGATATTGGAATAAATTAGGATCTTTAACCCCCTCACTATCATATTCAACAGAGCAATATTTTCTGTGATGGAAGAGCAAGAGTATATAGATGACAATAATGTGAAATATATAATGTGCAATAAGGAACAACTAGTCAACACAACCAACCAACCAAGAAACCTAATAAACATAACCAAAGCTATGGTGGTATCACTAGACTTTTGTGTTCTCTATCAACAGCCATTTTTGTCACTATGATAAAACTACAGCCAAATACAGTAGAATAAAATATTTGTGCAAACATGAATTGGCCGGCCACTAACCTTTAAAAAAGGTGTCCTAATCTTAAAACTGAGATAATACCTAATGATGCTTCAGAAACAGATATATAAAGGCCATGTGTCAAAAGAATAATGCTGATAGGCTTGTGGAGTTTCATTGTGCAGATTTCATTATCAGTGAAAGTGGAAAAAAGAAAGTACATGAAGTGGAGAATATTGCTGAGCTTCTACAAGTTCCCCATATATCTATTGCTCACATCCAGATGCCTCTGCCAGGGAACAGTGCATGAGGGATCATTGCCAACTCCACACAGAGATGGAGAAAGCTTACAGTTACCAGTGAACACTGAAGGGGTGGGTGTATGCAGAATACCCAAAGTTCTGCACAGTCAGCAATTTGTAGAAGAAGAACTCTGCCACTTGGCAGAACTCTGCAGTACAGAGAGACCTTTGGCATTTCGTTCAGTTCTGAGTCACTGTCTGCCATCTCTCCACTTAAAGCTGCAGAATACCACTGCAAATGCTATTTGGTTTAGGTTTTTGCATTAAAACATCATGGCTAGTCAATATATTACATCCTTTGCCGTCAGCTTGTCATGTGGGAAATAGCAGCAGTAGCCACAGTTTTTTCTCCAAGATTAAAAATAATTACATTTTATTTTAGTTTTCTGCAAGGGGCACATTTACTAAGCTTGAGTGAAGGATTAGAATAAAAAATACTTTGAATTTCGAAGGTTTTTTTTGGCTACTTCGACCATCGAATTGGCTACTTCGACCTTCGACTACAACTTTGACTTCGAATCGAACAATTCGAACTAAAAATTGTTTGACTATTCGACCATTCGATAGTCGAAGTACTGTCTCCTTAAAAAAAACTTTGACCACCTACTTCGCCACCTAAAACCTACGGAGCACCAATGTTAGCCTATGGTGAAGGTCCCCATAAGCTTTTTGTGATCGAAGGAAAATCGTTCGATCGATGGATTAAAATCCTTCGAATCGCACGAGGATTTTACTTCGAGGTTCGAATATCGAGGGTTAATTAACCCTCGATATTCGACCAATAGTAAATGTGCCCACAAAAGCACTCTCGGGATAACTTATGAGAAAGCAGTAAAACAATGTATAATAATAATAATTTATTAATAATAATAATTTTAAATAATCTTTCATAATATGCACGAGAAATATAATGCAAGGATGAAGGGATCTGCATTAAAATAATTATAGCATGTGTGAATTTATTGTTTGTCTTTTTTTTAGCATCCCAAACCTGTACGGTCAACTCAAAATCACTCTTTATTGCCCTCTTTCAGAATCACTTTAAAGGGGGGTATTGAATGTAAAGTATGTTATAGAATGGCCAATTCTAAGCAACTTTTCAACTGACCTTCATTTTTTCTTTTTATATAGATTTTGAATTATTTTTTCTGCCTCTTCCAGCTTTCAAATGGGGGTCATTGACCCCATCTAAAAAAAATAAATTTTCTGTAAGGCTACAAATGTTTTGTTGTTGCTATTTTTTTTTATTACTCAACTTTCAGATCAGACCATTTTCTCATTTTCATATTCTAGTCTCTTATTCAGATCAATGCATAGTTGCTAGGGTAATTTGAACCCTGGTAACCAATTTTCACGAAACTGAAAATTTCAAGAGCTGCTGAATAAAGAACTAAACATCTAAAAAAAACACAAATAATATTTGTCTCATAATATCACTCTCTGCATCATACTAAAAGTTAATTTAGAGGTGAGCAATCCCTTTAAAGTAGAACTAAAGCCGACGAATAAATATGGCTAGAAATGCCATATTTTAATACTGAACTTTTTGAACCAGCCTAAAGGTTCAGCATCTTTATAGCAGAAATGATCCAGGATTTCAGAGTTTTGCACAGGAGCTCCCCATCTTAGATTTTGTTGAGTGTGCTCTAGGCAGCTGTTGAGAAGCTAATGCGAATCAAGCAGAAAATGAGGTTGGCCTGTTATACAGTATAAGCTGATACTACAGGGCTGATTATTAAAATCTGATGCTAATTGTGCTAGTTTCTGTGCTGCCATGTACCAATGATTATCAACCTCAGCCTTATAGTGTGACATTTATATGAGATATATATATATATATATAAATGGATTATAAACAATAGTAACAGCACTCACGCTTATATAGTTATGCTGCGGTGTACGTCCCTTGAGGTCTCCAGTCAGTCCCCCATAATGTATACAATTGGAATAATGGACAGCACTCGCCAATAATGCTCAAAAACTTGTATTAAATAGTAAAAAAGTTACATCACCATAAATGTGCACATTTGTAACAGCGACGCTTCGAGCCAATAAAGGCTCTCTCTCAAGCCATGTGAAACAATAGAGTGCACATTTATGGTGATGTAACATTTTTACTATTTGATACAAGTTTTGAAAATTATTGGTGAGTGCTGTCCATTATTCCAGTTGTATATATTTATATATATATATATATATATATATATATCTATATATATAGCATAAAGCAGGATGTGGCACTCACAGGGTCTTGATGCAAAGACAAAAAATCTTTATTGGTGAAAAGAAGATGGGGAGCTACTGGGGCACCTTCAGAGGCACACATTTTTACCAATAAAGGTCTGTGGTTGCATTGGGCTGGTACATTTCTAGCCTACTTCTTAAATTAAGCTGTAGTTCTCCTTTAAAGCATGATTTAAGCCAAAAGCACTTGAAGTGTTCCCTAAACCTTTTGTATTGTGTCGTATCCACCATTCAAGAGGCTAGCAAGGGTGTGGCTTAGTGGATCAAGGGGAATATCATAGATGTAGGGGTGATGTTTGTATTTGGGAATTCTAATTAAAGGCTTTTTTTCACAGACTGCTTTGATCTGTCTCAGGGACAGTTCCATGTATTATACCCCAGAACATGTGATAAATACAGTATTGCATATTTATTGTCCCCAGAACATATTAGTATCAACACAGAGCCAACTTCAGGGGAAAATATACCTACCTTTTTGACAAGCTCATTTAATTGGGCTTATGTAGAGAAGGTGCATAATCAGTAACTATCCAGAAATAATTATAAATGTATTTTTCATATCCATAAACATACCTGATTGCACAGATTAAAAGAAGACCAATCATATAAGCAATTTCCTAGCATCCCTTAGACCAGAGGTCCTCAACCTTTTTTAACCCATGAGCCACATTCAGATGTAAAAGAGTTGGGGAGCAATGCAAGCATAAAAATGTTCCTGGGTGGGACAAAAAAAGTGCTGCGATTAGGCATTTGGTAGCACCAGGAATTCAAAAATAACCACCTGCTTTGAGGCCACTGAGAGCAACATCCAAGGGATTGATGATAAACATGTTGCTACTGGTTGGGGATCAATGTTTTAGGCACAAAATTGAATGCATGTCATTTTCCATTGTGAAGTGATGAATTCTGGGACTTGAAGTCCCCCTAGAATCAGTTCACCACCCACTATCAGGTATGTTCATGTAGAAAAAAACTACATTTATATTTATTTCTGGGAGTTCATATAGTGTTTATACACCTTTTCTACAAGAGCCCAACTGAATTTTATATTTTCATTTTGAAGGGGTAGCTCACCTTTAAATTAACTTTTAGTGTGTATGTAACTTTTAATATGCACGTATGTAGACTGGCCCATTCTTTTCAACTTTTTCATTGGTCTGCATTTTCTATTTATCGTTTTTAAGTCATTTACCTTCTTTTTTACTCTTTCCAGTTTAAATGGGGGTCACGGACTCCGGCAGCAGAAAAACTATTGTCCTGTGAGGAAATTGTTATTGTCACTTTGTCTCTCAATTTCTATCCTCACATTTTATGCCACTGTCTGGTTTCTAGGGTAATTTAGAACTTACCAACCAAATAGTTGATGAAATACCAAAACTGGAGAACTGAATAATCAAAAAAACCCAAATAATAAAAAGAAGACTAGTTGCAAAATGTCTCCGAATGTTAATCTTTACATCATACTAAAAATTTATATTTATGTGACCAACCCCTTTAATGTATGATACCTTCACAGTCTTGTTGGTCTTAGCCTCCCCAAACCTTCATTAAAATCCACCCATGGGAGTGTTTGTTGCTACTGGGTGTGTAAAGTCAAATTGGGCTGCAGCATAGTACCATAATTTGACAGTAGTGAGACGTGTAGGTACTGTTAAAGCTCTTTTAAATTTGAAGCAGTTTCAGTGTTCTGTTATAGAATATGAAACACCTTTGTCATGATTCTGTAAGAGTTAAATGCTGTATAATAATTAAATAAGGTTGACATTAACCCAAGACTTTAGAGTAAGAAGCAAGAATTGGAGTGCAGCAGTGCAGCATATGTATGCAGTAGAAAGCATAAACTGATGGGAAATGATGCAAAATCAAACACAAGGAAAACTGAATCAATAACGGCTCTCTGTGTGAGAAAAGAGAACGAAAAAATTCAATGCAACTGCAGAACATCAGCATTTGTCTCATAGTAACCACTGCAGCAGGGAATGCGTTAATGCAGCCTATATAGTTTATGCTGCTTTTTTATCCCTACCAAATCACTGGCCTAGTTCATACTGCACTAAACACAGCGGATAAGGTAAAACTGGTGCATGCTCAGATGACTGGCATAGTGCCCCAGGGCATCGGGCCAGTGGATGCATCCTGAGCCAGCCACCCCCTCCCTCACACTTTATCACGGGATGTTGCGTGTATGCAAGCAGCCGCAGTCAAGTCAACTGCCCCAAGAAGTGATGAGTCCAGCAGAACCCAATTTGCCACTCAGTCTGTCTCCTTCTTCTGCAGATCCAGAGCCACAATGTCTATGACTGATGTTCTCGCTGCTGCTGACATCAAAAATGCTGTGGGGGCCTTTGCAGGTAAGAAAGGTGTGCCTGTGTGATTGCAAGAGGTAAAGCAGAATTTATTTGTAAAAAGTGCAGATGTAACGTGAAATAACTCAACAGTATTGTACCAGTTTCTCTAGGCAGAATCTCTAGTAGGAGGCTCAAGGTCTTCTCCTTTAAATGCTATTGGACTCAAAGACAACATGAACTGCAGTTGCTGTATTTTACAAAAGAACCTGAACTGCAGTTTCTGTAAAAGAACATGAATGTAGTTACCTATTCTCCAAAAGAACATGACATGCAGTGCTTATATTCTCCAAAAGAATAGGAAATGCACTTGTTCACAAAGAAGGACTCGGAATTTGCAAATATATAATTATTTAATCCAGTCTCAAACCCTTTGTGTTGCTTTGTGCATGTGTTAATGTCTGAGCTTTGCACTGCATCTCTTCTCCCCAATCATTATAATGTATAATCTTTATTTTCTATATACTATCCCTTCTGTTTATGCTACACATCCAATGCAGTAGCTATACTTGCTTTCATTACATTCCTTCATTGTCTGTCCACCATACAAGGCAGCAATGTCCCAAGCAAACTTCCAAAATGTTATAGCTATTGAAGGCAGTAGCCTCATAGAACGCACAGGAACATGCAATTTCTGTGTAATTTGTGTCTATCTGTATTAATATCGCAGTATTACTATATATTATTGTTCATACTTGAAGATGATTACAGGAGATCCAGAGATCTTCCAAAGGAAAGTTGCTGTCCAGATTCTGAGAACCATATTATGTATTAAAGAACCGTTAACAGCCAAAAATAAAAAGGGAGTCGTATGCATTTACAGTAAATATGATTTTCAAGCATGCACTTATTTATACTTTAAGAAAATACCCTGTAGCCACGGGGGCAGCCGGGCGGCATATCAACATAAAAAGATAAGTTGCGTAGAATGCATTGGTTTTACAGGAAAATAAACCGGGGACAAATGCTATTCTGCATGACTATCTACATAACTGTAGAATGGCCCTTTTGGCAAGAAATAGTTAATTTGTAGTTGCTGGTAAAAGTGAAATTGTAAAAAGAAATAAACCTTTTCAGTTTCTGGCATTACCAGTCCTTGGTATATGTATCATCATGTATCATAGATGTATGATAAAACACAGCATGTGTAACAAGCACCTACACAAGTGACAATATGAGACTTTAGACTAATGTAATAAAATGAGTATATTTTGTCCACTTCTAGTAACTCATAGAAATCAATCACATGTTGGTTTCTGAACAGTTGACTTGCTGGCTGTTTATTAGAAAATGATCCCCTAAAACTGTAGCATGGCAATGAAACAGCAATATTATTAACCAGGTATTAATATGTACAGTATATTCCATTATCAATTATTTACTTACAATGGCACACTCCTTTTGGTTTTTGATGGTCATTGGTCTTTGTGGTCATCCTAATAACTTGCAAGGCTACATTATGTCTCCTGCCTTTCTTTTTAATTCTTCCTGATCGATCCCCCTCATCATTTAGACCTATGTTTTCTCAATCTCTCCAGCCGCTGACTCATTTAACCACAAGAAATTCTTCGAGTTGGTCGGCCTGAAGAAAAAGAGCGTCGATGATGTCAAAAAAGTCTTCCACATTCTCGACCAGGATCGAAGTGGATTCATAGAAGAGGATGAACTCAAGTGGGTTTATACTTGTTTTTTGCTCACTCTTTCAAAGAAAAAAAAAAGATAATTATAGATTAATAAATCACACTCTTGAATTAAACAAACAAAACGAAATCATATGGCCAAGATCGTATTTGTAGTAGATTTTTAAAAGTAGAACTAAAGCCAAAAAAATTATCTAGCTAGCAATACTGTATTTTATGTACTGTACCAACAGTGAAGTTCAACAATTATGGGCCTTTAAAGTTGTTCACAGAAGCTTAACATCTTGGACCTTGTTAGGCTATCTTTTCACTGCCAGTGGCTCAGCCCCGGATTTGTGGAAAGGCCACCAAGATCTGGGCCTAGGACAGCAGCATTTTAGGGGGCGGAATGCTGCCCAACCACACCCACATTGGTTCAAAACACTCGGGATGCACAGGAGATACAAACGTTTTTTAAATCACCCGTACGCCAATCCCCATTGCTTCAGTCCCAATGATGAAAATTTGCACGAATAAAGGGGAGGGGACAGGGTGACGAACGGCAGTGGGCCTAGGGGTGCCCTCTATGTAAATCCGGCCCTGCACATGCTCAGTGTGCTCTGGGCACTGCTGAAAAGCTATGCTTAGGGGTCCTCATAGAAGCTGGTATTGCTTTTGATGCATAATACACAGGCTACAGAGCAGAACAAGTAATACAAAAGTATCCTTGTATTGTGCATTTTATATACAGTATACTGTATATTGTTAAAAGGGGCATATTGCTATAGGGGGAGTGTTCAGAGACACAGATCTTCATGTCTAAAGGGATGTGGTTGCCTTGGGCTGTTACAGAACCCCACAACATAATGTACAACATTTCTAGTCTACTTCTACTGTATGTTAAGTGTTAGTTCTTCAAACATATCATTTGTAAGTGTATGTTTTCAGTGGCATGAACAGATTTTTGTGGATACTCATGCCATTTGGCTTTTCATATGTGCCCAATAAACAGCACCTTGTATACAATTGCATACATTTGGTATATAATACCATATGACATCTGGTGCATTTGAACCAGTGAATGTAAAACACATTCAGAAAAAGCGACTTATATAACTTACTTGTTTGGAGTTGCCCTTCCCACAAGCACTACAAACTCACTGGGGCCATGTCTGTATTAAACAAGGACAAAGTGTTGCTTTTCCCCAAGAAAAACCCTCAAATTAGATGGCAATTAAGTCAACAATTACACAGACAGCAAAATCTTGTGTGAGCTAGAACCTATTCAATAACCACATGACTGGCCATTTCAAAAAAATATTTATCTGTGAAAAAAAGTAAAAGGAAAACTATAAATTCGTTGGGATGAAGGAAAGGGGCCAAAAAATCCTGAAATAATATTACGAGAGAAAGACTCAGATTAAAGTGTCAAAGTAGCACTGAATTGCAATGAATTGCATGGAAAAGCAAACTATTTTGCATGGTGGGACCAGTGAATTTATTTGTGTCTATTGTAGCATTACTAAAATGTACCAGATGCTGAAGAATTCACCATTGCTTTTCTATAAAGAGAATGACTGTTTCTGTCACGCAGGCTTGTATTAAAAGGATTCACCCCAGATGGCCGTGCTCTCTCTGATAAGGAAACTAAGACACTCCTCGCCGCCGGTGACAAAGATGGAGACGGCAAAATCGGAGTAGATGGTATGTGTGTGTGTGTTTAGTTCAGACATCAGAACAACTGTTCCTCTGGTTAAGGATTAGGAGAAAATAAAAACAATGAGGACAGTTAAACAAGAACTGATTGTGTTTCATGCAGACTTACTATGCCAATCAATAAGGATCAGAGAGAACCCTAAAATGCATGATTATCAGATTATCAAACTAGATAATCTGGTTTTAAATTATAGTTCTTGTGTTAAATGAAAACTGTAGGCCTCATAGGCAAAGCCAAAGGCAGCATGCAAAGAGCAAAAGAAAATGCCATTTATTCACACTTTGTACACTGAGGTTGTATGTGTGCAAATAGCTACAGGCCTCTGGACTCAGATTCGGTTTCTGTAAGCAGCTATAACTTCAGATTCAACGAAAGCATTGCACCATGTAATACATACCTCCCAACTAACCCTTTTTCGGAGGGACATTCCCTCTTTTGACAGCTCAACCCGCAGTCCCTCATTTGTACTGGAAAGTCCCTCTTTTCTTTGCACTGAACAGCCAGAAAAAGAAACAAAGTTTCTCACTTAATTGACTTTTAGCAGAGAGAGGTGCAAATAAGATACTTTGTAACAATTTTGAGACACAAAAACACAGTTTAGATAAGGAAAAATATTTTCAAACTTTCATAACCTGCCAAATTTTGTAAAACAAACATTGTAATTAGGGGGTGTGGCCACAGAAAGGGGTGTGGTGAAAAAATTGCTGTGCTATGTGCGGAAAAAAAATTTTTGTCCCTCTTTTTACTTCCAAAATGTTGGGAGGTATGTGTAATATACTGACTTTGACAGAAACACTGGATTGTAGTCTGTGCTAATTCAATTGCACATCACACCATAACATCATATAAAAGGGGATCACAATACCCATATATCCCCATACACATAACAATTAACTAACTAAGACTAATTCCTCATGATGCTGAGGCCCAGAAACATGTATGTACTACATAATGTACATATAAGGGTTCATGCACAATGCCTTACACAATATGCAAAGTGCAAAAAAGGCTGTAATCTGCCATTTTTTTGTACTTTTGCCCACTGCATGGGGTATTGTGTGAATTGACACAGGCATGCTCCATTTTTGAGCACCATTTTGAAGTGCTCTTTGAACTGATTGTGGCCTGCGTTAGGTAAGGCTTGATTCAAATGGGGCAGCCATAGGTGTCACACCCTCTCATCCCTTAGGCAGGCTGTAAGGACAGGCCTGACCTGTGCACCTGATTTTTCAGCCATCGCTCAGTACAGAACACAGCGTAAAGGGGAGTGCAAAATCGATGAAGTCGAGCATTAAGGGTCACATTTTTGCACCCCTTAGTGCTCTTGTACTTGCGGCCCCATGTATAAAAATATGCATGACCCATATCACCTTAAGTAAAATCATAGTACATCTTTTACATGAAGACATGAAGACACTACTGCAACCCTAGAAGGGATCCCTACAAGCCTTATGTATGTACAGTATACAGTGTCAGACTGAGATGCCAGGTGCCTACTAAGAAACCTTAGACCGTGGGCCCACTTTCCAAACCATTATTTCTCCTCTCCTCACGCAACCTCTTTATTCTTCTAGTCATTTATATCTACTTTCTATACATTATTCTTCCATTATTATGCCTCTTTTTTCTCATAAAGAAAAAGGGAATGACCATGAAATAAACTAAATGGTTAGAAGCAAGAGAGTCTTCCGGGAGTTTTCCTGGTATCGTGGTGGGCCAGTCCAACACTGGATGTATATTGTAGGAAACAATAATAATTCTTTATTAATATATGTAAGTGTGGGCAGGGGTGTTTTGGCCTCCTTTGGCCAAATGTGCTCTCTGCTATAGTAGATATATTCCAATTTAAAAACAGAATTTCCCCACCCCTGGTAACCTGTGGGGCACTGCAGTCGAAGGCAAGTTTCTCAGTTTGCCTCATGGCTGGAATTCAGTGACAGAAATATACCCTGTGGGGCCCGGGTGCACATCCATTTAGGCCACACCCACTAATTACCATGTCCATTGTAAAAAAATTGCCAGGTTATGAAAGTTTGAACACATTTCTGGGAGTTTTAGGACCATGTTTTATGTGTTACATCAGTTTTGCTAATGAAGGTGAAATTGCCCTTTAAGCTGTCAGACTCAGTTCTCCCAAGAGACCTACTTATCTTAAATAGTTACAAATGTATTTAAGTGCAGATGCTGAGTGTTCTGATCTCTGCCAAAAAGTCTCTTATTTTAAGTTTTATTTTCAGAAAATGTGTATCTTTTTCTGGCGTCAATGCAGGAGATCAAAGAGGAACTCAGGACTTTTTAATAAAAATCTGGGACTGCAGGCTGAGCTGTTAAAATCAGGACTGTCCAACAGAAAATGGGACAGTTGGGAGGTATACTATTGTGTGTACATCATAGCTGGTTTGGATGCAGTTTATTTGGAAGGGGCAGTGAAAATATATATCTGTATATCTAATGGGAGAATGTATTATTTGTTGCTAATGTAAAATCATTCATAATCCTCTCTTCTCAATGAGAATAAATGTTTGCAAATTTGCAAATGTTTGGAAATGCCTTATTAGGCTATATGAATTGCAATATAGAGAGAGATGTTGCTGCCACATCAAACATCTTGCAGGATACCCCTACTAGGTCAGTAATCTATATTTATGTTAAGAATCAATGATAACAAAGCACAGTACAACATGCAAACAGTGATCTCTTCTTCTGTAGAGTATCTGAATTTCTTCCAACTATTGATTCTTCTTTAGACTGACTTTTGTTTTCTTTTTGAACAGTAGAAGATCATGGTGCAATCTCTGTTCAGCAATTAAAATCCCACAAAACAGCCATAAGCCTCATTTGTCAATGCAGCGCAGGGTGCAAATCACCATGTTCTTAGCCACACAATGCAGTTTTTTACAGAATTCCATCATCATTGCGAACAACCACATAGTTGTGCTTTTATGTGGGAGTTGTGCTATTATGTGGGGATTGCAGCACATTAATTGCCACGCGGTGTTAGTGTATGATCCTTTTGCACCTATTAATGTCATACTGTGGGAAACCTGGAATTACAGACACATTTAGGGTGGCAGTATCTCCAGGCTTCCCCAATGTCAATCGGAGCATTTGCACATGATGCAAAATTATGCAATTGCATTTGCACTTTGCCATAAACCAGGCACACAGCACAGAGGGAACACTGGAACTAGCACCAAGTCAAGGAGTGGCATTAGCTCCAGGGTTTCTCTGCATCGATAGGTGCAACTGAGCTTGATTCAGAGGTAGGAATGATTGAACAGCACCAAGGACAACTATAAAAAGTGTAAATTTGACATTAGTACCATTAATGAATGGGGTCTTGTGGGCAACTGTTAAACTTGTGTAGATAAACCAGCACTATAAGCTCGGGAGAGACAGAAAAATTATAATATATAGTGTAGTATTTCTTAATTAATTGTTACACCTGCAGTGAAGTTGGGGTAATTATCTTTTGGGCAGAGTGTCTATTTCCCTTCACATGTGGGATTAACTTGCCCTTTAGCCAAACCTTATAGGTGGCGCCGTCTGTGTTTCCAGATTTTATACTCATAGACATTTAAGAATATTGCTTGACGTCATCCCCTGGATGACGTCACAGAGGCTGTGACGTCATCCAGGTGAGCCCAGCATGGCACGCACACAACGCCGTCTATAACCATCGACCTTTTCGGAGCGGAAACACTGGAGCTGGAAATACCCGCGGGTACCCGACCCGCTGCAGGACTCTATTCAGCAGTGCCCATTTTCAGGTGACAATCACTGGCACATGTTGCTGCTGGCACTTCATGAGAAAACAGAAGATGAGCTGGGGTATTTTGACCGCACATTACTTTAAAACCATGGCAGGAATCATACTAAGAGGTGACCTTGGTGCCATGGCCCTTAAAGTAGGTTGATCATGTCTGAGTTGCAAAACATTTGCTTCTTATAAAAAAAAAATAGCTTCTTTAATTATAAAGAAAAAGTAAGAATGTTAGAGTTTTGGAAAAGTTTTTCTTGCAAAGATCTACTATTCAGATTGCTTGGGACCATGCGTTTTCTAGATACGGGAATTTTTTTCTGTAACTTGGATGTAGATACTTTAAGTCAACTAAAAATAATTTAAACATTAAGGGGCACATTTACTTAGGGTCGAATATTGAGGGTTAATTAAACCTCGATATTCGACCATCGAAGTTAAATCCTTCGACTTCGAATAGGATTCGAGCGATCGAAGGAATAATTGTTCGATCTAACGATTAAATCCTTAGAATCGAACGTTTTGAAGGATTTTAATCCATCGATCGAATGATTTTCCTTTAATCAGAAATTAGCTAGAAAGCCTATGGAGACCTTCCCCATAGGCTAACATTGATGACATCGGTAGGTTTTAGGTGGCGAAGTAGGTGGTCGAAGTTTTTTTTAAAGAGACAGTACTTCGACTATCGAATGGTCAAATAGTCAAACAATTTTTAGTCGTAGTCGAAGGTCGAAGTAGCCAATTTGATGGTCGAAGTAGCCAAAAAAATACTTCGAAATTCTAATTCTATTCCTTCACTCGAGCTAAGTAAATGTGCCCCTAAATATAATCATTAACAATAGGATTGTTTTGCCACCAATAGTTACCATCAAGTACAAGGTAATGTTTTATTATTACAGAGGAAAAGGAAATCATTTTTAAAAATTAGAATTATTTGCTTAAAAATGTCTCTATAGGAGATGGCCTTTCCATAATTTGGAGCTTTCTGGGTATCAGGTTTATAGATAAGGGATCTCATACCTGTACATAAGAACATCTACACGTGCATGTGAAATCTGAACAGTATTCATCTTTGTGAATGCTTATTTGTATCAATTAGAGAATTATTGTTCTGTGGTGTGAAGTTGGGACTGTTGATGAGTTTGCTGATATTTCTTTCAAGTTTCTGAATAGGAATTCCATTTTTAAAACAAAAAAATCAATGGTTCTTTGCTGTAAGCACAAGTCTTGCATGCCAGAGCCTTGTGAAGATGTGTCAGTTAACTATCTCAGTGATTCAATGATCTTCTCTGTAGCAAAACGCCATTTATAAACCCTTGAGACATTTTTAAAAATAACTTTAATTGGCACGGACGCACTCTTTAGCTTCTCTTTAATTGCGTTGCCTTTCCCCCAATATACCTTACCATGCAGATTGCTTCCATTACCGCTACCCTGGATAAGTCTGTTGTGAAATAAATCCTTTCATCTCTCCCCCAATCACAAAATGTCATTACTTTTCATCTCCTATGAATAAATAGCACTGCTGGACTGTATAGTGAGAAGGTTTATGAGTACCATGAAATCATGACAGCGGGACGAGCCTAGTTTTTGATTGAGTTTAAAGCTGGAAATCTCATCTAGTTCTTATGCTTTGGAGTAGGGATTAGGAAAATGAATTTCCAACAAATACGTGTCTTGGAATTTGCTGACATACAGTATATAAATATTGAGCAAGAAAAGATATGAAAACTGTACAATTCATTGTATGGCCAATTATTTTAATTTATGACTCCTCTGTTGTATATGCTGGTTTACACTAGTGAGTTACTGGGAGCTTCATCTTTTCTCAATGCATACAACCAATAATAATCCTGTACTGATTCTGATATAATCAGGTTACTCGTCACTACCTTCCTCTCAGCAATCTGTCTCTCTCCATGCTGGCGTCAGATTTTGATTGACAGTTAGGTCAAAGTTTATTGCGTGGGTTCATTTTGCCTAAACAATATATTACAGCTAACTGTCTATCACAATACACAACTTCACTACGAAGCTGCATATATGTCTGCATTCTATTCCTGGACAGTCTAATTTATTAGCTTTGTTATTGAACCTTGTTTATAGTTTATTGCATACTTTGCTTGGTATGATCAGGCTCAAGCAACGTTAATACTATCAGTACAATTAAAGCTAATGCACATTTTAATCTTTGGGGGTGGATGGTTAACGTGGACATTGGCACCCTATAATTACATTAAAGGAAAACTATACCCCCCAAACAATGTAGGTCTCTATTAGGCTAAGGCCACACTAGGCGATAGCGCCGCGATTTGACTCGCGGCGACTTTTCGCCGCGACTTTTAATCCGCAATCGCTGGGGAAACTTTTGCGCTGGCGTCTATGGGGAATCGCGGCGTAAAAACACACGCGGCGATCTTTTTTCTATTGTTGCTCGAAATCGCCTAGCGAGGCAATTTCGAGCGACAGTAGAAAAAAGATCGCCGCGTGTGTTTTTACGCTGGCGATTTTTCGCGATTCCCCATAGACGCCAGCGCAAAAGTTTCCCCAGCGATTGCGGATTAAAAGTCGCGGCGAAAAGTCGCCGCGAGTCAAATCGCGGCGCTATCGCCTAGTGTGGCCCTAGCCTTAAAAGATACTGAGTAAAACTGCTCATGTGTAAAACCCTGCTTCATGCAAATGAACCATTATCATAATAATATACTTTTTTAGTAGTATGTGCCATTGGGTAATCATAAATAGAAAATTGCCATTTTAAAAAATAAGGGCCGCCCCCTGAGAACGAAAATTCACTGTGCACACATACAAACCACATGTAAAGTCACATGAGCCAATTAACAGACAGAGTTGTGCCTTTTGCTTCCTCACTTCTTCCTGTTACAGTTAGTGTTGTAGTATTTCTGGTCAGGTGATCTCTGAGGCAGCACAGATAGAGTCACGAAATGGTGGTTCAAGGAAAGAGATGTAAAAGGGCAATATTTATGTAAATATATATTCCAGTTTGGTAAGATTCTTATATGATAGATTCTAATATGTCATTCAATTTGATATAAACTATCTGTTGCTTAAGTATTCATTTTGGGGGTATAGTTTTCCTTTAAAGGGCATGTAAAGTCTAAAATAGAATAAGGCTAGAAATGCTGTATTTTGTATACTAAATATAAACATGAACTTACTGCACCACAAGCCTAATCAAACAAATGATTTAGCTTTCAAAGTTGGCTACAGGGGGTCACCATCGTGTAACTTTGTTAAACATCTTTGCAAGACTAAGACTGTGCACATGCTCAGTGTGGTCTGGGCTGCTCAGGGATCATCATAAACAAAGCTGCTTGAGTTCTGCATGGCTGGAAAATAAGGCGGGGGCTCCCCCTGCTGTTCATAAGTATGATTGTTTCCCTGCTCAGAAGTTAGGGACCATCTGACAATTCCTATCCACAGCAGTAAATGAAGGGAGAATTTCACTACATACAGTCAGGTTTCTTATAAGAACGGTACACATTTTGTTATTAAAGTATATTGGAGATAGGTTTCTTTTTCATTAAAGAAAGTAAAAATGGGATTTTATTTTTTTGCCTTTACATGCCCTTTAAGGGGCCCATTTACTCAGGGTCGAAGTGAATTCGAAGTGAATTTTTGAATTCAAAAACGTTGAATTTTGAAGTAATTTTTGGGTTCTTTTATTCATCGAATAGACCAAAATTTTATTTGAATTGAAAAAACTTCAGATATTCGACCATTCGAAAATCGAAGTACTGTCTCTTTAAAAAACTTCGACTTCGACACTTCGCCACTTTAAACCTGCCGAATTGCTATGTTAGTCTATGGGGGACCTCCTAGAACCCATAGCCAGCATTTGGCTAAGTTTTTAGAAGTCAAAGTTTTTTTTTTTTGAAAATCGTTCGATCGATCAATTTAATTCGTTCGAACGATTTCAACAATCGATCGAAATATTTGAATTCAATTGAAAACAGCTAAATTCATTCAAAAAAAACCTTTGACTATTGAATTTCTACAATTCGATGGTCGAATTTAGAAGTTTTACCACTTCGAAATTCGAGCCTTAGTAAATGTGCCCCTAGGTTTCCTTATCCTTTCAATACATACTAGTCTGGATCACTAAACTTACCACGGATCTTGACGCAATTCTTCTTAATTAAATGTCAGTGCCTAAATATGTTAAGACTATATTCACCCCCCGCCCCTAATTGCAATACCAGGAAAAAGCCAAAATATTCCACTGGCATGTCAAAGTAAGACAGATGTTTTATGTAAATAACTACAAATACTTCCAGATTACAGTAGCAAAGGGCCAGAAATATAATCATGCCTCTGATTTTGAGCTTGACCGAATATCAGTGGGTTCAGTAAATGCAGTTCTGTGTTCCTAATTGTTTAATTGATTGACCTTTGTGTTTAAAGATTGTATCTGATCTCCACTTTCTTTTTTTGTCTCCTTAGAATTCACAACACTGGTGGCTGAGTCATAAACTGCTCAAACTTCATACGTCATCTGTCCACATTGCCCCCCACACCCCCTTAGTCAACACTTTATTTATTGGTCCCATTTTATACTCCACCTTTGGTCCCTGTCTACTGGATCTCCGTGCCGGAACAACATAACAGCATAACAGCATAACAGTGCAATAAAGGGCAAAGCCACCTCAAAATCAAGCAACCATGGCTATGTTCTTGACTCCTCTGCTTTATTTTACAGGACAACCCTAAACATAGAGAGGAAGAAGGACACTTGATAATATTAGCTTGTGTCTTCCTTAAAGGAGAAGGAAAGTCATCCTGCATTTGGGAATGCTAAATGTTAGTCACCCCCAAGTGATTGTATTGATGTACCTGAAACCCCAGGGCGGTGCTCCTATCAGCAGAAAACTGCATATACCAGTGTATAAACTGTTATACCAGTGAGCACCAAGGAGCAATTCTCTTCCGTCTTCTGCTTTCTTCGCACGGCTGTGCATGCGCAGTAGAACAAAAAGCTGAACTTTAACTAAAAAGTCGGCTATTTCATTTAACTGTGCATGCGTTTGCCCTGGGAATTTGAAGCAAGAAGAAGCCAGAAGAGGATCTCTCCATGGTGCTCACTGGTATAAACCCGGGCCAGTGCCGTTTTCTGATGATAGGAGCACCGGCCTGGGGTTTCAGGTAAGTCAATACAATCACTAGGGTTGCCTAACCTTTGGCACCCCCAAGTGCAGGATGCCTTTCCATCTCCTTTAATTGTCTTAATAGACTGTCTAAACAGTTGTTTTTACTAACTAAGTTTGATGAATCATGTAATCATATGAAAATGTTAAAGAAAGCATATTCACAAAATTAAGGGAGTCTAAACACTCAGTTGCTAGGCTTTTCAATTCAAAGGTATTTTCAGGTGCTTTGTGGGCAACCTTAGAGTGTTACAACTATAAATCTAAGGTTTTTTTTAAAGGCATCCTCATTAACTCACACTTAAATCTAGACTTACCTAGAATAGTTGGCCACCTTTATATCAACTTTTAGTATGATTTAAAGAGTGATATTCTGATTCAATTTGCAATTTATTTTCATTTTTATTTATTTGTGGTTTTTGCTTTTTTTCGCTTTTTATTCAGCAGCTCTCCAGTTTACAATGTCAGCAATCTGGAAGCTAGGGTCCAACCAACCGTAGCAACCATGCATTGATTTGATTAAGCAACTGGAATATGAATAGGAGAGGATCTGAATAGAAAGATTAGTTTAAAAAGTAGCAATAGTATATAGCCTTACAGAGCATTTGTTTTTTAGATAGGACCCCCATTTCAAAGCTGAGTCAGAAGAAGAAGGCAAATATTTCCAAATCTATAAAAAGAAAAAAATGAAGGCCAATTGAAAAGAAGCTTTCAATTAGTCATCTATAACATATAAAATATTAACTTAAAGGTAAACTACCTTGTGTATAATTATGATGTTTCAACAATGCACATGTATTGGAAATCTCTAGTCATATACTAAGAGGATTTATGGGCGATATTATTATCATCCTACACCCATGACTTTTGATTCTTTCTAGTTCACTGTCTGAAACGCTAATCCCTCATCTTTATTAGGTGTTGCATCAGTCTTTCGTAAGGCAATATAACAAAGGACAGTACATGTAAAATTAACCATTTGAGAAAACACTAATATGGATCTGAATCATTTTATAAAGTGCAAGATTCCCACAAGGGCAATTTGGGGTCTTTTGATCAAGCAGAACTTGAATCAGTAAGTGTTTTTGCACCTAAAGATTTCCTCACCATATGATACCTGGGAAGTGCATGCTGAAATATTTTCCCATAGTGACCAACAGCTTGGTGAGTTTCTAAGCCACCCCGTGAGCATTTTCTAAGAACAGTTAGCATAATAACAGCAAAGGCTGATCTTGATGTATTTATACATTATTCTTGCTACTCTATTATAATCTTATACCTAAACACTGGAATGAGTCTTCAGTAATGTTTTTACCACCTGTTGTTGTGTTATATGCTATTCAGCTTCTTTATTTAGCCACCAAAACATCTTTCCAAACTTCATGAAAACTATGAAGACCTTTGGAGAAGGACATGTTTTTGTCAACTCATTGCTTCGCAGTCACATTAAAAAGAAATCAAGGGACAAATATTGGGGGGTCCAGGTCCACAAGTACCTGGATTATGAGGAAAATGGATAAAACAAATATTTGTTTTTACACCACAGAAGATTGAAACAGGAAGTTATTTGAGAAGGTGTCACGAGTTACTTACACTCTAACTATATACAGGTATGGGACGCTTTATCCGGAAACCTGTTTTCCAGAAAGCTCACAATTATGGAAAGGCATATAAAGTGCTCAGGTCTCAAAAAGTAAAACTCACCAATTGTGAGAAGAGGTCCAGGTGCACCGCCCTGAACCTTCAGCTGAGGGACGGACCACTGTGTAGAGAAAAAAGAGCAGGCACTTCCAAAGACCAATCCTCCAGGCAGACTTGTCAAATAATAAGTAATTTATTCTGGTACACAAGGATACAGCCTTACGCATTTCATATCATTCAGATACTCAATCATAGGTCTTTGGAAGTGCCTGCTCTGTTTTCTCTACACAATAACAAAACAGTACCTTGTTCTTGATCCAAACCAGCCTGTTGGGTTTATTTAAAGTTTAAAGGATTTCCTAATAGACTTAAGTTATGAAGAGCCAAATTACAGAAAGATCCATCATCCAGAAAGCCCCGGGTCCCAAGCATTCTAGATAACAGGTCCCATACCTGTATATATAATAATAATGATGATGTTGTGTCACAAATTCACAATGAGTCTATTTATCTAAACAATATAAGGGTATGAACTGAAGACTCCATTTCAGTAAAGACAATATTGTGGTGATTATTGCTAATACACATGCAAGTAATAAAGCACACAAAACATTAAATCAAATATGCCAGCTAAAAATCCAAGAGCATCAGATTGTATTGTTATACGACAACTGGAAAGCAATGAAGGTACCAAAATACCACCCTATGGAGAAAACAAAGTGGCATACTGTACCAGTGAAAAGGTTCTGAGTGTCCCTATGTCTGTAAGCAGAAAAGTGTTAGTGAAGCTCATATCAGCAGCACATCTCCTTAATATTGCGGTTATATTTTTATAACGCCCAGCAGGTCCCAGACAGGTACAAACATCAGTATCAAATGTTTTATCTCACAATTTTTTTTCTCGATCGCAGCATATTTATGAAACATAAGACCTTGAATTGGAAAACTGAATAATCCTAACTCACGGAAGAAAACTAGATCAAAACAACATTTGCACTGTTCCATTAATTACAAATGTACCTTATACATTTTGTGCTGTAGGCTTGGTCTAAAGTTTTATTGTGCTTGTACTTAACTGGGTCCTTCTGTCCTAACTCGTCCTAAAGGTGCACGGTCTTCAGATTTAACTTTTCTTTTATTACGGAGGGTGGATATTTTTTTGCCACTGCATCCTAGAGAAAACCTTTAAAATTCTACTCCCAACACACAAAGAGAAAACATATTTTTTCCTTTGCCATCATAGAGATCTGGCCCAATATATTGCTTTCTCTCTTTCCTGTCTTGATGTGAGATTTAGGAGACAATTGTAAGACCTGAAGAGAGCTGTTGTGGGTCCAATTTATGCAGTACCCTTGTTTTTGCGGTGGGACTGTTTTTTCCACTTTACACACTGCGTGGGAATATTATAAATTACCTCTTTGGACTTGGGCAACTCGAGACCTCTGTTGAAACCCAGTGAAGTTCAAGAAAACAGAAACAGCTGTACAAATAAGCCTCTTTTAAAACACCTGGAGAGAAATGTGCACTGGACCAATGGTAGAAAGCACATGCTCAGAAAAATCTTGTTACCTTAGGATTTCAAAACCAAGTCATGATGCTAAACACAGGATCTTCAGGTTCAGGTGTAGACATGGTCTCTGAGACAACAAGTTCAACGTTTGAGAAGCATCATAGATCATCCACAGACTTCTTCAGGTCTGAAAACCACACCAAACAATGCCAAAATAGAGCAACCACAAGAAATGTGGCCCCTTCCCTGCAAAATTACATGAGCGATAAATGCACATGGTGGAAAGCTCTTGGCTATGGAACCACCAACAAGTTTATATCTTCATGCCTTCTACAGGTCCAGGTAATAAGCAGAAGCCTGTTTAGAATGTCCCAATCAAGCAGTCAAAGATGGAACTACACATAAGGGATGACACCACGAGAACCATCATCTTCAATGTCGACTTATAAAGAAACCATTGCCCAATAATTTCCTCTCACTACAAATATAACTAGACATAGCCAGAACCTTGTTTTCCAGTAAAAATATATTTTCAGGGTTTCTAAGACCATATCCTAAAACTCTATGCACTGGCTCAGAGATAGACTGGATTTTGCTTCCAGAACTATTTGAGTGTATCCGTTTAACCTGGTCTTGCTCACAAGCAGTTGTAAGACCCATCATGCTTTGCATCAATAACCAGATTTGAGACAGGCTCTCTAGGTACTGGTGATGTGCTGGCCAACACATCCTAATCTATAGACTGGATTGTCCACCACAGGCAGAGACAATTACTTCTTCTTGAATGGATAAATCATGTTAAACTAGCACTTGTAGAGTTGGATCTTAAAATCTCTTAATCCCATCATGTTTCCCCTTAGTCCTACCTTGCCCTGTAAGTTTAGGGTCTGCAGAACTGCAAATATTAGGGCTCCCTCCACTTCTGCCAAATCCAGTGGTTACCCCTTTCAAGTTCTAGCTCTCCCATCCTCAGCAAGTAGACATTTCTTTTCATTTTCTGGCTACAAACGAGCAGGTCAGCAAATAGATATACCATGTTGCTTCCTAAAAACTTGCATCTCTTGGGGTGAGGGTCTTTGGACAACCAATACTGGTTCAAGCAACTCAAGTGTCTGTGCCCACACAAGTTTCTGCACAAGGAATAGCACACATGGGGCCACCACTGCCAAGCTGTAAAGTGACTGTACCTGTACTTCCTAGGTAAAAGTTCCTCCAGCCCCTGAGGCATCGCCTGAAACTGTTCTGGGGCTGCATCCACCAAAAGCCCCACAGGTGGTTTCCTGATAGGAGCCATAATAACAATAAGTATTTGGGGGCCACCTACACTGCTCGTTTATGAAGGCAAATGACTGGCACCCTGGACTCGCAATGCTTGCAATTGACATAGCATGGATTGTTGCAGCTATATGCCACTAAAACCCCCTGCGCTAACCTAATTTTGGCTGGCCCAGCTTCCAAACTCCCTACCTAGTGTGGACGCATCCGCAATAGGAAGAAGGTAGGCGCGGGGAGTCGGGGGTTGTGGTGGGCCCCCCACTATGACCTTGAATATGGGCATAGGGAATAATGATATGACCCTAGGGAAAAGGTTCTGCACCAGATCACAACTTATTCTTTGACAACTATTGTGCCAGTGTCCCTTTACAAAGGTATATAAAATATCTTATAGGCGTATAGAAAAGGCAGAATGAAAACAACATTAATAAAGCTATGCTAAAATTCTCAGATTGGTACAATGGTATCGTGAGTGCAATGATTGGATCATGTTGCATATTTAGGGCAACATTGCCCTCTAGTGACCACAAAATTATTTTTTTCTGCATCTCTTGTGTTCGAGGATTCCACAAGAGAATCCAAGGGATAGATGCATGCTGATATAACTTCTCACAAGCTCTTCGGCTAAAACACATTTTCCAAAAACATATTAGTGGGCCCCCACCCAAGGAAAATTCATTTTGTTATTATACTATATTTTATGTACAAGATACAAGAAGTGACATTGCCTTGGTGCCAACCACTTAGGTATTCATGGGTCATTTATTTGGTGGGTGATACACAATTCAGATACCCTTGACATGTTTTATTACCCCGCAGACTGCAGCAAAAGAGGGATCTTGGGTCAGAAGCACAGATCACGTCCCTGATTGGTAATGGAACCGACACTGAAATATATTAGAGGGATAAGTAAGAGAAGCCACTGTGTCTATTCTATTTCTCCTATGGCTGTCTTTATATTGTGAGTGGTAGCGATAATGATAAATAGTATGTATGGTTTTACACTATGGGATGCGCCGCTCTTATGTTCGTATTGTAATGAAAGTTGTATTGTGGTTTTCCAGCTTCTCTGGATCTTAAAGAGTCAATGCAAACACACAGCTGCACTTGTTATAATGCAAAGGCCGTACTTGTGTCAGGTGTAGCACCCGACCCCCCCCCCCAAGTCAAAGTGTTGTTGGCGTTATGGGGAAAATCCGAGAACACATGACAAGATCAATGCCATGCCAATTTAATCTATAATGTACCCATAGCACATGCAAGAATATGTGCAGGGCCAGGCCCCTGAATAATGCCCCAGAATGCATGGCAGGATAAATACAGTGACAATTTCCTGTATAATAGCCCCAGAACACAGAACCATAAAAAACATAGCAGGATAAATACAGTGCCAGCTCCATATATCATATATTTAAAGTACACATTGCAGGATGAATACAAAGCCAGCTTTATGTATAAGGCCTTTTAAGGATACATGTCAAGATAAATAGAGTATCAGCTCCATGTATATTACCTATAAAGGAGACATGGCAGGATAAATGGAGTACCAGCTACATGAATAATGCCTTTAAAAGTCATGGGGCAAGATAAATACAGTACCAGATCCGTGTATAATGCCTTTAATTGACATGGGACAAGATACGCACAGTACCAGCTCCTTGTATAATGCCTTTAATGGACATGGGGCAAGATACGCACAGTACCAGCTCCTTGTATAATGTCTTTAAAGGACATGGGGCAAGATAAATACAGTACCAGCTGCCCTTAAAGGACACGGGACAAGATACAGTAAATGCATACCAGCTCCACGTATAAGGCCTTCAGGGGACACATGGCAGGATAAATACAGTATCAGCTCCATGCTGATACTTTTAAAGTTTTTCCACCTGTTCCTTCTCTATCATTTCCCTCATTTGAGGCTTACTGCATTAGGCTATTTTCTCCTGTATCCCTTCACATTGCTGTGATATATCGACCTCCTGGACCAACCTCACAACAGCTAAATGTTTCTGAGAGGTTCATCAGTTCAGCACAACATAACCATATTCTGCTATACTCCATGTATTTATATTCTGCACAGATACTTTCTGTAAAGCTGATTCAGTTCAATTTTTAAATATTTGTAATGCTGTTTAATGCTATCAGGTCTATATAGGGCTTGCTCCCTAGACACAAAGCCCGATCTCTAAAGGTCAACAGATTAATTGACAGTGATGTCCTCTGTTGCGCGATTAATGTTCTTTCTGAATCTGAATTTCTCAGCAGTTTCAATTCACCACTTAACCAAACTAGTCTGGAAACAATCTCAGACCAGATGACAAAGACATCTGGCATCATCAAACAAATATGTGACGGATCCCTTTTAATTTATCTAATTATATCAACTGTCCTCATGGAGCCAAAACCCAATGTATGGCTGGGTTCTGTTTTTTTATATTTTTTGTCAAACATAAGAAACACATCTAGAAATCATTGCCATCTTACCATAACCTACAATGGCTGTGTTTCTGTTCTTTATTGTCCCAAATTATGGCCATATGGCTTGTTCTATTTCAATTACCCAACACACATAAGACTTAATAAGTACAGGATAGCAACCAACATGCAATAGGACTATTTCAGCTGCATGTTGCCTCTACTCTTTGAGATATGTCAGGAACCACCTGTCTAGAATGCAAGTGATGTTTTTAACACTTGATTTTCTTTATAAAAATATTCCCATTTTTGCCACCTGTGTGTTCCACCTGCCATATTTTACAGAGCCAGTAACACAATAAAGCAGACCATATATGGGAAAAAACTTGATGGGGTAATGTAATAAAAATGTCTGACGTTTGTCCACATCTAGTAACCCATAGCACTCTCCAGTCTTTAGCATATGTCCTGTGGGAGAGAGTTTTCTCAATTGGCCCAAATTTAGTATGACCAGTTCCTACCCATAGTTTATATGATAAAAGGGTGCACATGGCTCCACCTATAACCAGGGTCCAATAAACCTACACAATGTTTTCAAGCTTACTTTGTTGTTGAAGTGTCCTTGGTGTACCCTCTATTCCCCCAAATATAACCAGGGGTGGATATACTGGAGAGTCTGGAGCACATGGCCCCAGTACCAAGCTTTGAGCCCTAAATTGGCCAAGGGTCTTAGAATGGGTCTTAGAAAGTTGAGTAGCAGGGACCCCATAAATGAGGAAAAGTTAGTGTGCTCTATTAGACAGCAAGGAAAATGAGTGTGGAATTAGTACACCCTGGTTGCCTAATTGTAGGGACTACACATAGAAAGGTGCTATCTAGAAGTTCTATCTCACTATGGAGATCCTGATTGATGATATTATTCCTTCACAATATCTTGTTGAAATTGGACCTAACCCTTTGCAAAACTGCTTGATCTTTGCACTAAGGGCTCACTTGCCTTCTTTATTGAAGACAAAGACTACTGTTTGCTCTATACCCAAGTGAACATAGCTCACAAGCTTGTTTTGATAGTTTTACAGATTCCATTCAGCATCAGCTCTAAACACGATGCCCCCACAATAATTTTTTTACTCCGCCCATAAGAACCGAGATCCTACTATTAACAGTCCTACTGAATGGGATAACACAAGACTGAGCATCCAATTAGTGACTATAAATGCTTAATTTTCATTTTCTCGGGTGAGACAGTTACTGACAGTAGCCTTTTAAGCATGATGGGTTTATCCACTAGTATACAAACCTCCATCAACATAGAATTGATCTCAGTTCCTAGAAACAGAATATCATTAGTAGGCTAAACAGGCTTTTCCTTGGAAGGTTTGTGCTAACCCGAGAAGGTTGCTCAATAAAGAGAAAAAAAAGCACAAATAAGCACAATCATCTGCCTAAATCGAGAATACAAAAGAATGTAAATAATGAACGTGGCAATTAAATTCTCATTATAACGGAATAATGCACAATATAATGTGAAGACGTGAAAGAACAGATATTTTCTCCCCTTAAAATAGACTGATATGATTTTACATTCAGCTAGATCGGCTTTAAGTTAGAAAGGATTTGTTTGGGCCAAATGTTAGTCTTTTTCTTTCAACCTCAGCTACTAGCATGCAGCAAATGGTGCAGAGTGCACTTTTTAGACACAAAGTGGATTTTTTCCCACAAAGCAGCATTATTTCACAAAATTTCAGAAGAATTGCAACAATTGAGCCAGATGCACCAATATGAGCGCAATAATAGAATACAATTTGTGGTGGATGCAATTTGCTTCCACAACAACACAATTTCTTGTGTGCAGCATTAATACTGATATTAATTAACTAGTTTTGCATGGCATACGTTTGTAGTGACCCAATGCTGCAATTGTGCTAGTGGAACATTGGAACTACTGCTATGTTCAGGCTCGTGGTAATTCCAAGGTTCACTTGCATCTGTGAGCAAACTGAGCATACATGAGCAGTATTTTTCAGAGCAGGATGGTCAGGGGCTGCAGTGCTCCCTGAAAGTACAGCTTGGTGTAAGGGGGGACACATTATTTAGTGTAGAGGTCACAGATTCTGTATCAAAAAAATTAAACTTGGCTGGTCTTGGATGGCATTATGCAGAACCTACAAAAGCTCTTACCTTGTCTTATGGAATAAAATTACAGGGCTGAAACTAGGAGTAGGCAGAAGAGGCCAGGGTCGGACCTGAGGTTTGAGGGCCCATACTTCCGGGGACTCCCCGCGCCACACATCTTTGTTTTCTTTTGGGGGCTGGCAGATTGGGGGATAGGGTCTGGGCCGGCAGGGGCCCATGCGAGTCATGACCCACCGGGTTTTTTTCCAGTGACCCCCCCAGCCCAGTCCAACCCTGGAAGAGGCACATTCCTAGGGTGTAACAATAGGGGGCCCTCAGCACATACCTCCTATCAGAGCTGCTCCTGCCATGAGGCAAGGTGAGTGTATGGCCCAGTGCTGAATCCAGAGCCCATCAATCTCCTTTGCAATTGGTATTTGAAGTTATGAACACAGTCCAAAAAGGGGGGCACATGCCTAGGGTTGCCACCTCTCTAGTTTTTACCTGGACAGCCTGGTTTTTTGAAAGAGCTGTCCGGATGAAAACCACACAACTCTAAAGTGAATGATGCAGAGCTCAGCCAAATAAGTCTTATTAGACTCATATTCCTCCCTATAACCAGGTGACCCTCTAGCTGCCACAGAATTGCAACTGCTTCTGTCTAAAGTTGAACACTAGAGTTGCCACCATTGATATAGGTGAAACCTGGGCAAAAGGGGATGGGCCAATTGCCCAGGGGTCAGGTGTGCTGATTTAGGGGGCAGGTATGATGAAGTTTGGGGATGGGCTTGATTACATCAGGCTTTCAGAATGAGCATGTGGTTATTTTGTCACTCTCACCTTTTGACTTGACTTGAAAAACCGGGCTGTGCATTCAAAATCGTATGGGTGGCAACCCTATTAAAGACAGCTCTTGTTCTGTGTCTGATATGTATCACTGAATAACTAGAAGAAAGCATTTTCCAACATGTGGTCCCTTGGCTGTCTAGGGTTGCCACCTGGCCGGTAAAAAAGATGGTTGATCCCAATTTTATTGGCCATAGATGAAAAGATCTGCTTGTTTGGCGACATCGCCAAATGAGCTGTTCTTTCCCGAATATGCCACTAACGGGCATGGCTATATCGGGGGTAATCTATGGCCGAACGATCAGATTACGATGAGAGCGCAATGGCTCCGGCGGGACCGTCGGGACAAAATCTAAAAATCGACGAAACGACGATCTCCGCCGGACATAAAATGTCGGGACTCTCCACACACGGTCCGAAAATCGTACGAATCCTCGATTCATACGATAGGATCTTTGCGTCTATGGCCACCTTAACTTAACATTGGCACTTCATTGGGCTTTCTACTGAAAATTGACTGCAGCTACTGGCATTCGTGATGAGCAAAGTTTTTTGCCAGGTTTAGCTGCGAAAAAGATACCAATGGGTGAAAAAATTGGCATGCGTCAAAAAGTTATTGTGCTGCAAAAAAATTACTTTATGGGCAAGCAATATAAATGTGTTATGGAGCTGTCTCCAAGTTCAAATTTTAGCCAGGTGTCATAAATATTATATATGATTTTTATTGTTGTTTTTTTTCTTTATAATATGACACAGAAAATGTTTTCTACCTGTTGTTCTAATTTGGAAAAAAAACTTGAATTATTATCAGGTAGACCATGGATTATAATTTTGGTATTACCATTGCGCCCCTTTCCCCAGTAATCAGCAGACTTAATTCAAAGATCCTTTTCTTTTTCCTAATTTTGTAGACTGGGGCAGTCATGGAGTTCATGATTCAAGAAGAGAGAATCTTAGTATATTTTCCACATTTACTCTCACGCCCCAGAGAACTGGACTGCACTGCTTTATACTGAATATATTATTTAGATAAACAAGATCACATTTACAACTAGGGATGCACCGAATCCAGGATTCGGTTCGGGATTCGGCCTTTTTCAGCAAGATTCGGATTCAGCCGAATTCTTCTGCCCAGCCGAACCGAATCCGAATCCTAATTTGCATATGCAAATTAGGGGTGGGGAGGGAAATTGCGTGACTTTTTGTCAGAAAACAAGGAAGTAAAAATGTTTTCCCCTTCCCACCCCTAATTTGCATATGCAAATTAGGGTTCGGATTCGGTCCGGTATTCAGCCGAATCCTTTGTGAAGGATTCGGGGGTTCGGCCGAATCCAAAAAAGTGGATTCGGTGCATCCCTATTTACAACACAGTTTCACTACACTTGTTGGTAAATGATTCTCATACCTCCCAACACAATGATCTGCCAAAATGTGTTTGGCAGTGCCCCCCCCCTAAATACAGCGCCAGTTTTACAAAACACAAAGAAATCACCAGCGCTACATTCTGGAGTTGACCAGCTGCTATAAATGATAAAGCCAATATTTGTACACAAAGAGAGAGAAAAATTGCCAGCACACAGTTTGCCTTTAAAAATAATTATTATAAAAAATGAGGTGTTAGTACCACACTTTGGCAAAAATATGAAAGCATGTGCCACTTCAAGGTCCCTCATTGTATGTGAGTCCTACATTATCCATTAACATTCTAAGTATGTAGTGCATTTAAAATCAAGTCCCCCAGCAAACAGTGTGACTGAGTAGTAAGAACAACAGTGCACTTACCTTAACTCAGAGGCGCTAGTGAGTAGGGATGTAGCGAACTGTTCGCCGGCGAACTAGTTCGCGTGAACTTCGACTGTTCGCGTCCGCCGCAAGTTCGCGAACGTCGCGCGACGTTCGCCAATAGGCGTTCGCGTCAAAATCGTTCGACCATTTGATCGCTAAAATCGAACGATTTTCGTTCGAATCGAACGATCAAAGCCATTGGATTGAATGAAATCATTCGATCCAATGGCTTCGATCGTTCGAATCGAACGATTTTCGGATGTTCAAAGTTCGCGAACTGTTCGCGAACTGTTCGCATTTCTTGCCGGTGTTCGCGAACGGCGTTCGCGAACACATTGTCGGCGGTTCGCTACATCCCTACTAGTGAGAAAGCAGGGAGCTTTTCATCCCAGTCCATTAACATACACCTGTAAATCATTCCCTGTTTTAAAGGCTGAATGGCAGCTATATGCAATACTTGGCTACAATTTGTACATGAAACTGTGGCGTTGACCAGCTGCGATGTGCCAGCTCTTGGTCTAACCCACAATCTGGAGTTGACCAGCTGCTACAAACAATAAAAAGCCAATATCTGTACACAAACAGAAAGAGAAAAATTTCCAGGGCACAGCAAAAAATGAGGCGATAGTACCACGCTTTGGACAAAAAATGAAAGGTCACGTGCCACATCAAGGCCCCTCATTTTACTTGAGTCCTACACTATCCAGCCAGTTTTACTAACCAAAACCTTCTCCATTCAGGCTAGAGCAGCGCAGGGGCCACAGTCACTAACCAATCATGCCTTGACCTTTTAGATGACGGCTTTCATGGTGCTCAGCTAGAGATGGGGGTGAGGAGGTGATAGGCATAGCCCTCTAGTGGTAGGAAACTGGCAGTGATTAATGAATAAAGTTGGCTTTGCCTTCCACAGTTGAACGCATGGACATCTTAATATTTTTGCTTGCACCAAAGAGCAGGGCAATTCAGGACATTTGAAGAAGGATTCAGGACAGTGGGCTGTGCAGTGGAAATGGGAACTGTTCTTCAAAAACCGGGACAGTTAGGAGGGATGGATTCTCAAAACTACTTCCCCTTTCTTCAGCTTTTTTGAACTTCCCTCTCCACCTGATGGCATTGTTTACTGGTATTGGGCCAGGGGTTTGACTAATAATAATTGGTTTGCTGTGGACTGGCAAGTCAGACCTGTGAAGGTCTCATTTTCCACCTGTGTGACTCTTTGATATTATAACTCATTGTTAAAAAATCTGGGTTGAATAAAGGTCCCCATCGCCAAACGAGCGGATCTCCCTCTGATATGCCCACCTTGAGGTGGGCAATGTCAGGCTGATCCGATAGTGGGCCCTAGGGCCCAACGATCGGATCCTAGCATTCGCAAACGGGCGGTCGGATCGCGGGACCGTGTCAACGAACAGATGCGGCCGCGATCCGACGGGATTTTTAATCCCATCCAATCGAGAGCTGGCCGACTTTCGGCCAGATCTCGATCGGGGAAGCCCGTCGGGGACCCCCATACACGGGCCAATAAGCTGCCGACTCTGTCGGCAGCTTTTATCGGCCCGTGTATGGCCACCTTAAGACAGATCAAATCTTTTAAATTAAAGGAGAACTAAAGTTTAACAATGCTACACATTGTTTTGGGGTTCTGTAACCGCCCTATACAGCTCAGCCATTTAACAGTGAAGATCTGCCCCCCCCAGAGATCCCAATATCCCCATCTTTTTTTCTGCTGATTCACTTCATATGCTCTGGGCTGCTGTCACTTAACTGAGCTTAGGATCCCGCTCACTATATACTGTACTGCATAAATAGAATATAAAGTCATAATACAAGACTAATTTGTAATTAATTCAGGCAATTAGCCTGCAAATTAGCATAAGAACTGCACTGCCTGCTTATATGACAAGCAACCTTTATTTTCTGCTTGAAGATTTGTGGTGACCCTTGAACTGAATTTCTGTCTAGAGGTCACGGAGCATGTGCAGTGTCAAAATCCAAAGTGGGGAGTTGCTGTGCCCAAGGCCTAGGTTATTGTTGTTATGGAGATTCTGAATCTGGTGGTGCATAAAGCTCCTTATACAAATATTTAGTATTAAGCTTTCAATTTGATGGTTGAACTCGAAGGACACTTGCCTTTTTATTTTGATTGTGTGTATTATGATGAGTAAATTGGCAAAGAATTGGCTCATATTATTTTCATGATTCATAGTGCATACATGTAATTGTGATAAATGAAACGATCTAATTGCCTTAAATAAATGCTTTATCTTTTTATTGACCTCAATTTAAACATCTGTGTTTTCTTGGCTTTTGCTTTTCCTCTACATGTCATTATCTGCCCTTGAGGTGCAGCAATAAAAGGGCATGGAGTCCGTTTATTAAAAGCCTTGTGATAATCCCACTGTTTGCATGACACCTAAAGTTCCAGCTACCATGTGGCCTAAATTGGTGGAGTAAGTGGCAGTGATGATTATATACATTATCATATTAGGTACAAAGAACACAATACGACCCCACTGGGTGCATGATTATGTAAGGGAAGAAATTGCATATCTGGAGTTTGTTAGCTGTGAGTGCCATTTAACATACTAGTGAGCAGCTGAATTGCTATATCCATAATTACAGACCCCTGAAGACTTTATTATGCTTGTATTAAGAAACCATTGAGACTTTTATTGGTGTGGCATGGAAGGTGGAGAGCGTCCCCTGGCTTTGCTTCAGGATATAGCACATGGCTGTGTCTTTGTGCTTACAAGATTGCATTGGGGCAGGCCACACAGTGTATTATATAGAATAGACACACACTTATTATTATTGAAAGAAAAAGGATGACCTCTCTGTAGTCATGTTTATTCAGCAATACTTCAAGCTAATGTATTGCATCGGCCATAGCCAGGTTATCCGGAAAAGCAGCTAATGGAGAAGTTACAAGAAGAGTTGGGATGAACATTGTTTTTACTTCTGCCCAGTGAACAAGAAACATAAATTATGGCTCATTAATTGCAGCAAGTGCATAATCACCCTGAATTTTAAATAGATTCTCAAAGACAGAGCTGAGCCACGGAGGTGCCTAACGTAAGCCCCCCGGTCTTGTCTGCACCGCTGCTGCCACAACTCTCCCCTCTGCGGCAACTCCTATCTCTTTCTCCAAGGTACATATATTCTTATGTGTTTGGTGCTATCTAACATGAAATGCATTTGTACCCTGCAAAATAAAATATTAAAAAATGTATTGTACTACTGTATGTCTGTCTTTTTGGGATTTCATTTATCACTTTAAGCTAAAGGTCTTAGGCATTTGCATGTGGACCTCACATTATGCAGGGTGAAGATCTACAGTATTTGGCTGTACGGTAGCCTATTTTATGTAGTTACGCCATGTTTTTTTTACCCACAGTGCAACGTTTCTTCCCAGTACAATAGCGATGTGTGCACCAATTACTAATCCCCCTACACAATAGTATCCACCGTGTAAATCATACACCATTTGTGGTTTTGCTGGTCGCCAGTGCACAGATACTGTAGAATGCAGAGGAATGTCAAGTCCCAGAATGCATCACTTCAACATTTATCAAGGGCAGAGGTTTATTAATTCTGCTAGGGAGGGGTCAGGATACTGTCCCTGTGAGTTAGTTTTCTATAAAGGTGTGTGACATATGTTCCCTTGTTATCCCAGGTGACACGAATGTGGGGAAAAGTGCCCTGGTCCAACTTTTCCGGAGCGATGGGAGCCAGTTCCCAAAGAATTACAGTATGGTGGGTCACAGGGCAGCCGACAGGGGGGAGAGTTGTAGGGGGCCCCAAGGGTAAGGGGGCCTGGCCACGCCACACTTACTTGATTAGCTGGGCCCCCCATCTTTCTGAGAGCTGCTGACTTCGGGAAGGCATGGACGTTTAAGGGGCCCTGGCCACCAATTTTCTTATAATGTGGGGGGGGGGGCCTGGCCACCAATTTTTCTTTCTCATGTGGAGTCCTAGCCACCAATATTTTTTTAAATCCGGGGCCCTGGCCACAAATGTTTTTTTATGGGGGGCCCTGACCACCAATATCTTTTTATTTTTTATTAACATTTGGGAACCCTTGCCACCAATATTTTCTTTGTTTTTTTACTGTGTGGTGGGGAGGGCGGACCTGTAGGTGGGGCTTGCGGTGGGCGTAGGTATAGGCGTCCAGGAAATTTTGACGTATGGGGCCCTGCGATTTTTGATGGCGGTCCTGGTGGGTCACACTGAATAGTATTGTACCTTATGTTGATAATAGGCTGTAGGTAGACCAGCACAACTGTAGTTTTGGGGATTCTGAAGTTGGGCTTTGTGTGTTGTTGGTATTGGGTAGGTGTGATTATCAGTACTGCTACTTTCCATAATGTCCTGTTATTTTTCCCTGCAGACCGCTAGCATGGAGATTTCTGTAAAAACCGTTCAGATTCCAGATACTGGTGACACTATGGTAAGTGTGTATTTATAGTACTTGTCAATGTCATTCCAGCTGAAAGCAGCAATTGGTCCGCATTCTATCCAAATTTGGATTGGCTATAGGATACATGCTTGTGATTGGTCCTTTTTCATTTAAATATGACTACACAAATTGATGTGGTTAGCCTACGACTAAGTGCCCCTAAGGCACGAAACGCGTAAGGCTTTGTAATGTTTTTTGCTTAATAAATAAATACTTTTTTAACTACATCAAACTCAAGGAGTTTGATCTTGTATGTGCCAGCCCTTTATCATCTTTTTTAGCATTTGACTGTACCTTTCTGCACAGCTGGTTCTGACTTTAGAAACAACCTAGAAGAAGCCAGCTTTCATTCAGCCAAGTCTCCAGTTTCCAGAATGCTTTATTTGCAGCATCACAGATCCATTTATCAGCTAGCTTCTGCTATGGCACTTGAAGGCCCATACCTAGTGTGACAGCTTTCGGGGCCCTTGGGTGCCTATATAGTACAGGTATAGGATCCCTTATCCGGAAACCCGATATCCAGAAAGCTCCAAATTACAGAATGGCTGTCTCCCATAGACTCCATTTTATCCAAATAATCCAAATTTTTTAAAATGATTTCCTTTTTCTCTGTAATAATAAAACAGTAGCTTATACTTGATCCCAACTAAGATATAATTAATCCTTATTGGAAGCAAAAACAGCCTATTGGGTTTATTTAATGTTTAAATTAATTTCTAGTAGACTTAAGGCAAGAAGACCCAAATTACAGAAAGATCCATTATCCGGAAAACCCCAGGTCCCGAGCATTCTGAATAACAGGTCTCATACCTGTATTATAATTATTACCAAAATGTATCTTCACCAAAAAAGAAAACCTTTCTCTGCCAACACTGGATTTGTGCTGACTTTGTTTTGCACACTGTACATGTGCCATTGATGGTTTGGATGGGTGCATTGAGTACCGGGTGGTACAATGATGTGGGAAGGGTAGGCTGGTGACGTTGGTGATGAAACTGTGATGTTCTGGGGCAGTCCAGTAGTGTTGTGAATGGGGCTATAATGTCACACATGGGGACCTATTCACAAAAGGTTGAAAAGGTTAGTGTTATTTATAGCATGCCTTAAAAATGATATCACTTAACGATTGATTCACTAAACGTTCACTCGTCTGTCTTACGAAGCGATTTTTTTTTTGTTAATTTTCAGTGAATTGTGTGTGGTATTTTATAGCATGCATTATTTTGTGCGTTATTTTAAGCCATTTGATATTGTCACACGTTTTTAGTGCAATCTATAGCACCTAAGACATTTAGGATGCCACTGACAGAGTAGAAGTCAATTTTTTACAGTATTCCAATCATTCTTTTACTTGGGACACTTTATATATTTCCACGGCACAGAACGTAGTACATTCTGGACCTGCCCAAGGCACCATGAAAATGTGTTAGTGGCTGTAGGTAAGGCTTCAGTTCCTCATAAATGCATTTAATTGCTGCCCTACAGCTCCTCACTACATCTTCCACTATTAAGCCATCTGATGTTGTTTAGTAACGCCTACTCCTGAGAGGTGTTAGATTTCACAGTAATTATCCACTATTTTATGCTTTTATCGCCTAAAATATGCTTGTGAATTATGCGCTAGGATTAATTCTATCCTATAAATATTGCAATGTGATTAGAGTACCGCCTTGCGGTAATGTCGAATTAACGCTTGCGTATTAGCGCATGTGAAAATACTAGAAAAAATAGATTTTGTTATTGGAATAATTTCCTTAAATAACGCTCAAAACTGTGCGTTAAGGAATAATGACCTTTTTTGAATCTACCTCATAGCACATTTTGGTGTATTTGACTGGGCTGTACTCATTAATTAGGCATTTTACACAAATAATATTAAGGCAATAAAGCATTAGGTCTGGTGCTCACACCTCTCCTCTAACGTGTTTTGCCCATTAAGTAGTCTGTTCTGAGACTCACATGTAAGCCCAGCTCATTCGTTGTTCCTTTACAGGAGCTCTTCCTCTGCGACAGTCCTGGCAAAGCAATCTTTTATGAAATGACAGAGAAGCCGGTAAGTCTCCCTGTTCATTGTGACAATGCTACTGAAACCAATCCCAGCGTAGTCTGACACAATGAATTCTGAAGCTCCTCACACTATAAAGGCTCCTGGTTTTTCTTAAGTAATAATCAGTTAGGCTGTGTAGGACATGGCTTCTTTCTACTTGATCCAATCCAAAAATGAATCTGGCAGTCGTTATGCTTCTTCCGTTTAACCTTATGATTATGTACAGGGGTTGTTTTATGAGGAACAATGTTCATTGATTTTTCCATTTCAAATGGTAACACACAATTTTTCTTATTATTCATTTATTCCCTCTTAAATGAGGGAAGAGAAAAGAGAATTAGTGATTTGCATGTGTAACCAAGGCCTGAGAGAAGGCAAATTATTGCATCACTGCACAAATATCACAAAATCTGTTTCAGCTGATTCATACGGGTATGGGGTCTCCTATTGAGGAATCAGTGTGGCAGCTTCTGCTCTTATGTAGGATGTGAGTGTCCTTGGCACACAGTACAGAACACCCTATACTTATGCTATAGAAGTGGTTGTTTCAGTTCAAGCCTTTCTTGTAGAACCAGACTTTAGTTAGCCTCCCCTTTTTGCTCATAAAACAGTTCCAGGTACAGGTCTTTAAGCTTTAGTTCCAAGAATCTCTAGGTCAGCAAATAGAATTTTACCTCAAATTGTCACCCTAACTGATCTTTAAAATGGGCTTTCATTAGTATTGTGCGGAGCAAACAGACATTCTCCCAAAATCTCTTCCCAACTGACTTCCAGACTGAGCTCCACCTACCGCTGCAGTTTGGGAACCACTGTTGTTTAGGAATGTTAATGGAATAGTGTCAGGGCCTGAAGGCTCAGGTTGAAGTTGCGGACCAAGGAGGAAGCTGTAGACTAATAAACACAGTCTGAGGTAAAAAGAGGTTAAGAAGAAGAAGAAGAGTAGTCAAAGTCAGGCAAAGGTCAGTTAAAGCAGCAAGGTTCTTAGTCAGGATACAGGCCGAAGTCAAGATCAGGAATCACAATAGCAATATAACACACCCAGGAACACAACAAAGTTGAACCTATAATCGGGCAATGACTGCAGGCCTCTGGCATCCTTTTATAGGCGAGTTTTCACGCCAAAACGCTGGCGTCATGACGTCGGCAACATGGCGCTGCGCCCAGACTGGTGCCAGCGTCCACGCAGTTCCCCCTGGCTACCGCCATCTTGGGGAAGACGCTGGCAGGGAAGGAAGCACCAGGGAGCGTTTCTTACAGTACCCCCTCCTCCATGGTGGGCCTCTGGACCACCAAGACTGGGTTTTAAAGGAAATCTCTTATGGATCCTCCATATAGGTAGTCGAGCGTGAATGTCAGAATGCTTAATCCAGGAGCATTCCTTTGGTCCAAAACCTCTCCATTCCACCAAGTATTGAAGGGAACCTCTCCACTTCAAACTCTTGATGACCATCTACACTTATGAGGGCAGGAAAAGATGAAGAATGACCGAACATTGCGGGCTTAATAAGGGACACATGAAACAAGTTCGGGATCCTCATCTCTGATGGTAACTGAAGACGAACTGCAACTGAATTGATGTATGTATATTTTTATTTGTATAGCGCTCCTTGAGGGCAAAGTACTGTACAGTGAAACAATAAATTAGTATTGACAAACACGGGGTCATTGAAGTAAAAAGTTACAATAGAAATACAATTCACATAAATATAAAATATAATTAAATACATATTAAGTGCTCAATGTCAAGGAAACAAAAGGCTAGAGGACCCTACCCGTAGGGCTTACAGTCTAAATGGGAGGGTAACATACAGAGCGGAGGGGTATTAAGGTGATGTAGGTTACAGTTAAATAAGTGTATATTGATGAGTTTGATTACTGGAAAAGGAACAATTAATTTGGGACCCAGTTTAGGGGATGGAATTTTGAGGTGGATGTTCTTAGTAGAAAGCCACCCTTTGTCTCCAAGTGCATACTAAGGAGGAGGAGAACGCTTCTTGTCGGCAAACGTTTTTTGAGCAATGGAACTTTTCTCCAGGTTGGCCTTAGTAGCTTGCCAGATTGCAGACATGTGATATACTCGGTCATTGGCTGCTGGTACATTGGTGAGACGTAAATCTTGAGGAAATGCCAAAGGATGTTGACCATAGACACAGAAAAAAGGTGATCTTTCAGAAGAGGCATGTAGAGAATTATTATGAGCTAATTCGGCCTAAGGAAATAGATCAGCCCAGTCATCTTGGTACAAAGAGATGTGACATCTTAAAAACTGTTCAAGTGCTTGATTGACGCGTTCTTAGGCTCCGTTGGATTGAGGATGATAAGATGAAAAAAATTTAACTGAACTATTGAGGGATTTGCATAACGATCTCCAAAATTTAGAACAAATTGTGAGGCTCTGTCGGCAACAATTTCAGCGGGAAAGCCATGGAGGCGAAAATATGTTGGATGAATAATTTTGAGAGTTCCATTTTTGAGGGTAATTTGCGGAGAGGAATAAAATGAAAAAAGCCATTTTACTGAACCTGTCAATTACTATCCAAATGACTGTGTAACCCTCGGAAAGATGAAAGCTCCACAATAAAGTCCATGGCTAAATGTGTCCAGGGTCGAGAGGGAATGGGTAGCGGCATCAGGAGTCCCTTGGGTGATGAATGACAGGATTTGGAAGCAGTACAAATGGAGCAGAAAGATACAAAGTCTTTGACATCTTTCCGTAACGAAAGCCACCAAACAAGACAATAAATCAATTGTTTTCTTGATCCCAGGATGGCCAGATTGTTTGGAATTTTGTGATTGGCGAAGAATGGTGTGACGAAGATCTGGTGGTACACAGGCCACTCCAATCAGTGCATTGGATGGTGCAGCAGATTGTGCCGATAGGATTTGAGGTGCCATTGAAGGGAATAAGGCAGCTACAATTTTTGCTGGAGGAATAATAGGGTTGTTATCTTTCGAGCAAGAATCCAGCAGAACGAAACTTTAAAATAATGCATCCGCCTTTTTATTCCTGGAACCAGGTCGGAGTGTGATGATGAAATTAAAACGTGAGAAGAATAATGCCCATTGAGCTTGTCTGGGATTAAGACGTTTAAGAGCTTGAATGTACTCTGTAAATTCTTGTGGTCAGTAAATATTGTTACTGGTATCGTAGAGCCTTCCAGCAAATGTCTCCATTCCAATTTAACTGCCAAGAGTTCTCGATTGCCCACATGATAATTTTGTTCTGGCAGAGAGAATTTTTAGAAAAGAATGCACAGGGGTGAAGTTTCCCATCGCTGAGTTGTCTTTGGAAAAGAACTGCACCAGCACCCACATCAGAGGCATCAACTTCAATGAAGAAAGGGAGAAGAGGAACTGGATGTTTGAGCATAGAAGCAGAAGAAAAATACTTTTTTAAAGACTCAAATGCTTTCATTGCTTGTGGAGTCCAGCAATTAGGCTACCCACCTTTGCAGATGAGGGCCAGGATTGGAGCAATTCTTTAAGAAAAGCCTTTGATGAACTGCCTATAATAATTGGCAAAGCCGATGAATCTTTGAATGGCTTTGGTGCTCGTAGGAAGTGGCCACTCTTGAATCGCAGAGATTTTGGTGCAGTGAACTGAGTGCTCCCAACTCCCTTGCACAACCAGAAAATTCAGGGAGGAGGAAGTGGAACCGATGGGTGGGACTGGTAGACATTTTTAATAAAGTAACCAGAATCACACGTTTATAAAGTACATTCTTGTTTTTTTACATAATTCTCCTTTAATGATGTATTATTATATATATTATATATATATAAATATATATTAATGCTATTTTTTCATGTAGTGGGACCAGCCGGGTGCACTGTGCTTGGTGTTTGATGTCACAAATGAGAGCTCGTTCAGTAGCTGTGCTAAGTGGTTGCAGAGAATTCGAACGAAGACATACAGCCCTCAGCTCCCAGATTGGTGTCAGAAAATATAACGTTCCTTATGTAGCGTGCATATGGACAACATAATTTCTCGTTATGTGTGTCACAGAGTGAGAGCTTTGGAGAAAAGGGCCTTATTTACTACACAAACTACATGACCTTTTGTATATCTCAGACAAATCGGTGTCACAATTTATAGGTGCTTACACACAGGCATACTAGGTGTTATGAGGGGATGGCATAAACGCATTCTACATGGCAAATCTATGCCCATTTGGGTTCCTTTAAATGAAGCCATAGATTATACAGAAAATATGTGATATAAGTATATTAGAATTCACAGGGGTTCCTTGCCCATAAAGTGGCATGAGGCTGCAGGCCTCTGTTTTTTTATACAGGACATAGCATTCTGTTGTGACATAATATATTCATATTTTATAACAAGGGGTACATTATTTTTGTCACACAACTCACATCACTAAGCACTTACTATATGTTATGATATGAATGAAGATATTGACAACGACTGTGCATTCTCCTCTATAATTCCTTGCTCCTGTTCCTTCTTCCAGTCGGCTAATTGTTCACTACCTCTTTCCTTTTGTAAGGTGTGCTGGTGGGTAACAAGACAGACATGGCAGGCCACAGAGCAGTGGAAAAGGGGCAGGCGAAAGAGTGGGCTGCAAGCAATGGACTGGAGTATTTTGAAACTTCAAAATTAACCACTGATCATTTTTATAAAGGTTTAATGCGAAACTTGCAGATTGCAAGCCCATGTCACTAGATTGTTTACCCTAATGGAGCTGCACACTGACAAAATTTGCTCTCTAACTGGGGAAAACAAAACAGACACTGACAGTGTTGACACCAGGCAGACTGTTGCCTGAATCTGCTGCCAGCACCTGTCCCTTGTAGTCCACAACCACAACAGGGCCTGAGGAAAGCATCATAGTGGAACCTCTTTATTTGCTCTTTCTCAGGGTAATGCTACCATAAACATCTGAGCAGAGTGTATGTTTTGGCCAAGATTTTTTGTTGTGAGTGGTGAGAGAAAAGAAATGGGTAAAAAATCCAAAACAGGAAAGAACTAAACAGGCAAATAAAATTTACAGACTGTATGACATGTTCATAAGTGCATCATGTTTCAGTTGTTACAGTGTGCTTTGCGGTTCATGTCATACTCTTCATGCAGTATATCACAGTTTGCCTGAAATGTGTAGTTTTCCCCTTAGTAAAACTGGAAGGAGCAATACAATAATTGTAGGCAGAAGATAGTGGTGCTCAGGTACATTATAGTCTAAAATTCAACAGATAGGAATCCATGTTATTGATTCTGATCGTGTGATTAATTGCTGCTTTACAGAAAGAACTAGAAAACTTTGAGCAGCCAATTCAAGCACTGGCAAAAGCTTTTCATCAACTATACAGGAAAGAGTGGAGCATTTCCAGAGCCTGGTGTAGTGTTGCAGCAGGACTTTCATCAGCAGTCACTGCACCCCTGGTACCTCTAATGAGACAACTCCTAAATCTGGTATATTTGGATTCATTGCATGCTCATAATGGAGACTGTCAAGGCCAGAGAAAGAGTCATAATCAATCCAGGAAGTATGAGGTCCCAATGTATTTTTAATGATAATCAGAAACCTGTGACTGTCTTGCTGTTATTCAGCATCATGAAGGCTGTTGGAAGCATACAGTAAACTGTAGTCAGGTGAAGAACCACAAGTTGGACTTCCTAATGAACAATATGTATATTACTCAATTTATAAAAAAGCGTCATTGTAATTAGTATTTTCATCTGGCTTAGCAAGGCAAATGCCCTCTCTCAACTTTCTTTATCTCAAAATTGAAAATGATTTTGTTACTAAAGCGCTACCATTTGGCTGCTGTGTGCCCATGTTCTGGTACTAAGTGGGAAAGGTTGGCATTTATTAGCGATACTGCACAGCTTTACAGGCCATCATTATTAGGAGTATAGCTTATCTTCTACCTGTTGTAAGAAGATTCATATAAATCAATATAAGATATCCTTTATGCATGGTGATGCCATTTTCAGTACAGGAGCCAACGGATGGCACAGAATAATGCATTCTGACTTTCCAGAACTCCAGCTGTAAAGTCTAGCCCATTGGTTGCACTGGCAGTTCTACATGCCGTCTACCTGAGACCTAAGCACCTCCCACATTCAGTGACCCCACCCCCTGTCTGAAGCACCACACAGAGAGACAGAAGTCAGGTTCAAAGAGAATGTCCCTGGTCTGTGTGAAGCTAAGCAAACCAATGTAAGAACAAAATACATTAAAGATAATTATGCAAGTATTCATTTCTGTTATCAGCATAACTGCCATCATCAGCTCTGGTTTTAAACACATGTTGTATGTTGTGTTTCTAAGGAAAACAAGATGCTGACACACGCCAGTCACAGAGGCACATCACCTGTAAATCAGCAGCACCATTGTGTTCATTTCTCTTTAACATTTCAGGTTTTTTTCTAAGCAGCAGGTTGAAGGGCTTATTTTGAGGCCTCCCAGTCAAGCGGCACTTATAGGGAACTTATCATCTAGACCAGTGGTGAACTTGCAGTGTCTTTGTGAGCATCAGTGCAGGCACGCTTGTCTGAACAAGTGGCTTTCCAAGTCGCAGCCTGTTTACTGGTAACTATGCCCCTAAAGAATTTTCCTTTCACACACTCCTCTATTTTATAGTACCCCTGGACCAGTGAATATTATAGAGCAGTGTCTTCTTTTCAGGTAATGTTGTACAGAGCTGGGGGAAAAAGTCATATAATAATACCTTCTGCCTTAAAGAGACTTAAAGAATAGACAGAATACCAGAACTATTAATATGGCTCTTGTTGCATACAAGTATTTATTACCCTTTATAATCATACAGACACATTGCTGATTTTTATAGGAACCACTGTTCCAGAGATAACAGTCAAAGCAGACATGGCAGAAATTGGATCCTTTTATGCTTAGCCTCCTATGTGCCTGCCCACAGCACCAAGAAAATAATCCAAAATGAAAAGGAGGAAGCAATTGCAGCATAGTTCTGCTCATCTACTTTGCCCATTCTTTTATTTTTTTTGTCTTTATAGGAAGGTGACTGCATAACTGCTATACCCTGCACTGCTTATTTGTTTTATCCAATTCCTTCCCCTTCCTTCAGCCCTTTGGTAACAGAAGGGTCCAACTGAGCAACCCAGAGCATCCAATGAGAGGTCATTATTTTATCTGCAATAGACCGATCAAATCTAATTCTAATTGGTTGTTATGGGGTACTGCACTGATGCATATTGGTCCTGTGTTAATAAATGAGTTTACATTGGGTCTTTAGACTGCTCAACTGTTCCTGTCAAGCTACAACCATTTAGGGAGAGCAAGGAGGTAGATTATAAAACAAAGTAGAAGTAGATGTGCCTGGCTTTATGAAGTGCAAAATATTTAATACACATCGGTTCATAAACTGAGTCCTATAATACAGCCAAAGGCAGCAGGAATAATTTATTATAAAACCGGACACAAAAGCATGTCCCTTAGTGCTAATTTAAAGCTTGCACCCCCAAGGCAGGCAGAAGGCAGCCCAGGTGGCTGCTTGTTTGCTTCTTATCCCTGGAAATTTCAGCACACTGGCAATATAAGTTTCATGTTCATATACATTATATACAATATCCCTTTATTTTATAGTTCTGGATACAAGGTGACTGCTGTGAGAGATCACTTTATCTGCACTTTTATATGCCCTGCCTTTAGACAATGTGTGAATGGTACAGCATTCTCTATGAAATAAGTGCAAGTTGTATATTTTAACAAGCAACGTCTGTGTCCTGCTTGTTAGGGGATAAAGTCTGCTGTTGTTCCAAAGGCTGCATCTTCCAATGAGAGCAATATGTACTTTAGCAAATGTTTCCCTTTAAAGGATCAACATTTTACCGCCTGCTAACCTGGTTAGTTAGATACAAGGAGAATGAACAAACCCACCCATTAATACATCTGTCACAAAGAACTTACCTTACCTGACACCTCATGCCATTGGTCCTGAATTATTACTGTTATAGAGCTGCTGAACCTCTGGACTATGCAGTAAGGTCAGCAAGTAAAATACAGAATTTTTTTAGGATTAAGTTATTCTTAGAAATTATCATGTTGAAATATTCCTTAGTTTAAAACCAAACATGTTACTGTGTTTCCTTATAACTGGCTTCTATGTAAAAATATATCATTATCAGTATAGCAGCTCCTGCCCATAAGAAATAATAGATCTTCTGTGCAAAATAACCCCAGTGTGTTTCTCAGCACATTCCCAGGAATATCAAGTGACTACAAAGCCCACATATAAATAGGACATACTGTATTTTCCTTTAAAGTAGGCATTGATTTTTTGCAGATCTGCAGTGTGCATCCACAGTGTGCAAAGCAGGCCGTCCTGATGCATTACCGTGAAGGGAAAGTGACACTTGCAGGTTACTAATAAGGCACCCAAATGACATTACCTCGAGCTGCGGTCATTCCAGTAGCATGATAAGTATCAAAGTAGTCACCTTGCATTATTATATGTCTCCCAGCTCTGGAAAGCCAATAAACGATCATCCTGATTAGCTGCAACAACCAGCTAGTGCCCCCCCATACCAATAGTAATCATTTACACAAGGCAATAACTGGTACATAGTTGAACTCATCACTGACTGCCTTTTGCTGGCACATGGCAAGGTTTCATTGTTGGCAAGCTGCCTTCATTTTTGCAGATTAGTCCTCATTGCAAATGGCTTGTGTCACTTATTTGGCTTCTGGAAGGAAAGCCGTTGAGTTTGGCCCCAGTGAGACATAGAATGCTACAGTCCAGGCCTGGACTGGCAATCTGTGAGTTCTGGCAAATGCCAGAGGGGCTGCTATAAGGTCCTATAGAAAGTCAGTATTTAGTGGGCTGGTGTGGGCTGTTTGGGCCTCTGTGTGGGCTGATTGGGTCTCTATGTACCTGAAATGCCATGGCCTATTTTAATTCTCAGTCCGGACCTGCTACAGTCTCTGGGTAATTCTCATAATGGGTTTATTAAATTCAAAAATGTGATAGAAAACATTGTGCTGATAATACATGCCACCTATGCGGCCGGAGATGCCTCCTAGAATGTTAGTAGCTACATTGTGAAGCTTTCAGGGGAGACATGCAAAATGCAAATTGGAGTGCAGTGATTACTACCCCTCTACAGGCTGAAAATTGGGAACATTTGCCCCAAAAAGCTGGGAAAGGGCTCCCCTAGGCAGTATAGTTACTCAGCTATACTGGTTCACCTTTCAGTTAACGTTTAGTATGTAATAAAATGGCTAATTCGAGGCAACATTTCAATTGGTCTTTTTTTTAGTATTTGAATTATTTGCCTTCCTCCTCTGCCTCTATACTCTTGCTCTGTGAGGCTACAATTTTATATTCTTACTTGTTATGATAATATTGTAATAGGCAAATATGTTGTCAAATTGGGAATTCAATGTAGCTTGTGTTTTTGTTTGCTCTTAGAAGTTGGAGTGCATGCTTTGCCTGATTATTGTCATTTATTATCATTCCGGAGCATGGCCATCATCAACCGTATTGTCCGTATATACTGTAAATACCACTTTCTAAGTCATGGCTCCATTATAATTCACCCTTTAGTGCAAGTAGTCTGTTAGTACCGATGAACAAATAGAGGGCTTCTGCAGCTTTTTCCTCAAGTATTGTAAAACATTCTACAGAATAAATATTGCATTCTAGCTTGCACTATTGCAGCTAATCTATTGGAGATAAAATACCTCTGTAGCTTTCCTTCTCCTGTAAAGGAGTGGTTCACCTTTGAGTTAACTTTTGGGGGCATGTTTACTAACATTGGAGATAAATATCTGGAGAGATTTCTGGAGATGTTGCCCATAGCAACCAATCAGATCTTTGCTTTTGTTTTCTAACTTGGCTGTGGCTGTTTAAATCTAATTGCTGATTGGTTGCCATGGGCAACATCTCCAGAAATCTCTCCAGATATTTATCTCCAATGTTAGTAAACATGCCCTTTAGTATCTTAAAAAAGGGCCAATTCTAAGCAACTTTTCAATTGGTCTTCATTATTTGTACTTCAGTTTTTGAATTATTTCTGACTCCTTTCAGCTTTCAAATGTGAGTCACTGGCACCATCTAAAAAACAAATGATCTGTTAGGCTTAAAATGTATTGGAATTGCTACTTTTTATTACTCCTCATCCTATTTAGGCCTCTCCTATTCATATTTCAGTCTCTTATTCAGATCATGGTTGTTATGTAATTTGTACCCTAGCAAACAGATTGCTGAACCTGCAAACTGGAGAGCTGCTGAATAAAAAGCTAAATAACTCAAAAGCCACACATTATAAAAAATTATAACCAATTACAAATTGTCTCAGAATATCACTCTCTACATCATACTAAAAGTTAAATGAAAGTTGAACAATCCCTTTAATGCATTTGGGCATCTATCGACTTCAATGCTTTTGTGTATTTTTCGCTGTTTCGCAAATTTTGTTTAGCAGCTTTGCATTTATTTCAAATTTTTCGACTAAGTGAAACGGACAGATTCACTCATCACCATCTATTAGAGTTGGCCCCGGATCCCAGCAATTCTGCCAAATCCTAATAATCATTCAGTACTGGAAACAGTGGCGATATTGTGGCTATTAGGAAGCACATTCTTTCAGTTTAGTCTGGTTTTCAGTGTAGGACACCTGAGCTGTTGCTGCCATCTCCTGTTGGGTGCTGTAGCAGCAAGCCAGGGAAATGATGCCTTAGAGAGACAGCTTCAATAGAACTGGAATATACGTACAGGTGTGGGATCCGTTATCCGGAATCCCATTATCCAGAAAGCTCAGAATTAGAGAAAAGGCCGTCTCCCATAGACTCCATTTTATCCAAACAATCCAAACTTTAAAAAGGGATTTCCTTTTTCTCTGTAACGATAATATGGTACCTTTTACTTGTACAAACTAAGATATAATTAATCCTTATCGGAAGAGGAACACGTCTATTTGGTTTATTTTATGTTTACATGATTTTCTAGTAGACTTAAGGTATGAAGAACCAAATTATGGAAAGATCCATTATCCAGAATGCCCCAGGTCCCAAGCATTCTGGATAACAGGTCCCATACCTGTATTTGTAGCCTTGATTGTACCCATTTCCTCTAATAAAATCATATTCTGGCTAATATTGTAAATCCCTAGCAGCATCTGTATAAAAAGAAGGAGCAGGGTCTCAAAAAATCATGTGTGTTGAGGGCAGCAATGAGAGCCAAAATACAAGTTGCAATGTTCCTGAATTCTGTAGTTCATGGCATACCATGTGTTAACAATATTGCAAATAAATCTAAAACTTTAATTTGTTTGTTTCCATCAGTATAGGAGATGATTCTAATGGGCAGGTTCATATATAATGAATTCTTCAAACGAGTCCAGATTCCCTTTCCTTCTTATAAAAGAGTCATCAATAAATCTATAGCACCTTATCAGGTAATCAGAGCGTGGAGATGTAATATATTGCAAAAGAAGAAGCTAAACAAGACCCACTGACATGCGTGTGACTGGAAAATAGAATGTATGTTCAAAGCAAAAATGTCTTACCTGACATGATTTCATTTATTGCTACCTTACTGTAAGATGTGAAACTCTGTATAGATGGGTCCATAGTCTTGCTTCTCCAAAGACCAGTCACCAACCCTGTCACTAAATATCCAGTCTTTTTGGCATTGACCATCTTCTATCTTTCTCTCTCACTCTCTCCCCAGATTAAGTAAGAGTTTGGTGTCTTCCCCCTATTTCACATTTTACTATTTCTATAACCCTGAAAACTTGGCACATCCCAACTAGACTACTGTAACCTGACCTGTACTGTAACTGACCTCCCTAACTTCCATTTATCCCAACTGCCAGTCCCGGACTGGCAATCTGTGGGTTCTGGCAAATGCCAGAGGGGCTGCTATAAGGTCAGTATTTAGTGGGCTGGTGGGGGCTGTTTGGGCCTCTATGTGGGCTGATTGGGCCTCTGTGTACCTGAAATGCCAGGGCCTATTTTAATTCTCAGTCCGGACCTGCCCACTGCAGTCTGTATTAAATACTGCTGCAAGATTTCACCTCCTCATGTTCAAAAGGGTACAATCCCCATTTCTGCTGAAGTCCTTATTGTGGCTTCCCATAAAACAAAGAATAACTTTGTTTTATGGGAAGCAAACACTAAATTCCTCCTCAAAAAATTCACTCCTCTGCACCTTACTAAATCTCTTCCTTTGTGTCTCCATACATTCCTGTCCAACTCCTCATCTCCTCTCAGAGCAACCGATTTGTCACCACCCACTAATACTACTTTTCCCACCTTAAAAGTTTTGCCTTGCTGTTCCTTACACTAGGAATGTCATCCCTGAATTCCTTCATAGAGAATCTCCAGAATCTCCAGAATTAAACTGAAAGGCTAACTCTTGGAACACTCTCTTAACACGTGGAGTGAAGTATCACCCGCTGTAACCCACAGCACTTAATATCCTCCTATTTGTGAATGTAAGTTACCCAACCACTTAGATTGTAAGATGTATGGGGAAAACTTGTGTGCCATACTGTATCACTTAGACTCCCCCCCATGATTAAAATCTCTTACCTGATACCCTGGGCCACTGCTCATGAATAAAAGACTGAATATGAATAGGAGAGGCTTGACTAGAAGACTAAGTAATAAAAAGTAGCAATAACAATTAGTGATCAGCAAATCTCTCCCGTTTCGGTTTGGCGGAAAATTGGCGAATTTCCAGCGAAATTCACAAAACTGCGAAAAAATTTGAGAAACGTGAATTTTGCCGCCAGTGTCAATTCCGACACCTTTAAAGTCAATGGGTGCCTTTAATTGATGCCAGTGTCGGAATTGTTTCCGGCGTCAAAAATATCTTGCTGGATTTATTCGCCAGCGGCGAAACGTGGAAATTCACTGTGAATTGGCGCCTGGTGAATAAATTCGCCCATCACAGATAACAATACATTTGTGGCCTTTCAGAACATTTGTTTTTTTACATAGGGTCAGTGACCCCCATTTCAAAGCTGGAAAGAGCCAGAAGAGTAAAGCAAATAATTTTTAAAAAAACTAGGAAAATTAAATAATGAAAACTAACTAATAAGTTGCTTAGAAGTGTTTATTCTATATCATACTAAAGGACACACATACTAAGGTGTGAATTTTGTCTTTGTCTAACTTCACCAAAGTTAAGCTTACTTCTCCAGGTGTATTTTCATAAATTCATCTCATATTTCCTAAAAATCGTAAGTTCACTTTATCAAGAGAAATGTGGTGAATTTTCTCCTGTGTTAAATCATCTGTGAAAGTTCACCTGGAGGAGTGAGGTGAACTTTGGTGTAGTTAGATGAAAAACAAATTCACACTTCAGTTTATATATCCCTTAGTATATTCTCTTTTTAGTAAATTGGCAATGTTGAGGAGAATCTTCATTTTGGGAAACTACTCCAAATTTCACCCCTTTAAAGGGGGGAGGTTCACCTTCGAAACAATTTTTTAAATTCACTTGTTTTCAGTTTGTTTACTAAAAATAAAGACTTTTTTTCAGTTACTTTTGTTTGTTACTGTATTTCCAAAATTAAAGTATCATGTTCCTCCCTCTGGTGTTTCAGTGAAAAAATGAAACTTTACACTTCAATATTAAAAAGATAAATAGAAAGTAATTGAGAAAAGATGGTAATATATGCTGGGCTTGTGCTGTATTATGATACACAATACTGAGACAGGGTGCTTTGTTTTCAGAAGCTGAATTGGTGGCCAAGAAAACTCATGTATAATTTTCATTTTGGGGTCCCTACAGGTCACATACTATGTTAATCTGTGCATACCGGGCATCAAACTGTTCAGCGGAAAGACATTCTCATATACAGTAACTGATATGGCACCACCAAATCAGTTACTGCGTAAAAGGGATGACCGACCTTCAATGTGGGGTATAACCTCCAATAAATCACATGATGCAGAGAGTTGCAGTTTAATCTCATTCTCTTAATTTGTCATGGCCTTCAGCAGAACAGTAGCACAGAGCTCAATCTTCCAGCCTTTTGCAGAACATTACCATCAATTAAAAATCCCACTCTTCATGCAGCACCACATTCACTCCATTATTACACCTGTATTGTTAATCATATTTTGCTCATATCTCTTCTTTTAGTATTTTACATCCTATCTCTAAAATATCAATAGAGGTCACATCCTCTTCGACAGTCTCTCCTGAGACCTGCCAGGGCACAATGGCTGCTGCAAAGGAACATCCAATTTATAACATCTTAACTCTATAACCTTGTGCTTGTCATAAAACATTTGACATTTCCATGAACACTTTGTCTCACATCCATTCTCCACACCTCCTACACACACTTTGTTATTTAATTTGTGCATACTAACCCAAACATATTTTCAATTTGAACTTTCTCTTCAGAGTGAACAGCTAGTCTACTCAGGTACAATGGCTTGTTGTGGGAAGAACAACCCATTAACCATCAAACATTATCATTCCATATCAACTTTACTTAGAAGAAACATTGGGACAGGGACACAACCTCACAGTGCGCTACAAGGCCCAAAACGTAGTCACTGATGCATCTCAGTGCAATTTCCAATGGCACGTAGTACTCAAAACACTTAACCTTACGGTTTAACCAAAAATAGTGGGCACTGGTACGGCCCTCACACTTAGTCCAGTGGCCCTTGGATTTTAGCCCTCCTAGATCATGCAGTGGAACCACACCTTAGTGTCAGTGAAGGAAAAGTAATAGTCTGGATTCAGCATCTCCGTCTTGCGGCCACCTGGTAAAGCAACTTCTACACTGAGAAAGCGCAATGGTGTCCTCTTGCCAATGACTTTAAAGGTGTGTCTCATGATTGTGCATCCCCACCACCATAGGCAGCAGCTCACTGATTTCCTGCTGCGCCCATCCAGTCTTGATGCCACACTGGCCACATATCTGTACCATCAGCGCTATACCAGCTTCTCTGCAAAGGCTCCAGTCCACAGATACTGGAAACCCATGACCTGGGTAGTATTTGCCTGTAATGGCTGACACAGCTGCCACTCTGTCGCATTCTGCTCATCTGCCAGCCACTGATCTGTTGGTCCCGACATCTTGACTCGGGTACAATGCTCGACCTCCAACCGCGTGCACTTGGGAGCATCCACCTTTGACTCACTACTTTCCAAAATGGTCTCTACAGTCCCTCTCTGGGGTGCAGTCCTCTTCTGCTAGAAGACTTTCCTCCAGACCTGCCCCTTCACTCCCGTGGGCAGCGACATTTGCAGCAGTCTGCCCATACTTCTGTACACACCTCCCCGACCTGACCTTTGGCACCAACCTTTAGCCCACACCTTTGGTTGGGGATAATAATTTTGCCCAACAGGTGCCCTTTAAGGTGCCTGTTTTTTGCACTTGCTTCTTGCACCCCAAGGTTGTGTCAGTTTGCACCACTTCACACACTTGTGCATATGTCATGTAATGATCATAACAATAGGAGACCTGGTAGTGAAGGGAGATTTAAACTCTGAATGAAACTGCAGGTTGTGAAAAGGGAGGAGGTGTAAATAGAGTATAAAAAGGATGGTCATATAACAAGGCATTTAGGAAATTCCACAAATATAAAGACATTTTAGCACAAGCCATCGTGATTTAGATCTAGATATGAAATGATGTCACGGAACTCAGCTAAATTAACAAGTTGCAGAGTAAACTGCTAGATGCTTGGTTACAACATCAGCAAAGAAGGATGGGGAGATAAAAATATGGGAATGAGAAGGAGCAGGAATGAGCAGGAGAACTGTTACTTTTGGGCCTATACCTCTCTAGTTAAGGACCATGAGGAACAGAATGGCAGCTTTGTAAAACAAAAACAGATATCAATGTTGTTGCTAAAGGATTAAATGCTTCAGCAGCAGGGGTGTAACTACAGAGGAAGCAGACCCTGTGTCTGCAGGGGGTCCAGGAGGTCCCATAAGGTCCTAATTAATGAGCAATTTCAAAATATTAGAGTTTTTCTTGAAAACTTTTCACCCCTCATCTGAGTGGTTTCTTCAGTTCAACTGAAGTGGTAGAGAATTCCCTGGCATTTAGTAGTAAAGTCACAGGCACCAATCACAATGGTTCCATTGAACTTCAGAAAGGTGTTGGCTAAAACTCACAGTTGTGTGCCATCTGTGAGTTTCAGCCAACACCTTACTAAAGTAGAAACAGCTCATGTTTAAATTGGATTGGATTGAATTGAATTGGTCAAATACAACAAGCATCTATTTATTTTACATAGCAGGTGGGATTCTAGGCTCCATGGAGGTTAGACATCCAGAAAAGGCCACAGAAGTAATGGTGACCAACAATCACTGCCTCTTAAGTCATGGAATTTCACAAATAGGGGTTATGATCAGTGATCTGCAATTTAACTGCAACAGCATGCCTCCCGCACTGTTTAGCTCTTTGGGAGAATAAGTAAACTTTTTTTCAGAGAATAACAACATTAGATACATCTCAGGATTTACAAAAAATGGCCATATATGATTTCTCTGTGTGTTTTGCAGTCTTTTATTTGAGCACCAGCTGGTTTAGTAGCACCAACTTCCTTCTGCTCCAAAGTGTGCTGTCATATTTGGATCTCATCTACAAGAAGTGTGGGTCTCCCATATCCAAGGAAAATTTTGAAGAGAGGGCAGTTCATAGAACATGGAAGGGGGTTATTTAGTGGACAGGGATTACCCAAGGAGCACCTTTGTGAACAAGCTGTTCATTCATCTGACCTGGACATCAGGTTCTTCTGTACCTATTTTGATATAACAATGTGCCCCAAACAGCTGTTCAGTTCAGCTGTTCAGTTCAGGACTGAGGGTTAGCTATTTACCATTTATATATTCTACAGACTATATGCTATTCCATTGGACCCTCCTTATGTAACTTCAGCCATGGACACTAATCTTCACTGTTTAAATAGCACAGTGCTACTTTTGCAAGTTACAGGAACAGTGTTTTTAAAATAGTTTGGTTTCAGACCAGTAATCTTTAAGTATTTTACGAAAAAAAGCTCATAATGGTAGAAGTGACCAAGTGGAAGACAGTATTGAATTCGTAAGTGACAGTAGGAGGCAAAAGAGAAAATGAGGATTAGTCTTTAAGTCAGTAAAGGATCACTGCCATGTGGTTGTATAGTCATTGCTAAACATACTATTTCACATGTGTGTTTCTATGAAATATATATTTAAAATGTCTGATAATCTCCCAGTAGGAAGAACTGGAGACCAGCCTCGCAATGCATCAAACTGGATAACTGGAAACTAAGGAGACTGCGTGAAACATATACTGTAGCAATCTGTCCATAATCACTTTGATGGGATATCAATGCGGAAGAGTAACTTCATTGATATGATGCAAAATCCATCACAAGAAATGACCAAGCAAAAGTGATTCCATGGATATCCATAAGTCCATTAAAGCCATAGTCACCATTGGAAGCTGGGTGAAAAGGTTACCTATTTTGAAGATGGACCTACTCTGCTGAGTCCTTAAACTGGGGGCCCTCATGTGCCAATGGCAAACCTTAAATCAGCCACCAGAGACGCTGCAGAACCTACAGGTAGTGTTTTGTCTGTGACACCTTGTAAGTCTCCCCCATATAATGGAGCTCACTTATAGGAACAAACTGTGACCACCACCAAACTTCAAGCACAGCTGCATGTGTAGTTTGGTTGCTCATTGAAGAAAACTACGTGAGCTTTGGTGGTGCTGGTGGTGTTAAAGCTCATATAAACAGAAAAATCAACCTTTCTTGAATCAAATGCAGCCTCTCCAACCAAATATAGGACAAACACCTTCCCTGATCAATATATCTGTTGGCTGTGGAAGGATATTCTTGTGGACGTTCCCTCCATGCTGTTTATACTTTAGATCCCAGCATCATCCAACAGCAGGAGGCTGTAAGATATGGTTGTGGTTTGAGGTTCAGGATCCATGACTGATATTGTTTTATGTAAAACTGTGATGTGAAGTCCAGCCTCCTACATTACAATGACTAGTGCTTCTGTAACCAACGGATTTTAGGTAGGATATTTTAGATTAGATATTTTTAACATTTCATATACGTGGTTCATATGACCCCTGTCCCTACCACTAACCCATAATACATGTTGCAGCAGACTGGTTACAGTTGATGGCTCATTACAGTGAATAACAGGGCACCAGACAGTCTAGCATATTTATCAACTATTGCCATTTGTAACTGCATCTGGACATTAACCCATGGCACATATATATAATATAATTCCACACTCACTCACCCTGACTCTCCGTAGCTGAATGCCCGGTACACAATAAAGGAGGAATCAGCAATCTCCCTTTACTAAAATGGAAAGGACGTTCACTGGCACTCAAAGCAGGTGCAAGCCTTGCAAAGTTTATTGGGGAAGTGCAACATTTCGGGGTAAGTACCCTTCAAGCATAGAGATCAGTGATGAGTACATTGACTTATAACTCCACCCAGTAATTAGTAACCTATGACAGACAATTAAATGTTTGCTTTCATTGTTCAACCTGCAGCTGTCTTATAAAAAATAGTCACTGACTGTGGGTTACTGTCCAGGTACAAATATGTTTTTATAAATGAGCAAAAGTGGCTTGTGGGGCTAGTTGGGGGAGTAACTTGGTATCTCTAGACCAGGGGTCCCAAACCTTTTTTGAAACTGAGCCACATTCAATTGTAAAAAGAGTTGATGAGCAACACGCATATAAGATGTTCCTGTGGGTGCAAAATAAGGGATGTGATTGACTATTTGGTAGCCATTATGTGGACTGGCAACCCACAGGAGGCTCTGTTTGGCAGTACATTTGTTTTTTATACAACCAAAACTTGACTCCAAAGCAGAAATTCAAAAAGAAACAGCTGTTTGGAGGCTACTGGGAGCAACATCCAAGGGGTTGGGGAGCAACATGTTGCTCACGCGGCACTGGTTGGGGATCACTGCTCTAAACCCTCTCCCCATGGGGTGCTCTGCTACCAACGTCTAGACTGAACTGATCATTTTGTAATGCCAATGCAACAGCACCACTGCTTATTGTATAGAGCTCATATTTTTGCCAGAACTATTTCTTTTAGAAGAACTTATCAGTGGAAGAAAGATATGTAAGTTAGTACTTATATTATTATAGTTCAGTCAGAATGTACCGTAGATTATTAAGATGAACTTATACAAAGAGGGCAATGGGAGAGTGCCAAGGCCAACCATAGCCAAAGAAAAGCACAGTGGAAGTGCAACAGATCAATGCATCTTCTCCATATTATATTAGGAACCCATTTTGCCAGTCTATGGAGAATATAAGCAGAGGTAAGCAGTTAGGACACCATATGGGCTTTGCCTTGATGTATCTATGTATGCTTACAGTATCCTTGATTAAAAACAGTCCCCTAGGTCTTGCCACTTCTTAAACATACGTCCATGTATTGTGTTCAGAACAGGTCCAACAGACTTCAGTGGACTAAACCTTTTTGTTTTTCAAAATATATTTGGGCATAATTGCATAGGAATTGATTATCTTAAAGGAATACTGTCATGGGAAAACATGTTTTTTTTCTAGATGCATCAGTTAATAGTGCTGCTCCAGCAGACTTCTGCACTGAAAGCCATTTATCGAAGGAGCAAACTGTGTTTTTATGTTTAATTTTGATATCTGACATGGGGCTAGACATATTGTCAGTTTCACAGGAGCCCTCAATCAGCGTACTGAACATTTGAGTGATATCACCCCTCCCCCAGTAGCCTAACAACAGAACAATGGGAAGTTAACCTGAGTTCCCTAACACAAGATAACAGCTGCCTGGTAGAAATGAGAATATCTACCAGGCAGATAGAGGACATTATAGGCAAATAGCAGGGGATCTTTTTACCCATAAAGTGGATCACTGTACCAGAGGCCACCCCTTTAGACTAGAAGAAAATAACTTTCATTTGAAGCAATGTAGGGGGTTCTTTACAGTGAGGTTGTGGAATGCCGGGTGATGTTGTGATGGCTGATTCAGTTAATGCACTTAAGAATGGCTTGGATGATTTCTTGGACAGACATAATATCAAAGGCTATTGTGATAATAAACTCTATAGTTAGTATAGATATGGGTATATATAATTTATGTGAAAGTAGGGAGGGGTGTGTGTATGGATGTTGGGTTTTCATTTGGAGGGGTTGAACTTGGTGGACTTTTTAACTATGTAACTATGTAATAGTAAAAATCCAGGTCCCACTGCAACACCTTCATTTACATTGAGTTGGAGAAAACATCAGCCTGTCAGAAAGCAGTTCCATCCTAAAATACTGGTTCTTTCTGAAAGCACACAGGCAGGCAAAATGACCTGAGATAAATAATATCATGACAGAATTCCTTTAAAGGTGAACCTACTTTCTATCTGACCTGCAGTTTATTGTCCCTTCAGTAGATGGTAATGCACTAAAGAAGGTATATTGTGGGCCCCAAACATTCTGGAAGGTTTGCATTTATGCATATGAAATGGCTGGCTAAATTGTTTGTCTTCATGTAAGTTAAATAATATGGTACTGGGTCCCACAGCAAAATAATGTATAGTAAAGGCCCCCTCTTACCAAAGCCTTGATAAAGACGATCGATTTTGAACACTAATATGAAACACAAGCATGAGTCTGGACCATCATGAAATACCATATGTTGTATTTCTGTGCTTCTGCCTTCTGTGCTTACATCCCAACAGAGCAATGACAATAAGCACAGTCTCCATGAGACCACAAGAGGCACCATTGTTGTTGTTGTTTCAGGAATGCCTCAGCTGAGGAATATCTCATGGCTCTCGGTAGCAAATCACAACTAATGCAAAAAGCATGTATGGGTGCAAATACCTTTTATGAAAGGTGTCAAAGCGTGTTTAACTTTGCAGCCACAATTCAGTAGTCCTAAGGACTTTTTTCAGTTGCTGTCTAGTTTTATTTTACACGTTTAGATCTGAGTTTGAAGGATCATTTTTCACTTATTTCCTGGGGGCAACCCAATAAGCAGGAAGTAAGGGGCTACATATGGTAACATTTGATACGCTATGCTCAGCAGCTCAGCCCTATTAAGCATACTTTCTGAGCTTTACTCTTACAGTTGGTACAACAGTTGCTGACGATCCTCTGAAGCAGCTGAGAAATGCATTGCTTAATGCAACAATTTGTAATTGTTTAAAGAGTTACCAACCTGGATACTAGTACGATGGATTGGTGCCAAAGTTTGAGCGCAATGGCGTCATGACGCTGACGCTGGCATCCTGACGCTGGTATTTAGACGCCGATGCACATTCTGATGCCGGCGACCATTGCGTCGCCGGCGACCAATTGGCGGGCGAGAAGACGCTGGCATCATAGCGCTGCGACCAGCAGGATCCACATGGAAAGGCAGGGAGTCGCCATTTTGGACACTGTCGCCATCTTGGACGCCATCACAATCTTCTATGTGAGTGACTTCCATTTCCATTACAGTACCCCCTTCATTAGGGGGGGCCTCAGGACCACCATGACTGGGACTGGATGGAAACTGTTTGTGAAATCTTTGGATAAGAAGGGGAGCATGGACGTCAGAATCTCTCACCCAGGAGCACTCCTCGGGACCGAACTCCTTCCACTCAATCAGGTACTGCAACACACCTCTGGAGATTCAGGAATCCAGAATTCTTTTAACTTCAAACTCCTGGTGCCCATCAACAAGGAGTGGGAGTGGACTTGGGAGTGGCTTGAGAAGAGACACATGGAAGACATTAGGAACCCGCATCTCTGGGGGAAGCTGAAGACGAACAGCCAAAGGATTAATGATTTCGACAATTGGAAAATTACCGATGAACTTGGGAGCGAGTTTGGGAGTAGGCACTTTCAGACGGATGTTTCTTGTAGATAACCAGACTTTGTCACCAAGATTATATTGAGGGGAAGATAACTTCTTTTGAGAAAGAGAACACTTTTCCAAATTGGCTTTAGTGGCTTGCCAGATAGCGAGCATGTGAGCGGTTTGAACATTGGCAGCAGGAACGTTCGTGAGAAGGAGATCTTGAGGGAATGCTAGGGGATTCTGACCATAGACACAAAAGAATGGGGACCTCTCGGAAGAAGCGTGCATAGCATTGTTGTGAGCAAATTCAGACCAAGGGAGTAGATCTGCCCAGTCATCCTGACACAAAGACACATGGCAACGAAGAAATTGCTCTAATGCTTGGTTGACTCTCTCTGCAGCTCCATTGGATTGAGGGTGGTAGGCAGAGGAAAACTGAAGAGAGATGTGAAGTGCTTTACACAAAGATCTCCAAAATTTGGAAACTAATTGAGAACCTCTGTCGGACACTACTTCAGCCGGAAATCCATGAAGGTGAAAGATTTGCTGAATAAATAATTTTGAAAGTTCTTGAGCGGAAGGCAGCTTGCGAAGAGGAATGAAATGGGCCATCTTGCTGAACCTGTCGATCACAACCCAAATGATCGTATGCCCATGGGAGATAGGTAAATCCACAATGAAATCCATCGCCAAATGAGTCCAAGGTCGAGAGGGAATGGGTAATGGAAAAAGCAGTCCCTTAGGAGGGGAATGTCCAGACTTAGAGGTTGCACAACTGGAACAAGAAGAAACAAAGTCCTTAACGTCCTTCCGGAGTGAAGGCCACCACACCAATCGAGACAAGTTCAGTAGTCTTCTTAATCCCAGGATGGCCGGCCTGTTTGGAGTTATGGGACTGAGACAGGATGGAGTGACGAAGTTCAGGAGGAACAAATGCAACTCCCAAGGGAGTATCGCCAGGAGCAGAAGATTGTGCAGATAACAGTTGGGAAGCCATGGTAGGAAATAAAGCAGCAATGATCTTGGTAGGGGGTACAATGGGTTCAGGATCCTCAGAACAAGAGTCTTCAGGAATGAAGCTTCTGGAAAGAGCGTCTGCCTTCTTGTTTCTGGAACCAGGGCGGAACATGATAACAAAGTTGAAACGTGAGAAGAAGAGTGCCCACCTAGCTTGCCTGGGATTAAGGCGTTTGAGAGACTGGATGTATTCAAGGTTTTTATGATCAGTGAAGATAGACACTGGCACAGAGGAAGCTTCCAACAGATGTCTCCACTCTTCTAGCGCTAATTTGACAGCCAACAGCTCACGGTTTCCCACATCATAGTTCTGCTCGGGAGAAGAAAACTTTTTAGAAAAGAAAGCACAAGGATGCAATTTCCCATCACACGAAGATCTTTGGGATAATACAGCTCCAGCCCCAACATCCGAAGCATCAACCTCAATGAAGAACGGTAGAAGAGGGTCAGGGTGTCTAAGGATTGGAGCCGAAGAAAAAGAATCTTTGAGAGTTTTGAATGCTTCCAAAGCTTGAGAGGACCATCATTGAGGTTTCCCACCTTTCCGGATGAGGGACAGGATTGGAGAAATCTTAGACGAGAAGCCTTTGATGAATTGTCCTGTCTCTGGATAGCTTTGGTGCTGGTGGGGAGGGGCCAATCTTGGATCACCAAAACTTTTGCTGGGTCCATCTTGAAGCCTTGTTGGGAAATAATGTACCCTAGAAAGGGAATAGAAGAAACTTCAAAGGAGCATTTTTCAAGTTTGGCGAAAGGTTATCCCGCACCTGGATCCGATGTTCAACAAGATTCGAGGAAAAGATTAGAATATCATCCAAGTAAACGACTGCACTTTGGCCTAACAAGTCCCGGAAGATGTCGTTAACAAGTTCTTGAAAAACCGCAGGAGCGTTACAAAGTCCAAAGGGCATCACGAGATACTCGTAGTGCCCGTCACGAGTATTGAACGCGGTCTTCCATACATCACCCTCTCTGATTCAGATGAGATTATAGGCTCCACGAAGATCTAGCTTGGTGAAAATGCTGGCACCCTTGAGCTGATCAAATAACTCGGATATGAGGGGTAGAGGGTAGCGGTTTTTCACAGTTATTTTGTTCAAGCCATGGTAGTCGATGCAAGGTTTCAACAAAGAAGAACCCCGCACCAGCAGGAGAAGAAGATGGACGGATGAAGCCTCTTAGGAGATTTTCCTGGATGTACTCTTTCATCATGAAATTTGTCAAGGAAGGCTTGAGTAGAAATGGTCTTAGAGGCAAACTGGATCTGTACCAGAAGAAGAAAACGATGAGCAGAGGATTGGGGAAGATGATCAATTCCGCCCAGGTAAGTTTCCCCAAACTTACCTAGGGGTTGGGGTTTCCCGGCTTCACAGGGCACTCATGGGCAAAATGTGATTTGCCCCCGCAGTATAGACAAAGTCCTGCAGCCCTTCTCCGCAATTTTTCCTGTTCAGAAAGACGAGCACGACCAATCTGCATAGGCTCTTCAGTGGGAGTGGGAGAAGAAACAGGAACAGAAGCCGAGGAAGGAGATGCAGCAGCGCTGGGGAGCAAAGGTCTCTGGAAGCGAGGAGCCAGGATGGGTTGGAACTTCCTTACCTGCTCTCAGCTTGGTGCTCCCTTTGTCGAGTATCTACCTTGACTGCCAGGGCAATAAGATCCTCCCAGTGTGTAGGCAACTCACGGGAAACTACCGTATATACTCGCGTATAAGCCGAGTTTTTCAGCACCCAAAATGTGCTGAAAAACTCAAACTCGGCTTATACGCGGGTCATACCTCCTTCCGCGGCCCCAGCAGGACTGCCTGTGACTGCCTGTGTCGCCGCCCGGCAGGGAAGGACGCGCCGCCCGGAGCTCCTGGACCTGCTCCGGGCGGCGACACAGGCAGTCACAGGCAGTCCTGCTGCCGGGTCACGTTTTACTGGGACAGAGGGAAGGACAGAGGGAAGAGCAGCAGACGTGAGGGCCGGGGTGGGGAGAGCGACAGATGGGGGGGGAAGTGGCAGAGGGAAGCAAACATGAAATCTGGGCGGCACAGTCAGTCACAGACAGTAACAGGTACCTGCCCAGTGTCCCCCAATTGTTGCGGCTGGGTCACATTCACATTTTGAAATCTGACATGGGGCCCCTAGGCTTATACACGAGTCAATACATTTTTCCAGTTTTCTTAGGTAAATTAGGTACCTCGGCTTATACACGGGTCGGCTTATACACGAGTATATACGGTAGATCATCCTTGAGGCGCATAGAGAGCCCGTTGTAGAAAGCAGCATGGTAGCTCTCATTGTTACAACCAGTCTCGGCAACCAAGGTGCGGAACTCAATTGCGTATTCAGGCACAGAACGTGTTCCCTGTCGAATCTGGAACAGGCGTGAAGAGGCGGACGCTGCCCGGCCGGGAGCATCAAACACTGTGCGCAGATCTCGGATAAAGGCCTTGGAGTCATCGATTAAGGGATCTTCTTTCTCCCACAGGGGTGATGCCCATTCCAGGCGAGTAATGATGTACCCCACCTTGGCATGTTTCGAGACATATTGATTGGGAAGCAGCGTGAACTGGATCTCACATTGGTTAATGAATCCTCTGCAGGCCACAGGATCACCACTGAAGAGTGGAGGTGCCGGGATACGAGGCTCGGAGGCATGAACAGGCGCCACAGGAATAGCAGCTGATGCAGAGGCAGGGACCTGAATCGTCGGTGTGAGGGAAGACAATTTTTCCAAGATAGCCTCTAGAGCTTGGCCAAAGTGGGTCTGCTGAGCTTCATAGACCTCCATGCGTGAGGCTATTCCACGGAAAGCTCTTCCGAAGTCAGGCTGGACTGGGGCCTCCTCAGAAGGGTCCATGGCCCAAGTATAATGTAAGGGACCGAAGGCACAGTTGGAGTGCGGACCAAGGAGGAGGCAGGTAGTTAAACCAAAGTTCGTGGTATCAGAAGGGTAAGGCAAGAGAGTAGTCAAAAGTCCAGGCAATAGTTCAATCCAGGCAGCGAAGGGTCAATCCGAAATAACAGACAAGTTTGGTACACAGGAATCAATCAGTAATAACACACCCAGGAATACACGAAGTTAAACCTATACTTGGGCAATGTCTGCAATGTCCAGAAGGCTTTATATAGGCCAGGATTGGCACCAAAGTTTGAGCGCAATGGCATCATGACGCTGACGCACGTTCTGATGCCAGCGACCATTCCGTCGCCAGCGACCAATCGGTGGCGGGAAGACGCTGGCGTCATAGCGATGCGACCATCAGGACCACATGGAGAGCCAGGGATTCGCCATTTTGGACGCTGTCACCAGCTTGGACGCCATCGACATCTTGGATGTGAGTGACTTCCATTTCCATTACAGTAATGACTTAGACACCAAACAAAGATTTCTTTTAAAATTGGAATATATTTTATTAAATATATTGATGTTTGTATGGTCTTTATATTAGCGGGTGGCTTAAAGATGACCAATTACCGTATCTCCCCATTGATGATGATTAAATGCGCCTGTTCTCCTTTCCCCTTGTCTTAGTCAAATAAAGGGTTAATCATCTTCTACTGAGCATTTGTTTCAACTCTCCCAAATGTTTTAGTATTCTAGAACTGGGTTGTCAGCAGTGCAGGCTGATTATCCCAATTAACTGGGAAATAATTAAGCAGCGAAATTATGAGATTTCTTAATACCTTAACTATCAAAGTAGGGCAGTTCTAAAGTACCCTTCTGAGAGTAAGGCAGCTAGGAAGGACCCTTCAGAGACAGCTGCCTTGTTACTGTATATCCCCTTTCTCACTGTTAGTGCAGCAAACACTAGTGGTATAAGATACACATATTTGAAATACCCTTTATTATTCTACTCATCTGAAATGGTTGCCACCCTTCCACCTCCCCTCTCCAAATAGAGGGCACAATAAGATAACCCATTGAAAGGAATTCTATTCTTATGCTGATAATTATTATAAATATATATAGTGTGAATGGAAAGGAGGGAGAGGGAGGGATAAACTCAACTAACTGCATTGTTAAAGAAAATTGGAAGCAGAGCATTTTAAATAGGTACCAATCCATTTGATCACTGAATGAAGTAGAGGAGAGGAGGGGGTGGGTTTGTATCCTCTGGGGAAGAAAATGCCTGATTGAAGTTTTTTTTTTTTTTCTTCTCATCTCTCTCCTGTTGGGTTGATCGTAATATGAGGTTGTTGGTGAAGCTGTAGGCACTTATTGTAAGAATGGCAAGGAGACTGGGGGATAAAATCTGAAAAGAGCTCCTTTTGCCTTTAAGAAGCAGCGCCCAGCTTGTAGCAAGGTTAAGGAAACATTTTGGCTGAGGAGCTTACAGGGGATAAAAAGGGAAGGTAGGAGGTGGGCTGCAGAAACTGACACCCCCTCCTAGAATGTGAGCAGGGGTGGTGACTTAGGACAGCACAGAGAGGAGGGATATGAAGGTTCACATCAGCTGGCTTTTCCAGCGCAGGAGGTCCTGCATGAAAGTGCTTTCCAGCATCAGCAGCATCAGCAGGAGCAGCCGAGGCATCTAGGAGCTGTCCACTTCAGCACCACATCCCCAGCTCAACCGACATTCAGCCTGAACAGCTGCAGCATCACTTCCATGCACAGCTACCAGCCCACCCTCCAAAAGAAGCCTGCCTCCCTCCCAGGACATCCAAGTGGGGGCCTCAGTGTGATCATCTTCGGTTGTAGAACCATGGATTGCAAAACCCGCAGTCCTTCTCAAGCCAAACCTTACAGCATCCAGAGGAGACTTGTGGTGTAATCAACAGCAGGGGAGGAATCCCACACTCCAACAGACATCCGCACACACAGCTACATACAGACACCAGAAGAGGAGAAGAGAAATATCTGTCAGGAGTAGCGGGCAAAATAGAGGAGAGAAAGAGAAATCAGGATTCTTTTTTTTTTCCTTTTTACATGGCGCAGGCTGCAGAGCAAAATAAGAAGAGCAAAAGCTGCATTCCTAACCCTATAATCTCCCATTGCCTTGGTCCAGATGCTGAAGGCTGGTGATAAAGATGCTGCATTTGTATTCCTGCTGAACAAAGCTCCCCAATTAGCCAACACTTATGGAAACTGAAGATCAAAATTTCAGGAAAAGGGATTAAAAACATAAAAAAGGCTATACCATCTCTGTGTCTTAACACTGCTGCTCCCCCTCTGTGTATGTGTCTGTCTATAGAATTCTCCTTTTTTATTTTTTGCTACCTGCATGTGGACATGATCTGATGGACACGAAGCTCTCCATCAAGAAGCCTTCCAGCTGTACGTTTGCTATTTTTATTTTTTTTGATATGATACCTCATCTTTTGGGCAACGTCCAGCATTATTGCTAACTAAACCCACAACTTCCAGCACCTATCAACACCGATCCCCCCCCCCAAACCAGATTACTGTTGGATGTCTATAGAATGAAGAACTATGGGTCTGTTTGATAGAGGTGTTCAGATGCTCTTAACCACCGTGGGGGCATTTGCAGCATTTAGTTTGATGACAATTGCTGTGGGCACAGACTACTGGTTATACTCTAGAGGGGTCTGCAAGTCCAAATCCATAAGTGAAAATGAAACCAGCAAAAAGAATGAAGAAGTCATGACCCATTCTGGATTGTGGAGAACATGTTGCCTTGAAGGTATTTTGGTGACTGGATCAGACCCTTTCTTATGTTACATTCCCCCTCCTCCTCCTCCTCTACTCCCATGCTCCCCTCCTTCCCTCCTGAATCAGAAAACTACATATTCCTCCATCTTATCATTTCATTTTTTTAAACAAGGGGCGGCTAGACTGAGCTAATAAAACTGGAGGTGGGAGGGGTGATTGGGGAGAGAATGATCCACGTGCAGGCATTCAGTGTGATTATATGAATGATAGATATTGTTCAGATGGAAGCAGCAGGGCACAGTGAATAGTAAAAGGTGTGTAGAATACATTACTCTGTTTATACAATGTATGCCTCTCTTGTGCACCCAACCAAATAGGACCATGCCAAATGTTTATTTATGGGAGAAGGGAATAAATCTAATTGAGGGTCTGTTACCTGGGCTGCTGTTTAACTAAAATGGATGTCAGGATTTGCAGATCTGCACAGGCCTGCTAGTGATTACAGGCTAAGGAAAATTTGTGTATATATATATATATATATATATTTGCATATATGTATACAAGTATGTGCTAAATTGCTCTAAAACTGCTAGCCCAGGAGGAAACATGATTTCTTTTTTTCTAATTTATGGAGATCCAGCCCTCTTGTGGACAGAAGGCCTACAGGTATATAGATGGTCATTGAGAGGTTCATAGCTTTATGTACCCTTGCACATGATAACAGCTTTAACTACACCCATGAATCCCAGAGGTTCAATATACAAACCAATGGATGCCCCTGCTCAGCTGTATAGTCTCTCATACATGTACAGGTTAAAGTGAAGTTCATGCCGTGGTTGCCCGCAGGTCTCCCGCCGGGGATTGTGTAAAGTGATTGTCACTTCCTTGGCAGTGAGTGATATTGGGATTTGTGGAGGGATGGGAAATTTTATGAGGCCTGTAGCCAGAAAGTATGCTGCTCTGTATTGTTCTGAAAGAGTTAACGGATGCTGATCAGAAGCACCCACAACTGCCCCAAGCTGCCTTTTCCAGTGACCTTTTTCACGCCTGTGGTCCTGCAACACATTGCAGTGTGAAAAGGAAAGGGTTAAATGCAGCAAGTTAAAGGGGACAAGGAGTTTGTGTGTGTGTGTGAGCCAGGCGGAGCGAGGTAACAGTATGATTAGTACAGTGATACACAGACCACCCACCCCTCCCCCACAACTCCCCTCTTCAATCACTGCAGGTCAGCAATCCAGCCATACAACACACACATACACAATCAGCTTTCTGCCTGGGGCACAGCAGCCTTTAGTGTGTGTTCACTATTTGTGCCTGACTCCTGATGGAGAGAAAAATAGAAATCTATTAATGATCAAACACAAAACCCTGCACTGTGTTGATATTACACAAAGCATCATTTATCCTTTCCCATTTTATATTTGGGTGATATTGGCAAGACTAAGTCCTTATAATTTGGTGTGTGTATATTTATGTGTGTGTGTGTGCATTGCTATCTCTGGCTACGCTAGGAACAGATTGTCACCACACATGTCCAGGCACATATACAGCACTTAGAAATACACAACATGCAGCTTATGTCAAGTGCACACATTCCACACACCATATGCAAGGCCCAGACACAAAGTTTAGGCACATATGTCCACACACATATTACAAACACACCAGTGACACCTCCTACACAAACACAATCATTTTCTCATTGCGCACCCCAGATTTCTTCTGATGTTCTTCGATGCATATGGCTCCCAATCTCTCGCATAAGGGCACGTAATATACACTTTGTACTATAATTATCACAACTGAACCAGCAAGAATAGCAACAAAATCATGAATATAGGAACGGGGGATCATGGAAAAGGAATCAAGGACAGGCAACCCTAAGATCTCCAATGTTACATAACTACAACTCCCAGAATCCCCACCCAAGCTCAGCTAGTGGGCCAAAGCTAGCATGTCCCCAAAGTGATATATGTAAAAAATAATACAGAATTGGCATGTCAATGCATGAACACATGTACTACCCGAATAATTGCATTCATTCATGCACAATGCATGTGTCCTATTGAAACAACCTCCTCTGCAAACAGGTAGAACCCAACTCCCTAACTGTTGCCTCTACAAATGCACCAAATCCAGGACACAGTTTCAGATTCAGCTGATTCCTTAGCATTTGGCTGAACCATAACTTACCTTTGTTATCACGTGACTCCACTGCACCAGGCAGCATTCTTTTATTTTTTTTTATCACAAAAAAAGATTCACTTTGAAAAAAAGGACCCACATTTTATTTTTTTTATTTTATCCAGGGTCAGTTCTGTCCTTTCTAGTGGATGAGTGGATATTAGGCCAGAACCAAAAATGATGGATTTGGTGCATGCCTTGTTGACTCACACATATACTAGAGTGATGCATCAGGCGTTGCAATTTGTTGTGTACAAGAAAGCTATTACCTACACCCCTTACAAGCCTCCATATTTCCCCTATAGTACAATGCAGAGTTAGTCCTTTGACTACAACTCCCAGAATACAGCTGTAGAACTGGAGGTTGGACAACCAAATACAACTCCCAGCATACCCTTCAGTCTTCAGCAACATCTAGGAGCATGTTGGTGACGCCATCCTTGTTCTAACAATTAACACAAATGCTGCACATTGAAAAAGAACAGTTCCCCTTTAGACAGGGACATTAGGCCATCCAAATGAATTTCATGCCTAGCCTTACAGAAGCGCACATGATAGAATTAGAACAATACTCTCATTGCAAATTAGACATACCAGCCCATAATTCCTTATGTAACAATCAGACTGTGAAATGTCCTGTCGAGAGCCTCAAACACACACACACACACACACACGGCCTACGATTTTAATTACACACATAACAATGAACACAGACATAAACCCAGCCACATTACAGAAGTAACGGGTCCATTCATGAAACCCATTAAGCGGGTAAACAATAATTTATAAGCAGACTACGATGCTCAGTAACACACACACACGTCTGATTCAGTGCACACACAGCTAAGAGGAACCACAAATGAGCCTCTCTCTCTCTCTCTCTCTCTCTCTCTCTTTCTTTCTTTCTCTCTCTGTCTCTCTCTCTCTTCCATTCATATCATCAATCTTTCTGCATCAGACCTGAGAAATGTCCATGTTATCATCATACACATACAACACTAGGCATGGGCAAAATGGAAGGGGATGCTGGGAATCATAGATCTGCAACAGCTGGAATGCCAGAGATTGTCCATATAGAAACAGATGAAAAATGCACGTAATGCAGTGAACCCCATAAGAAAAAGTCTCCCCTAGTGTATATGGCCGTACATATTTTATCACACAGCCTTGATCACTGTGGCACAAAAAAATGAACTTATACAGCTTACATTGTAAAATGGCCCATGTATCAAAACCCTATAAATGTACACGTATCACGCCAAATAAATTGCTAGTGTATGGGTAACATAAGACAGACACATACAGACACCAGTCCAGCCTGTGGGACACTTTGGCCCTTCCTCCTCTAGAGCTGGGCTGTGATGGGACATGCTCTGAATTGCTAAGTGCCTCCACTGAGCGATGAGAACAGTTTGACGCATTAAACACGCATAGCGCATCCGCTGAGCCTCTCCTCAGCCAAGCCTGCCTCTTAACATAATCTGCAGAGAAACATTGCACGGAATAGAATATGCTGTCCCTCCCCAGCCTGGAGAAACTCAATAGCAATGAATTCACCCTGATAGATCTAAGTCCTCTCCCCCCCCCCCCACCCTACAGCCACCACCATCCACAACACCTCATTCCCACCTCCCCTCCTTCCAGGAAACCTTTTTCGTCTGATGTTCCTATTTATTATCTGTCCCTAAAGTGGCTACTGGTTACAATTAAAGATTTATAGGATGCTTGTTAGAATTTTGTTTAAGCTGCTGGATTTTTATTAACCGCTTTTAAAGCAGGACATTTACAGACAAGTCCAGCAATGAAAAATCCATTTAATTTTAATGGTTATATATGGGGCTGGTGGATGGGGGCATGGATGGGATGGTTGCACTGGTCTGGCTACAGTTTGGAAAATATACATTCACTAAATACTGCTGGTTAACTCTTCTGGGGTAGAACGGTGATGGGAAGGTGTCAATGGAATACAGGTGGCTAGGATTTGTTTTGGAACATGGAAGGGGTGTCCTATCATGTGAGTGGGGGGGAAAGGGCCATGCGCAAAATTCTGTTTAACTAACTGGTTAATGGGGGATTGTCTAATTTTCAAAGACTGCACAGGGTGTGTGAGAGAGAAGGAGAAAGGAGGGGGAGAGGAGAAGAGGAGGAGGGGGAGGAAAGAGAAGGGTGGGTGTGAGACAGGGGGAGGAAAATAAGAGGGGGAAAGAGAAACAGACCTTTGGAGAGTGGGAGGAGAACTGATGTAGGAAGACAGGCAAGAAGAAAGAGTGTGATGGCTAAAGACTAAGGATCAGCTTCTAAACTAGCACTCATGGTAGATGAGTGTGGAAGTGTGGAAAGAGTCCTGCTGGTACCAGACATGACGGCAAGAGTGAGGATCTAGTTCTGAAGTTAGGTCTTGACCATATGGCCAAGTCATCATGATATGGTTCTAGAGATGAATAAAATAGTTGAACTAGGGTTCATGGTTATGTATGTGTGCTATCGACATTGCTGTTCCTTGGCCACTCTCGGCCAGTGTTCTTTTTATGAACTCTAGGCCGTGCTAGATCAGTGTTTATATTGTTCTGTGGATTCTGCAATGACTGAGGATTCACCAAACAGTGTTCTTCAGGTTCTAGATGTAAATACATGACTGAGAAACAGCTTCTAGGCTAAGGCCCAGAATGTGTGAATATGTAAGTTTGAACAGGATTCTAAACATGACTGCAAGACATAGGATCTGCTGCTGAGTTCAGAGTATGTAGATGTGTTATGGGTCCTGCTCATTCTAGAGGCCACTGCAAAAATCAGGATTTCTTTCTTGACTTGGAATTTGTCAATTAGAGTATATATACAGTGCAGTTCTACAGTTTCTATAGATGACTGAAGCCTGAGTATCCTCTAGACTAAGCTTCATCATGAGCATGTGAGCTTACAATGTTTACAGATTTTAGAAATTTCTGATATACCAGTGTTTATTGGTGTTTGTGTGTTCAGGGTTCTAAAAATTCTTGAGCTCAAAGGAAGGGTCAGACTTTTTTCTTAATTTATGTCCAGATTTTCCGGATGTGCATGAGACCATGCCTCTGCTGAGGCTAGAAAATGCTGCAGGATAAATAATATGTCTAAATATGTCTTTAGCTGTCTGGAGTGAACATTTGATCATGCACTCATGGCCCAGGTATAAGAGCATATACAGTGTATAAAGAATGTCCCTGTCCCTAAAGCAGGAGTGCCCATACTTTACCAATGTGAGGTCTACTTTAAGTGATGTTAATTATGATCTACGGTATATCCATTAAAACATTGTTAGCATTCTGTTCCATGGAAAATATTATTTAAATATTGATTCATGAGAAAATGTATATCGCTATATTTAACGAACAACTATTTCTTATGTAACCATAACATAATAAATATCTTAATGAAAAGCATGAAACAGGAGGGTGATTTAGACAAGCTGTTTTTTAACAGTCTTGAGATCTAGTGATCACCAGCTAAAGGTCTACTGTTATATCCCGATCTACCTTTTGGGCACCCTGACCTGCCCTAAAGGTTGTGAGGGTGACAGGAGAGGCCCTGCAAGAAAAGGGAGAAGGGTGACAGTTGTATGGTTGTAGACTTTCATATACAGTATATTATTGTGTTGGCTAGACCCAAACTCTATATGCAAACCTATTCATATTTCATTGTGCAGTTCTGTAATTTTACAAGGTGCATAGTAAAAAATATATTTTTTTAAATGTCCTCCATATTCTACCCCCCCGGTAAATATAATGATTTATTTCTAGAAATGTGGTGATATGCTTCTGAAACTATGGTTTAAGTTGAACAGATTAATGTTTACATGGTTCTGTAGCTTCCAGGACCTCTGGCCTAGCTTTCAACATAAGGACAACAGTATATGGATTTATGCAGAGCTCTGTAGGTTCAATGTCTCAATGTGATAGTTTGTAGCCCTTACGTAACCCAAGTTTGAAGATTGTAGAGTCCGTTGCTAAGCTTAGAAGGTGCTGAACTAAAGTATGTGCATATTTATGTGTGTGAGCGGGGTTATTAAGGTGTATTTGTGCCACTTGAGTTATTTGTACAAAGTGGAGAGATTATAATTTCGTAGCATGCTGCTGTATGTAAAACCCAATTTTGTCTTTTTTGTGATTTTCACATGAAACTATATAGACCATTGAGTGGGGGGGGAACTTATGTATGAAAAAATAAGAGGGTAAAGCATGATATCTGCTACTAGGGCCTTAACATAGGTAATCCCTATTGCCCAGGGGATGATTGCTGCTCCCAGGCCCTTATACTAAAGGATGATTACTATTGCAGAGCCCTTATGCTGAGGTGTATTCACTGCATATAGACATCTATAGTGATTACTGCTCCCAGGCCACCCACTCAGGGATTGTCACTTCTCCTAGAGACTGCATAGATACTGCATCTGTGTTATATAGCCTGTTATTCTGCTCAGAGCTCTTTGTAACATCATTTTTTTTTTTTTGCCTTATATAACATTACTAATATATGCAACACTGCACACAGAATTGGTAAGAAGTGTAGGGGTCATTTATTATGGTGGGGCCGTATGAAAATTCCCATTTATTTGCGCTGCAATGAAAGCAAATCCTTGATGCTCAAAGAAGTTCCAGGGTGGACATGCCAACTATGCATTGTGTGCCCTGTGGCACATGGGGGTCCTTTTATTAAGCGTAGCCTGTGGTTTACATTAGAAAAATATAACCTAAATCAAGCACAGTGCCAGATTCATCTATTGCTGCTCTTCAGGTGTGCTACTATGTCAACATCCCATACAATGTAAGGTATATTCTGGAAGTTACACTGTGCTCATCCCTTATTAGTGTCCTTAGATACTTTCCATGGAACTGTCGAAAAACATTGCCATGAAGACCTGACTCCCTAGAACTCTGGTCCTTCTATTAATTCATGATAGCTACCATCATATTGGCCCAGCGATTATACCAGGGCATTATTTCTTCCCAAGGTTTACGCAGAAAGGCTGATCATTGTCCAGCTGCTTTTGTACCAGAGTCATTTTCATAAATTTTAATTTCTCACTTATGCATGATATATTACGTTTACATGGCTATTGGTTAAAGAGCATTATCATGAATATACATCGACTTAGTTGTATAATTGTCTGCCTTATCATATATAGAATGAAAACTATTGTTTGGGACTACCTGGGTTTCAAAAGATGAAACATACAAGAAAACTAGTTGAATGCAATGATACAGCTTTGCTCAGGAATGCCTAGAATCATGTTTAAAAATAGTTCCTCGAATGACCCAACCTCCATGCAAAAAATACAATTTGGAATTTTGAGAAAACTGATATATTCCAGTGACTTTGGTTATCTACTGTAAAGGAGAAACCTACTATAGGGCAGCAACTATCCTGGACTTTCAAACATATAGTGGTTAAAATGACAGCAACATAATAAAGCAAATATTAATGCTGCATTACAAGTCACATATGGGTTAAGTTTTAAATCTGTCATTCATCAATCCTCTACTATAATTATAGTGTCCCTTCATTATGTAGACCCCAGTGGTGGCACTTCCTAATCTTGCCTGTGTTTTCCACTCCCACGTTCAAAGTATGTCCTTTTTTCTAGTTTATATGCCAGTGACATGGATATGACTTGCAGCAGCCTTCTGCACAAAACAGGTCAGTAGCAGGGTCTGGGGATGGCTGGTTAGTAAGGACCTGCAATAGTCATGACATGATCCGGGAGCGTACAAGAGTCTCGATGAACTCTGGGGCGAGGCAAAGTCATATTCTGGCGATGCTGCAAAGATGGAAATGACAGTACTTTTATATAGAGAGAATGTGGAGAAAGAGGAAAAAAAAGTCAACGATAACACCTAGATAGCAAGGCTGGGAGACTAGAGCTATGGTGTTATTTACAGTGATGGATATATCAGATATGGAAGTGATAGTTAAGGGAGAAGATAATAATAACTCAGTATTTGAAATGTTTTTCTTTTATTAAGGATCCGTGGATTATCTATATAAATATGGAAGTATGTTGTTGCTAATAGCAAATAAGCAAGATGGCCTGAAGGTATCTGGATTATGCATGGATTGCAGATGGCATGTGGTTGTAAATACACCCAATTCATATAATTAGGTTCCCAAAGAAAGAGGTGCAAATAAAAACAAGACATGGGCATAGACTGAATTACTCATCTCAGTGTGTCCATGTCCATGTTTGGTCACCATTTGGATAGTGCTCAGTGATAAAAGAAGATTAAGGTGACAAAAGAAAGGGAATGTTTCAGAACATGGCTAGTGAATGAATGGGTCAAGATATAAAAATGTAAATGTGAATAAGCCAGAAACCAAAAATGATTATGTTTGCAAGTGCATTGAGAAGTTATGTGTGTCAAAGGCAACTAAAAAAGTATAAAAGTCCCCCTTGGATTTTTTTTAATGACAAGTTATTAGCATGGTTCCATTGATACTAAAGATACTTTCCTCTGCTGGGTTCTGAAACTTCTCCACCAGCTAACAAATACCTGCAGAAAATACATTGAACCTAAAGCATTTTCCCAAACTGAAAGGCTGGAGCTGTAATGATGGATGTGGGCAGGTTGCCTACTGCCAGCTTGGGGAAAATTTGCAGAGAAGGCCTATTTGGTCTCCTATTCCATGCCACAACAGTTGTTTTGTAGGATGCTAAGTATGCTTCAATATGATGGGGAAAATATAGAGAAGAATAAAAAGGGCCTACCATCTTTGGTAGAGTTTAAATGCATATATACATTTTCTATATTTCTAGCAGTCACTTTGCAACATAACCTTGATGTATTCACAATGAAACTTCTGGCAAAGCAATAAGGCTGAACACAAAGGAAGGAATTGCTTAAAACAGTTTGGTCATTTGAGAAGTGTAGAAATGTATACATTGGGAAGAATTTGTGTGTGAATCATCTGTTAAACCCTAAATGTGTGAGCCTGCACCCTTATATAGAAAACCCTTATAAATCGATCGACTGGATCAGTGGGACTTGTCATTCAGATGTGTGTCTAAGTTCAACATCCAATCAGCAAGCAAAAGATGCACATGTGCTAGCATAGGCATAAAGAGAAAGCTTTAAAATTTGCCAAAATATATTCAAATAATTCAGGCTGATGATTAGCTTAACATAACTAGACAAGAATGTAATGGGCTCAAGGGCCCTTGTCCTTGTCTGCTGTGTCATGCGCCGCTTACCACTTCTCATTAACTGTAGCTGTGATCGAGTAGAGGACAGTCCAAGCAGGTGAGGATGGTCCAGGCGGGTAACCAGGCCTGGGTTGGTAAGGCCCACAAAAGACAGGACTAACAAGGTTTTTTCTCTGTGTCCTGCAGGGCCAGTCCAACCTTGAATACCTGTTTAACCAGGAAGTGATTAAACAAAAAGTCTTTTAACCCCCAGGAGTTAGGGGTCATTTGAAATCTGGAAAGACAATTGAAAAGTTGCCACGAATAGGTCATTCTATAGCATAGATTTATAGCATAGTAAAGTGAAATTAAAATTAAACTGTCCCTTTAAAGGAAAACTATACCCCCCCAAACAATGTAGGTCTCTAGAAAAAGATATTGCATAAAACAGCTCATATATAAAATCCTGCTTCATGTAAATAAACCATTTTCATAATAATATACTTTTCTAGTAGTATGTGCCATTGGGTAATCATAAATAGAAAATGTAAAAAAAATAAGGGCCGCCCTCTGGGATTGTAGGATTCACTGTACTCACAAACGTACCAACAAACCATACATGTTAGGTCACATGAGCCAATTAACAGACAGAGTTGTGTCTTTTGCTTCCACACTTCTTCCTGCTACAATTAGAGTTGAAGTATTTCTGGTCAGGTGATCTCTGAGACAGCACAGAGACCATCACGAAATGGTGGCTCAGGGCAAGAGATGTAAAAGGGCAATATTTACTTAAATATATATTCCAGTTTGGTAAGATTCTTTAATATGCCACTTAATATGATATGAACTGTCTGTTGCTTAAGTGTTCATTTTGGGGGTATAGTTTTCCTTTAATAAAATTACTGTGAATTTCACAAAGAACAATAATCAGTTAAAAAAAATTATATAATAATAAGTAATTAGGGGGTCACCTGCTGGAAGTGTTAGAGCACTAAGGGGCGCAAAACGGTGCTCATTACATGCTTATTTAGAACAAGTTTTCAACAGCAGATAGGGCAGCCTGAATTGAGAGTTAGGTGCAAAACACAGCTCTGCAGGTGCAACACGGCAGTATTTTTAATGTGTGCCTTAAGCTGACCATAAACGCTAAGTGGTACGAAGAGAAGATTCGTAGAATTTTCGGATCGTGTGTTGTGTCCCGACATTTTTCCATGGCAATCAGTCATTTAGTCAAACGGACAAGTTAAAAGATTTCTGTCGGCTACTGATAATATTTCTGCATGTATTGCCTATCTGACAATATCAATGGGTGACTGTCACTACTATTTGTCAGACATAACTATTCTACAATTGCTGTCTGTCAACTAATGGCCAAAGCATCGCGTGATTTGTTATTTGTCTTCTTATTTTAATCTGAACCTTAATGGTAGATCGTTAGACTGAAACAAACAAGCATTCGTCACACAAAGAATAAAATGTGCACACGTCTATGGCCAGCTTTAGCTTTTAGCTTTTAGAACCTGCCAGTGCTTCCTAACTTGCATATCTGAATGCTGCACATGTTAGGAGGAAGGATTAATTCAGTATAAATATGAAAAGGAAATGAAATAATGAAAGGCATCATCTCAGAAACATTTGGGGCAGAACATACTATAACAACTGCAGTTATAGAGGTTTCAGTGCACCTTCCTAACTGCGTTGCCTCTCCACCCAGAATGTGCAACGCCGATGTGCATTACCTGTCTGCACACAGAAATCTCTGTCATTTTAGCAAATATTCCTCTGCAGATTCACAGACGTGGGTAGAGGTCCCCTCTTGTGGAATCACATGAAAATAAAATAGAATTTTGTACTGGAATAGGGTAACTATATTTCCAAGCAGGATACTTCTATGGTTACTGCTTAAAACTCCACCCAAGCAACCCATGCAGCATAAACAAGCAGTGTATTGGAGAGAGAAGTAACATTTGTCTGTGATACAGCAGTTAGAGGATCAAAAGACTTTCCTATATTCCAACTGACTGAACTGTATCTTTTCATCTTATCTGCTTTGCAAGCCTATTACTGGGGATAAATGGCTGCCTGCTCAAAGTAGGATATGCACAGCTGGTTCATTGGCTGTCTGGAAAGCCATTTTCTCCTGTATACTGTGCTGGCTTCCCTGGGCACTTCTGCAGGCACTATATATATATATATATATATATATATATATATATATATATATATATATATATGTGTGTGTGTATTAGCCTACTATGTTAATTGCCATTTAAAGACAAGTGTGTTACTCCTGCTGGTTTTGTGTGGTTCTGTGTATATAATATAAATATACATTGCTAACAGCTAAGATAAAGGTTCAGAATTTGCAAAGAACAATTGAGTGTTGGGAACAACTGGAAAAAAATAATTTTGAAGATGTGCTTATTACTGTAGATGAATTACTGTATGACAAGGGACAGGTGACATGCAGCCCTATAGAATTTTTTCTGCTACAAAGTCAATGTTTTTTTGTCAGTCTTTGGGTGCTGGTTGTATGCCAAATATGTTGTTCAAAAACATATAGAATGTTCTAACTGCCATATAACATAATCAATTATATGAACGCGTATTTCAGGAACAGGGATCCATTGAGCATTCAATTAATAGAATCCTATTCATCAAAATCATGCTTTTGAGGGCCAGAACATGAAACATTCAAGCGTACAGAGTCTGCATAAAGTATAATAAGCAATATTTGGAAATGATAAAGAATATACGAGGGTGCTGCACTGTTAAAGACTAGTACAAGTAGGGAGTTATCATTTTGCAGAAAAAGGAATAGTGGGGGGCACAGCAATGCAGCAGATCTGTGCAGTGGGCTAGTGAAAGATTATGGTACAGATAAGTATCAGAAGAAGGTTGCATTCATTTGGTAACAAGTCTTCCTATAATGAAGGCATGGATAGATATTGTCTAAGTACAGAATATGGAACACACATTTCATTAACAGTTTCTGTGAAAAGTAAAAACAGAAACAGAATCCATCTTCATATAAACCTCTAGCTAAAACAGAAAAAGTCTTTTGTCATTTTCAAAAATATACATAAAAAGTAATAAAATATCTGAAAGGACAAAAGTTCCTTTTATGCCCTATTATTTATTATAAAACCCTAAAGGGTGGCTTCTTTTCAGCTGCTTAAATGTAAAAAAAAACTCATCCAAAAGCTCCATAAACTGTCGTTGCTTATATCAGTTCAACAATTTCCCATAATAAATATCTGGTCTTTTCACTTGTGGATAGTGGCCCCATTGCACAGATGTACCCTGGGTACCTCCATTGACATTTGAAAGTCTTTGCATAAACAATATAAACTATAATATACAAGGGAAAGTTGTGCTCGCCACTAAATTTTAAATCATTAGGAGGGGTGCAATGAGGCTGTGCCCACAAGATTCCTACAGACAAAGACGGAAAGTCCTCAAAGTACTCAACCAATTATCAAAATATCATGGGCATTAAGACATTTTCTGCATTAACCTACTAAAAATGCCCTCCCCTTTGAACAAAGCAAGGATTGTTTGTCCATACAATAAGGTTCAATGAATATCTAATAAACTGTTGCAGATGAGTGGCTTTGTTTCAGAATAGTGAATAAAAGCTGGTAAAGTGCTCCACAGAAACAGGCAAGAATCAAACTGCCTCTCACTGTACACTATATAAGATGTACAGCAGGGTGTTTTATCATTATATATAAAATATAATAGGTCTGAAAACTGGGGCATATTAAAGAAGTATCCCAATAAAGTATTAGGAAGAGTATCAATGGCACAGGACAACAAATATTCCTGATAATTATTAATTCATGGCCACCATACAGTATTCTAGATGAGCATATGGAAGCAGAAAAATTACGTGTACATGTCAAGGATCAGCATGTGGTTAACACACTGTCTGATGGTCGCATATGGAGTGCAAGTCATCTTGCTCCTTTTAGATATGACTTTGAAGAAGCTCCATTTGATGAAGGACATTTTCCTACTCCTGATGTCAACTGCAATAGGCCTGAAGAAAGTGCAATTGGTCCTTTTGCAGATGCTGCTATAGACTGTAGATTTGCTATAACCTTGATAGACTATTATAGTAAATGGCCTGAATTGCATTTGTTTCTCAAATAACATCAGCTACAGTAATAAAATTTCTGTCTACAGTGTTCAGCAGAGAAGGTAATCCAAAGGAGTTAATATCAGACAAACGCAGTCTCATATGAGTTTCAATCCTTTCTGAGAGAGAGAAATATTGTGCATAGGAAATCTTCAGTGTATTACCTACAAGCAAATTGTTGAGCGATTCAACAGAAGTCTGAAAGAAGCACTACAGACAGCAAGGGGCCGATTCACGAAGGGTCGAATATCGAGGGTTAATTAACCCTCTATTTTTGACTGGGAACTAAAATCGTTTGACTTCGAATATCGAAGTCGAACGATTTTGCGCAAATCCTGCGATCGATCGATCAAAGGATTTTTCGTTCGATCGATTAAATCCTTCGAATCGAACGATTCGAAGGATTTTAATCCAACGATTGAACGAAAATCCTTCGATCAAAAAATCACAGGCAAGGCTATGGGGACCTTCCCCATAGGCTAACATTGACTTCGGTAGCTTTTAGCTGCTGAAGTAGGGGGTCGAAGTTTTTCTTAAAGGGACAGTACTTCGACTATCGAATGGTCGAATAGTCGAACGATTTTTAATTCTAATCGTTCGAATCATTCGAATTCGATCAAATTCGATCGAATTTAACCAATTAGAGGGTCGAAGTACCCAAAAAATACTTCGAAATTCGATTTTTTTTTTATTCGAACCCTTCACCCGAATTTCGTGAATCGGCCCCTTAATCTTACTGGGAAATCTTGGAAAGTATTTGCAACAGAGTTCCTACATAACTATAGAGCAACGTGCCATGCAACAACCCAATCATCTCCTGCTGAATTATTACATGGCAGACAGATGCACACTAAGTTACATGTTGCAGATATCAAACTTCCACAAAATACTATGCCCACAAAATCATCTACTGCTGACATTGTGAAACGTCAACAAGCCAAATGCAAGGCTTATACTGACAGAAAATGTGGTGCAAAAGAAGTACACTTTCAGCCTGGATCTTTAATCAGAATTAAGAAACCAGGAATACTGAAACAAGGACAATCTAAATTTACTACACCACTTGGAGTGAGATGCCAGCGAGGACCATACACATATGAACTGTCTGATGGTTGCATATGGAATGCAAGAGTCGTCTTGCTCCTGTTAGATATGACTTTTGCTACTCCTGATGTCAGCTGCAATAGGCCTGAAGAAAGTGAACCTATAAGGCGTACTGAGAGAATCAGAAAACTACCTGCATGGACCAAGGACTATGTGATGTGAATAATGTATATTACTGCTTTAAGATGCATTGTTGTTGTTTATTACATTTGCCCAAATGCTTTCCTACTATAGGGGGAATATGTGGTGTTTAAACAGACGGCCTGTAGATGTCACTGTGCTCAGACTTATACTGTGCATACTTCCTGACAGCTTAAAAGTGAAAGTTACTGTTGGGTAATGCCTGCATGAGAGCCTGCTAATAAAGCACTATTATACTCTACTCATCCTCGGCTACCCAAAACATAACACACACACTGCAGTAAATGGCATCACAGATCTGTTTATGGGCTAACAGGCAAGAAGATAGTGTCCATGATCAGCTTCTCCACCAGACAGTATCCAGCTGCATGCACACCCAGATATTGGATCACGAAGGGAAATGGAGGCAATCCAACATGGGAAATTATCTTTAAACCCTTCCCATTGTTGTTGTGACTTTTAAAGAAGAGAAAAATAATTCAGATCCATGCTCTAGCATTCTATGTCATTTGTTAGGTCACTGGCACACGGGACATTCAGATCACACCGCTCATTGCCAGGACAACTGCACAGATTAGTATTTGCCACTATAGGGATATAAGCCATAGTGCCATTGAGTTTCAGAATCGTAAAGTGACATTTTCCCCATGATACAATTTGCCTTAGTATAGTGGTTTAATATTCTGCTAAATGGGAAGCTGGTGTTGATGGGGATTTTCCATCTGTCCAATTCTCCTTGACAGAACTGCATTGATGAAAACACCTTCTGTGCAATTACCATGACGGCTCCTAAGAAATTCCGTGCTTGTTCTTTTGGTTGATTTGATTCTTCTTTACCGTCCTTATCTTTCCCACTCTGCTGAATTGTCCAACAAAGTGCCTTATCTAACATCTCCAATGTAAACAACTGAATGCCTATATCTTCCTGATAGAGATTAATTGACTGGCCCTAGCAGGGAAGAGTCTTTTGGAGGTAGAAGCGACCACAAAACTATGTTGTTGTTTTTTAAAGGCTATTTTTGAACAAGTGGGATGTGACATTAAAATGCATAATGCCACTCCAGATGACTTCCAGCCCCAAGAAAGTGCCAAGTGATGTTTCAGTGGACATAACCAGTGGAGGTCAATGCCCCCCTTATCTGTGCATTTGTGTGAGAGCACACAAGTTTTATTACAGCACACACAACAAGTTGTGGTGAACATGGAATCTTTGGATGCTAATACATTATTTATATCTATTTAGCATTGTATATGCTGCAAGGATTTGTTCTCCAGTACTCAAAATGTATAATATTGATCCAGAGAAAGTCCACAGAAAAGCAACTCAGCTGATATAGGGAATGGGAGGTCTTAGATAGGGATGGGCGAATTTGACCCGTTTCGTTTCAGCAAAAATTCGCCGCCGGCAAAATGACGCTGACGCCCATTATAGTCTATGGGCATCAAAAAAAATTTGACGCACGTCTTTTTATTTTGACGCACGACGCCATACAAGTCTATAGGCGTCATTTTTTCGGCAAACAAGGCGAAAAAATTTGCCCATCCCTAGAAAGGTAGCTGACCAAGCTGAGATCAGGCACTTAAAGGAGAAGGAAAGGTTGAAACTAAGTAAGCTTTATCAAAAAAGTCTTTATAAATATACCAGGAAAACTCTCAAAGTAATGCTGCTCTGAGTTCTCTGTCAAAAGAAAACCACATTTCTTTCCTTCTATTGTGTACTCATGGGCTTCTGTATCAGACTTCCTGTTTTCATCTTTAACCTCCAGGGCTAGAGCTTGAGCATGCTCAGTTTGCTCCTGCTCTCTGCTGAAATCTGAGCCCAGAGCTATGAGTGAGCAGGGAGAGACTCAGGCCGGAAGTGTTGTCACACCAAGCTAATATGGCAGATGCTATCCTAAACAAACAGAGAGAGCTTCTAGAGCTATTTACTCGGGTATGGTAAATCATTCTGCAGAATAAATATAGTGTTATAGCTTGGACTATTGTGGCTAATCTATTGCCAATTATCTGCCTTGGTAGCTTTGCTTCTCCTTTAAGGGGGGATACAATAATTGTGTCAAACTTTCTGATGCTTTACAGGGTTAATGAAATTACATACAGTATTTCAAAGACTTTAGGTGCTTTGGTGGAGACCCTGACCTTCAATTTCAAAGATATGTGCATTAGCAAAAGCATCTTCTCCCCAAGTCTGGGGATGGGGTTCAACTTCAAGCTAATTTCCAGTGGGCCCAGTAATTTCTGTTTATTTCTCTGCTTCAGACTGTCTAAGCAGAAGCAATCAGCCAGTCTTGCTCAGAAAGTACACAATTATGTCCAACCTTTGCTTAGCAGAGGGCTATTAAATGAGTCCCAATGTCTTGCCAGAGGCTATTAACTGGCTGAAGATACCTTGGAAACATAGAACATACAGAAAAAAAGTCAGCTGTTCCACTCTGAGCGAGACAACACAAGAATTTAAGTTGTCTCCCCAGAATCTACTGGTTTGTCTGACTACAGCCTTGTAAAAAAAACTACCCTGCTTAAAAGAACATTTTATATTGCACAGCAGAGGTTTTCTCCAGTTTCCTTCAGAACTCCCAGAGCGTTCCCCCGCCAAATCCGTGCAGTGTACCGATAAGATCTAATAGAATCAAAACAGCCTGTCTAGGAGCTGGAGCTGCAGCTTTGGATCTTCACCTGCACATATGCTTTAATGAAGTAATTCATTTGGCACAAAGGGGTCGGGCCAAAGATATAAAAGTACAATTTACACACTACTAGGTGCATTCTCTAGATACAGGGGGGAAATGCTTAATTCTTCAGAAAGATTTGTAAAGTCAGGGGCCCCTTAAAGAGGTCCCGTGGCAGATACAGGTAAATGTTTACATGACATGAAATCAAGATAATTAAACAAACAATATAGTTGTTTTATTTGTATGCATATACTGCACATTTCTGGCAGCCATGATGTCTTTAATTACAATGCAGTGCACTCAATTTAAAGGTTCAGTGTAAAAGGTGGTAATAGCGGGTGAGAGCAATTCCAATGTCATGTTGGCTCAATTAACAGATCTGTGACGATCTCCACCAAACATGCAGTGGGTCAGATTGGTCTGCCAGACTAAGGGCTATATTAAAGACTGGGCATCAAGGCAGACTATTTAGGTGAAACATGATGGGTTATTCACTCCATATATGAAGCGATGGTCGAATGATTTGGTTCAGCATTGCATGGTGGGGAACTGGTTAGAAACACTGCCTTGCAGGACTGAGTCCCAGGTTTGTTGTCAGCTAGGAATCTATCTGTAAAGAATCTGTACATTTGTTTTGTTTTTATCTGGCTTTCCTCTGGGAACACCCCAGTTTCCTACTACACTACAAAAACATGTTTGCCAGGTTTTAGGGTCTTGATGAAACTGACGCTAGTGGGTTGTGTGATTATAAAAATAACAGATAATAATAGTTCCAATTGTAAGCACTGTGATTTAATGGGCGATAATTCTGTGATAATTCCAGCCATTAGCGTAAGTGCTGCAGAGGTGCACCTTACATGGCTCAGAGAGTCCCATACTTGGTACTTACCCTAAGCTGCCCCTTACCTACATGTCATGATGATGCCTACACCTTGCCCATGTGTCACCCCTCTTGTGTGACGTGTTGGATGCGTTGTATCAAATGAAACCGGAATTAGTGAAATAATATTTTAAGTTCCCACACGTCAAGAAAGCCTTTTGGCCTCTGTTCCACATCAGAATAAAAGATGGTCTAACTTTCCTTATACTGGACAAAGTACCTTAGAAGATTCAATGCTGGGTCTTCTACAGAGAGCGCTGTACAGGCAAGGAAGGCGAGATTTTTTTTGATAATGGGAATAAAGTGCAGAGGAAACGGGAAAAATACAGACAAGAAGTTAATAAAAATGGGATTAAGATGTGATAGAAAAGTGACAGATAAAAGAGGAAGATGACAGATAAGGTAAAAAAACAAGAAAAGGAAGAGACAAAGTTGAATAAGGGCAGAGACACACTGGCAGATTGGTGGAGATTAGTCGCCCAACACCAAATCTCCCCTTCTTCAGGGCGACTAATCTCCCCGAACTTCGAGGAAACTTCGGGTGACTTTGGAAAACGAATCGTTCCGAGTGCCTTCCCGTCAGTGATTTTCATTCTAGCCAGCGGGGAGGCAGGGGAAGGCTGGGAGATTAGTTGGGCCGAAGAAGAGGAGATTTGTCGCGGGGTGACTAATCTTCCCGAATATGCCAGTGTTTCTCTGCCCTAAAAGGGGAGAAACAAGAGCAGATACAGCAGATTATACAGAAAATATTAGAAGTTTAGAAAATAATGTTTAGCACTGCTGATTTGTAGTGCTGGGGACCTATGATTGATCTGCATCCAGAGCATTATCAGCAAGGGCTTTGCAGTTTTACTTTGCCTGGGCTTCCCCCCCCCACACACACACACTCCTAAAACATACAGGCAGATTCATTTATTCCTGATAAAACTTATGGTAGTGTGTATGAATGTGATAAGTACATCAGACTGTAAGCACCACTAGGGCAGGGATTTGTAATGATAATGTATATATAACACTAATTAAGTATTGCAGTATACAGTATGTCAGGGCTATATAAGAACAGAAAAAGAAAGGAGAGAATATTAAATGACAGGTGAGATCAGAATAGAGACGTAAGAGAAGAAAGACTGATGCACCCCAAACAAATGCTGGATGTTAATGTATGACCATAGCACAGGTAAGCAATCTGTTATGCAGAAACCCGTTATCCAGAAGTCTCTGAATTACGGAAAGGTCATCTCCTATAGACTCCATTATAATCAAATAATCCAAATCTTAATTTTTTTTTTCAATTTTCTCTGTAATAATAAAACAGTAGTTTGTACTTGACCCAAACTAAGATATAATTAATCCTTATTGGAAACAAAACTAGCCTATTGGCTTTATGTTATGTTTACATGATTTTCTAGTAGACTTAAGATATGAAGATCCAAATTATGGAAAAATCCATTATCTAAAAATCCCCAAGTCCCAAGTTCTGGATAACAGGTCCCATGCCTGTACAGGTACTGGTAAAGAAATTCCTTATCCTGAAGCCCATTATCCAGAAAACTCTGAATAATGAGAAGGCCGTCTCCCATTGAGTCCATTTTAAGCAGATAATTCAAATTTATTTTCAGAAATGGTTTCCTTTTACCCTGTAATAATAATTCAGTACCTTGTACTTAATAGTAACTAAGCTGCATGAATCCATACTGGTGGCACAACACTCTTATTGGGAAAATGGGTTAGCTGAGAGCAAAGTAAATCTTCCACTAGTTGGTTTTCCATGATAACCCTTAAATTAAATATTATACATATATATATATATATATATATATATATATATATATATATATATATATATACAGCACACCACTTATGCCTCAAGTTTCCCAAACAATTTGGGACACCCAGCTAACATCTCTGGTATAGTCCATAGCACCACAAAGTACAGAGTTGACCAGAGTGCTCAGTAAATGTAACATAGTGTAGTACCAGAACCCAGGTATAATACAAATAAAGTGATGGCAAGAGATGCACAAAGCTACTACACAGATACTGCCAGGGGCAAATTCCCTAAAGGATGAAGTGACTAAAGCTAGTGAAAATTCGCCAGCGTGACATCATTTCCGAACTTCGCCAATTTCCTAATGGGCACAGTTGTCACTTCGCTAGCGAAGGAGATAGACGGTAGCGTTGCTTCGCACTATAACACCAAGCATATTTTCGCTCTGGCAAACAGACGTAACTCCGCAAATTCTCTAAGATGCGGATTTTACTGAATGTTCCCTCATTCGCCAGACTTGCCTTCGCCACCTCAGACCAGGCGAAGTGCAATGGAGTGCATAGGACTTCCTCAATTGTTAGTGCAAAAAACGTTGGCGTCTTTTCCTTTTTTCTGAGTGATAGCCTGCAAAGGTTCTTAAATGTGTAGGGCATTATAACAACTCTATTGTATTTATTAAGGTTCCCTGGACTTGTGTAATGTAATGTATTTGCTGGCAACATATACGTCCATGTAATTTCGTGTAATAATTTCCCGCTGTATGCAAATTACACGAGCACATCTACGCTTTGATTGCCAAAGTAACCCTAGCGAAAATTCACCAGCTGGATGCAGCTTCGCACTTTAGTGAATTAGCGTTGTCCTAGCGAATTTACACCTGGTGAAGTGTTGCAATGTCTGTGAAGCCGTAGCTGGGGGAATTTTCGCCGGTTAGGGAATTTGCCCCAGAGTGAGATATTGCAGAATGCAAGTTATGTAGAAAAAGAAAACCATCCCATACCAAAGTCACAGGAAGCCATGGCGTATTGTCGATATAGGGATGTATTACATGGAAGTGTTATTAGAAAGTTATAAGGAGCATTATGAAGGAATGAAAGGGAACTATGACAGAGAATAAGTACATAGACTACATGGACAAGCAAGGGAAAGTTTATTTGGTGTTCATTTTCTCCTCTATAGGTATAATTATTTTTCTTTACTTTCCAATCTGTCAAGGTGGCCATACACATGAAGATTGTTAAAAGATTTTTTCCGTGGTCGTGTGACTGACCTTATGGTGAAACAATCGTTTTAAATTACATTAAATTAAAGTATAATTTGTCCATCAACAAATACTACCCTTTCTTCCAAACCATGACACCACGTCATCAAAGCAGCGCCCCACACCTGCGCAGTTTCACAACTGTTAAGTCATCGCAACCCTTCCATCCCATCAATGGACAAATGTCATTGTTTTAAAGACACACATTTTTAAACTTGCCAATCAATTTTCTGAAGAAAGAATGTCAGATGTGCGTTCATTCAGTGCAAACCGACCTTCCGATAATTTGACAATTTTGTTTGATCGCATTGAAATTGTTTGTTAAATAAAGAAAAGTCCTTATTTCTGTGGTCACCTTCATTCTTTATTATCTGTTTCTTTCTCCTCCTTTAAACGGTACCTGTTGGCTAAATATATTATCCCCAACCAAAGGTGTGGGCTAATAGAAGAGCCCGCACTCCGGTTGGGGGTATCAGTATTTTTTTTTTAAATTGCGCTAGGACACTCTCGCTGCAAGGGAGCTCCCTGTGTGAGAGGCCATGTTAATCAGAGAACATGTGCAAATGCACTTCTGACATCACGCATATGCGTATAAGTTGCGACATTCCCTCGTTATGCACATGTGTGTGCTCCAACATGGCCGCTCATAGCAGGAACTCCCTCCTGGTGCGAGTGTCCTAGCGCTGGCAGGGAGCAAAAAAACCTATTGTTATCCCTAACTGGAGTGCAAGCTTTATTAGCCCACACCTTATGTTTGGGATAATATATTTAGCCAATGGGTGCCCTTTGACTATTTAATTCATCCTTTTCATCCAGCCTTCACACCATACTGTATTTCTCTTCCTACCATCTTCTTTTCATCCTCCCTGTATATTTATTCTCTCCCATCACCTTCTTCCACTCTTTCACCCTTCTCTCCCCCTCTCCCTCCAAATCCACCCCCTCTTTCTTTGCGGCCTTGGTTTTAGACCTGAGATGAATTGAGCTGGGGATCAGGGGAAAGATACTTTATTAAAAAAACAAATGCTCCCTGCTGTAAGTTATTAAGAGAGTCTTTTGCAAAACTCACCCCCTGTGTCCTTCACAAGTGCTGGATGTCTTGCTTCTCACAAGCAGCTGTTCCATTTTGCCTGGCAGGAACAAGATGGTCGCTTTCTGGAGCTAGTTTACCCCTTAGCTACACACAGAAGCTCTCAGGGAACAGACGCTGCTTCTCCCTGGGAGTTCCTGGAAACGTACACCACAGTATGTGAAATATACCGGGACCCCAGTTGTGCAAATAGAGAATAAAATGCTGTTTTTCTGAATCAGCAATATGTAACACGTTGTGTGTGTGTGACTGTACCTGGGCCAATACAATTGTATACGTTCATGTGGTTAGACTGTATATCGGAGCTTTGTGTGATTATTGGTTAATCCCTTGTTTGTCAGAGATGAAAGAATGACCTCTCCGCATCCAAGAAGTTAAGCTTTCATAGTTCTGTAAATACACAATTCCATGGATTTTGTGAAGATTCTATGGAAGAGCATCTAAGTAGGATATGGGGGACTTAAATGTGATTAAAAATCCTGCTCTATAAAACCCTCTACTCTAGAACATATCTGCCGTTAATAAAAAAGCATCTCCGCAGAGAGCCTTTGGAGTTTGATATGAACACTGTTACATAAGTGGAGGGGTTCATTTATTTGGCTGATTTGCTTCCTCCCAAATGTAACCCCCTCAGTCTCATGGTTGTGTCAAATACAATACAATACTCTAGGAAAACAGCATAACAAGTGGTGTAAAATTGCTAAAGGTTGTTCTTACACATAAATGCATCATAATCACAGAAATTATACACAACAAAGAGCAAAGTGCTTTATTTTTAAAGGTATGTAGTTCAACACCATTATTTTTAAATATAGATATGGAACCTGTTGCCCAGAATGTGTGGGACCTGGGATTTTCTGGATAAGGGATCTTAATTACAGGTCCGGATACATTATCTGGAAACCTGTTATCCAGAAAGCTTTGAATTACAGGAAGGCCCATCTCCCATAGACATAGACAATAAAATACAGGTTTGGGACTTGTTATCCAGACGGCTCGGGAGCTGGAGTTTTCTAGATAAGGGATGTCTATACCGTAAGGGGTATTAAATTATTTGATTTCAATGGAGTGTATAGCAGATATACTTACTTACATAATTGAGATCTTGCTGGACAATGGGTATCCTTTATTCAGAAACATGTTATGCAGAAAGTTCCAATTTATGGAAAGGCCATCTCCCATAGACCCCATATTAATAAAAAAATCTAATATTTAAAAATTATTTTCTTTTTTGTTCTATCAATAAAACAGTAGCTTCTCCTTGATCCTAACTAAGATGTAATTAAACCTTATTGGCTACAATGTGAAACCTGTTGGGTGGTTTAATGGTTAAATGTTATTTTTAACAGACTTAGGGGCATGTTTACTAACATTGGAGATAAATATCTGGAGAGATTTCTGGAGATGTTGCCCATAGCAACCAATCATATCTTTGCTTTTGTTTTCTAACTTGGCTGTGGCTGTTTAAATCTAATTGCTGATTGGTTGCCATGGGCAACATCTCCAGAAATCTCTCCAGATATTTATCTCCAATGTTAGTAAACATGCCCCTTAAGGTAAAGAGTTCCAAATAAAAGAAAGATCCCTTATATGGAAAATTCTAGCTCCCCAGCATTCTGGATAACAGGTCCCTATATTTAATTAAAATGGAGTCTATGGGAGATGGCCTACCTGTAATTCAAAGCTTTCCGGATAACAGGTTTTCAGATATCGGAACCCAAACCCGAAATTAACTAGGAATATAGTAATTCATACATGGGAAGTGATTGGACCTTAATGAGTAGGGATGGGCGAATTTGACCCGTTTCGTCAAAAATTCGCTGCAAAATGTTTTGTTTTTTTTGACGCATGCCACTATACAAGTCTATGGGCGTAATTTTTTCGGCGAAACGATGCAAAAAAATTCGCCCATCCCTATTAATGAGCCTTTCAGATCTGAAAGCTATGATGGCGCCTATCTCTATGCTGCAATTGAACAATTGCATAGAATGGGGCTGCTTTGGCCTCTCATCTTTCCTTCCTAATAAATCTATCTGGTCACAGTGGGTTATTTAGGACTACAATATGCAGCCAGACTTGTGCTCGGGGCAAACTACTTGATCAATGAGCAGACATTTTGTTAAGCAGAAGTGTAATGTGATTGGTGAGTCCTGACAGTGACCCTACTAAACAGAGCTGTGCGCTTATTGTATGAGTCCTGTTATCCGGAATGCTCGGGACCTAGGGTTTCCGGATAAGGTGTCTTTTCATAATTTGAAGTCTACAAGTCTACAAATTTTTTTTTTAAAAATGAATTAAACCCAGTAGGATTGTTTTGCCTCCAGTATTGATTCATTTTATCTTCGTTGGAATCAAGTACAAGGTACTGTTTTATTATTGCAAGGTAAACAGAAATATTTTTTTAAAAAAATGTAATTGATTTAATTATTTTTATTCCCACAATTTCAGAGCTTTCTGGATAACGGGTTTCCTGTTAATGGATCCTATACCTGTATAATGTTAATGTGTTATAGAAATATCTATAGAGTTGCCTGTATCCTAGAGAATGCTGAAACACTGACTTTACATATCCAGCACAATTTAACTGCAACTGCACTTTTTAGAAATCTGAGTGTTTGAAATAACATCTCGGCCACTGGTAATATTACAGATTATCAAGGACAGGGGGAGACAATGCTGAGTCTGTACAGAAGGCTATGACCTGTGTAGACTGTCAGGACTGGCATAGACAGTGCTGAATTTGAATCTCACACAAGGTGATCTTGTGAGTGCAGGTTATCAGGACATGCTCAGCCAGCCATGCTCATACCTCTCAACATTTTGGAAATAAAAAGAAGGAAAAAAAAAGTTGCTTTGGGGTCAAACATTTTTGGCCACGCCCATGTTGTGGCCACACCCCCTAATTACAGTGTTCATTTTACAAATTTGGCAGGTTATGAAAGTTTGAACATTTTTCTGTGTTTTTTTTCAGTTATTACAGTTTTGCTAATGAAGGGGACTTACCCTTTAAGCTGTGAGTCTAACTTTTCCCAAGGGACCTGTTATCTTATATTGTTACAATTACTTATTTGCTTCTTTCAAAATTGTTACAAAAGTATCTTCTGATGTGGCTGTTCTGGGCTCTCTGCCAAAAGCCAATTAAGTTAAACACCATGAGACACATTTACTAAGGGTCGAATATCGAGGGTTAATTAACCCTCGATATTCGACCATCGAAGTAAAATCCTTCGACTTTGAATATTGAAGTCGAAGGATTTACCGATCGAAGGAAAAATCATTCGATCGAACGATTATATGCTTCGAATCGAACGTTTTTAAGTATTTTAATCCATTCATCGAACAATTTTCCTTCTATCAGAAATTGCTTAGTAAATGTGCCCCTATGTTTCTTTTTCTGGCTGTTCAGTGCAGAGAAAAACAGGACTTTCCAGTATAAAGAGGGACTGCGGGTTGAGCTGTCAAAAGAGGGACTGTCCCTCTAAAAACGGGAAAGTTGGGAGATATACATGCCAGGCATAGGCAGTGCCAGTGATTATAAAATTGCAGATGATCAGGACAGGCGCAGACAGTGCTAGTGATTATAAAACTGCAGATGATCAGGACAGGCGCAGACAGCGATGGCTTTCTGTATAACAGTTAGTAGCCTCAGTGCTGCAGCCTAGAAAAACCTGTGATTGAATCTACAAAAAGTTGGTTTGAATGAATGATGGACTTATGATTGCAGCTCACTGTTTTAGTACCTGTACTGCAGGGAGATGAGATATAATGTTGGGGGGCCCAAAGACTGTAGATAATGATCACAAGGTCGGAGGAATTTTGTATTTAATATAAGCACACCCCATCTAATGCAGATCAATGGTTCTTCAATTGTGGGGCTGGTCCTTTTGGGGGGGCTGGTGCAGTGCATGGTGGGATTTGGACTGAATGTTTGATCATCTTGGCAGTCCTGAAGGTTAGCATGAGATTTGAGATGAACACTTATGTGCTACCCTAGTTATTCTTACGGGCAGAGACAGACAAGAAGATTCAGGGAAAAGTCGCCTGAAGTTTCCTCGTAAGGCAACTTTGGGTGACTGTAGAAAACAAAGCTTTCCGAGTGCCATTCCACTGGCAATTTAGATTCTAGCTGGCAGGGAGGCAGTTCAGGGAGATTAGTCGCCCGAAGGAGAGGTAATTTGTAGCCGGGCGAATAAATCTCCCCGAATCTTCTCATTTGTCTCTGCCAGTGGCGTAACTAGATAGTACTGGGCCCCATAGCAAATTATTTTTCAGGCCCTCAAAATGTCTAGAATTTGACCTGTTTTACCAATATTTATTGAAATTGTACATGAATTAAGGCCTTACGGGCCCCTATACCTCCCGGACCCACCAGCAGCTGCAGGGACTGCTTCCTCTATAGTTATGCCCCTGGTCTCTGCCCTAAAGTGCTGGTTCACCTTTTTGTTAACTTTTAGAGTGTTTTAGAATGGCCATTTCTAAGCAATTTTTTTTTAGTTGATCTTATTTTTTTTGTTTTTTATAGATTTTTTAATTATTTGCCTTATTCTACTGTCTAATTTTCAAATGGGGGTCACTGACCCCATCTAAAAAACAAATACTCTGTAAGGCTACACATTTATTGTTATTGCTACTTTTTATTACTCATCTTTCTATACAGGCCTTATCCTATTCACATTCCAGTCTCTTATTCAAATCAATGCATGGTTTCTAGGGTAATTTGTACTCTATCAACCAGATTGTTGAAACTGCTGAATAAAAAGCTAAATAACTAAAAAAAAACAAATAATAAAAAATTAAAACCAATTGCAAATAATAGCCTGACTAATAATTGTCTAATATGTGTCAAATATCACTCTCTACAAACTAAAAGTTAATGTAAAGGTTACAACCACTTTTAAATGATGGCTCAATGGTTAATTGACAACTGCTTTTTATATAGCTATATAATGAGCTGAGTGGGTGAACCAAATAAATCTGCATATTATAAGGACCATTTTCAAGACACCTAAGACTGAATAGAATACATTACAGTACAGGTATGGCACCTGTTATCCAGAACGCTCGGGAACTGGGGTTTTCTGGATAACGGATCCTTCCGTAATTTGAATCTTCATACCTGAAGTCTAGTAGAAAATCATTAAATGAAGCCAATAGGCTGGTTTTGCTTCCATTAAGGATTAATTATATCTTAGTTTGGATCAAGTACAAGCTACTGTTTTATTATTACAGAGAAAAAAGAAATAATTTTCATATATTTGGATTATTTATATAAAATGGAGTCTATGGGAGACTGCCTTTCCATAATTCAGAGCTTTCTGGATAACAGGTTCCCAGATACAGATCCCATACCTGTAATGCAAAAAATTGTAGATGAATATTACAAATTTAGAGGGAGTGTGTTATTTAGTGCAGGGTGACAGTATCAGGGCAGGTTTAAAGTGAGTTAGGTTTGTATGTAATGCATGTTGACCCCCATGGCTGCAGATTATCGGGACAAGAATAGATACTGCTGAGTTTGTAAATAACACAGGGAAATATCATATTTGAAGATTATCAGAGAAGGATCAGAAATGGCTCAATTTCTCCAGTGCAGATAATCTGAACAAGCTTCTGTAGCACTGTGATTGCATCTAATAAAGGTATAACACCAGTCCACCCAACATCAGGAACGGGCTGATATACTGAGACATTTATCATTAATAATTAAGATTATCAGGACAGTGGCATAGGCCCTGGGTTGGGTCATCAGTAGAGTATCAGAGACACAGGGATATATGTATGACTTCATCCATAATGGCAGGACATGCACAGACAGTGTTCTAATGTAGCAATAGCATGTTGGATTATTATGACTCTAAAGTGAGTGACCTCATATCTGTTCTATATAACATAAGATGACATCATGCCTGCTGACTATAAAGATTAGCACAGATAGAGTTGGGTTTGGATCTAACGTGGTGACCTCTTGCCCACTGCTTATCAGAACCAGAACAGGCAGCAAGTGCCATCAGTCTGATTGAAATGACCAAATGTGATATCAGGACACAATGAACTCGAGTTGTATGTGGTGATGTCATACTTGGAGGTTATCAGGACGAGCCCAAATGGAGGGTGTGGCGTATCTAGTGTGCGTGACCTTGTGGCCTCTATTTATCATCAGTGGCTCACATAATGCTGAATAAGCAGGGTTCCCTCAAGCCAACAGATAATTAGTAACAGGACTGGCTCATCCTGTGCAGTTTGTATCTAATGCAGGGTTCCCTTATGTCAGCAGAATATTAGGATTGGTTCATGCAGTACAGAGTCTACTTCTAAGAATGGGTTCCCTCATGCCGGCACATTGCCAAGAATGGCTGAATTATTTTAGAAAGGTTTTCCTTGTGTTGGCAGATTCTATCTCCTGTTATAGGGGGAGGCAATAGATTTTCCCTAGGAGCAAGTAACTTAAGCAGGCTCACTCCCAAATGCAGCTGGCAGAGCTTTCCTGGGGACAATGAGCCATATGGGAGGCTCAGCAAGTGCAAGGGGCCTTGTTGCAGCGCAGGCAGTCTCACTGAGTCTTATGGGATATTTTTGTGTCATTCCACCTTAAACCCTGCCTACCTGTCATTCTACCTTAAACCCTGCAACAACTGATGTTGAGGGAAGCAGTGGTCAGTTTATTGTTTATTTCATTTTTATTCAATCTTTTAATGTCCAGCACCATGAGAACTTCAGCATTTGTATCATTAAGGGAGGTCTCCTGCAGAATATAAGGCTCAATCAGTTGTCAGGCCCTGTATCTATCTGATGTTCTGTGATGGGGTCCTGGTATAGGCTGACCTTTTGAGAACCAATTAATAAAATAGGCCACAATTGGGTCATGTAAAGGGTGTCTCTCTATAGCAGCAAATAATAAATCAGTATGAGGCTCTTCCAATGCACACACATCCCCCAACACTATATACTACAGTGTGTAGATCACAGGCTCTTGTCAGGCTCTCATGGGCATGGGATTCTCATTGTCAGCAGATTTTGGATTGCAACAGACTAGTCTTTATACAAGCAGCCATGAATCATTATCAAAATCCCTATTCATCCACATGTGCCTGTTGTTCTCCCGCATCTGACTCCTCTTTCTTTTGATTTATTGACTGGTTTAAAAGAGTGTGTTGATATTAAAAAAAATCACTAATTCTCCCCTGCAGACGTGACAGCTGGGGTTTTCAGTAGTAATCTTTTCAGAGGGATATCCTTTTATTATGGAGTCCCTCTGGCACGGGCACATTAATTGGCAGGAGCCTCCGACTGGGAATCTCACCCCCACCCACCCTCATGCCTTCCCTTGCTACAGCTGATTGTGCAGAGGGAGAGGTGGTTCAGTTTATTTCTTGTTGATTGATACATTAGGCTTGCTGCAATAAAAATCGATACAGTTTCACTGTGCACCTTGATTCAGCACCAAATATGTTACCCTATGGACTAATAAAGAGCTTTGGTCCTGGGATGATAAATCTTAAACACTTGGAGAAAATCTTATATATTTCACACCATCTAGTGCTCTGACATTTTGTTACCTATGGTTTACTCAACATTGTAAAGTAATTTCGTAAGCATCTTTTGCAGAGCTCAGGGCCTTTGAGGGGGGCCCTGAATTTGCAGAATGGCTAGAGGGAAAAAATACATAAATAAGGGATGTTCAGCCTGCAAGGCTGTGGCTGTTTAACATTTAACATCTGTATGGCTGCAAGTTGGACATGCCTGATGTGTATAAATATAATATACTGTATGTATGGATCTATACGTAGTTTTATAGGAGATATTTTTTGGTGAAAAGGTAGAACATACCAGTGCATTATACTCTTTTAAATATAGAATAATTGTGCTTCAAAATGTAGTGTTTCAGGCTGATTTATTGAATATTTCCGCAAAACCCCTCATAATCCATCTCTTGTCTTCCATGTTCTACTCCCTGAATTCTCTGGCTGTGCAGGGGAGCCGGCGGTTATTCAGCTCACTGCATTGTAGAATAGGAACCAATCAGCAGCTAGCAGGACCTGATAGGGAACTGAACCCTGTCTTTGCTTGTGTGACTGCAGGGCTGTGATTGGCTGTCCCCCTCCCTCTGTGCTTCTGGCAGGGCCCGTTAGGACACTCCTATTCCTCATTTGAAACATAGACAAGGACAAGAGAACATCTATGGGGAGCTCAAATAAAAGGGCCATTTTTGAAACCAATATTAATTTACAGTCAAAAGTAAAACCAGCACCATATATTATACACTATTGCCTATAAAATAAGGGATTTTTCATGTATCCTATATGTCTCCTTTAACTATGTCTTCTTCACCAAGAGACCTTGTGATGCTTGGGGACCAAGGAAAGTGCCCAATTTGCCCTACCCTAAAACTAGTTATTTTTCCCAGTTACCATGTCACCTCCCCTTTTATCTGATCCACAACATAAGCTGGAACTAGGTCATGAAGTCAATTAGGCATGTAAGTAAAAAGGGATGATTTCTCCACTCTCTGTACTGGGCACACTATACAGTGCGTTTCCTTCATGAAAGTTAATATGTAGTGGTCTGAATCCATCGTTTTTTTTTTTTTTGATTCAGTTGTATACTCAATCCTTGATAAAAAAAAAAAATGACCAAATACCTATACCAAAACCTAATTTTTATATTTAAATGGAAGTGAAATTAACAAAACAAATGGATGATTTAAAAAAAGTTCTCGCTGTCAGTTATCCATCATTTTAGGGTCATGTGATTTTAGGGATGGAAATTCAGCTACAAAGAGAGGATTTGGCCAACTCTGAGTCCTGTTAAACTCTCTGGGGTTTGGCTGAATCCTAGAGGTGGTGCTCCTACATGTGCTTGATAACTGCAGTGCTTTACACAAAGCCCAGAATTTGCTGCAGGAGATTGGAAAAATACATATACATACCACTAAATATCCTAGTATTAGCAGGGCAGCTCTTTACAGATGGCACCAAAAGCTTCATCATGTAGGGAGAGTGGACAGGGCTTTGGTCATATTAATATGGGGGTTATTTATCAAAGTCAGATTTTATCTCAACATTTTCTGCTACAAACTTCGGTCAAATACGCTCAGGTTTTTTACGCTTATTTATTATTACATTTTCAACTTTTTACCCGAAAACTTCGGGGTATTGCACGAAAACCTATTGCACATCAAAAAATCATTGGGACTTTTCCTATTGACTTATATGCAACCTCGACAGGTCTGAGATGCTGGATTTTCTGATTCAGACTTTTCCATCCTCTGGGTTTAAAAATTTTCCAAAAAATTTGTGATTTTTAAAAAGTCTGATTTTATGAAAAATAAAACCATACAGGATTTTTGCATTCGGAGTTTAGTAAATAACCCCCTAAGGTTGTAACTAGGTATGGCCGGGGCAGATCTGGGGCATGGCCTAATTTCCTCATTTCTAGTTTTGCATGTTGGGAGGTATGCATTTACTTTAGAACCTGAGTGCTCATCTTAGTCTTAAAACTTTGGCACACTAACCCATTTAAAAAAGTATTTAAATTCATAGGGCCCACTTATAATCTTACCAGAATCAGAGCGGCAATGCCGTGTATTTTATCTACTGTATAAGGCACATAAAAGGAGCAAAGCTGTTTTGTGTAACTAATATAGTCTTTAACTATAGGGTTTTTTTTAATTGTAAGGCCCAGAAAGAAAATAACAGTATAACAAATACCTTGCTCTCTTATTCTAATGGGTTTATTTTGAATCTTACCACTATAAAAGTGTCCTGCCCAATGGTATGAGAAATATGTTCATATATATATATCATCAATAACAGTAATACAAAAAGAAATACAACCTGCCGGAAGGAGTTTTGGCCATTGAGGCAACTCCTGCTCTGGATATATAGACCAAATAAACAGTGATAACGTTAATGAAGGTGTATGTTTTGATCAACACCATTTTACACCTCAGATGTTGGCATAACGATTAAAATCAGTAAGGCTGATGTAATTTATTACAGTATGTACTTTAATTTACTCCATAATTTTACTCTAGCATAAAGGGCCACCTTCAGGAAGGGAGAACATTAAGTAGAACAGTGTAACTTTCCTCCAGTTTTTACAGAAGATTTTACACACAGCTTCACGTTTATTACACAAATTGATAAATTCATGTGTAGGTGAAAGCTGAGCCTTTATTTATATAGAGACGACTGCCATACTCACGGCGATGTTCAGATCTCAGGAACATTTATTTCAGCACATCTCAATGAGGTTATACAATTACATCTTAATTACAGTTCCCACACTCATTCATCAAACTGCCCACCAGTTCATCATTTATCATCTGTCATCCCTTCCACGGTTCATCTTCCGTCAACTGGGCAAAGGCGCAATTGTCCACATTCAGAAGCAGCGGCTTGTAGTGGGAACACACTAATAACACTCAGAGCTCTCAGCGGAATACAATGTCTAATCACAACGGTGGTGCTGACGCAGAGAAACATTGTAAAGAACTATGGGATCAAAAATCAATTAAGTTCCAAACCAAAAACATTAAGGAAGCAGAATGCATCAACAGCTTAAGCCGGAACAAATCCTAATTCTGCAGTGTCTCTCGTGCGACAATAGCGTGAAGTTTAGTCAGTGTAACAAACATTGATTGTCTCAAATCTAAAAGGACCAGTAACAACAAAATCCAAAAGGGTTATCTATGGATATAAAGTATGATAAATGGGGGGGGGTTAGCAGTTAAATGCAGTATGAGAGAGTGAGCATGGATTTGAATTCAGTATGAGAGAAGGGAGCAGGCAGTTGATTGTAGTATGAAAGAGGGAAGCATGCAGTTGAATGCAGTATGAGAGAATGGAGCAGCTACTTGAATGCAGTATGAGAGAGGGGTGCAGGCAGTTGAATCAAGTATGAGAGAGGGGTGCAGGCAGTTGAATGCAGTTTGAAAGAGGGAGGCATGGGGTTGAATGCAGTATGAGAGTGGGGAGCAGACAGCTGGATGCAGTATGATAGAGGGAGCATGGATTTGAATGCAGTACGAGGGAGGGGAGCAGGCAGTTGAATGCAGTATGAGAGAAGAGAGCATGTAGTTGCATGCAGTATGAGAAAGGGAAGCAGGCAGTTGAGAGAGGGAAGCAGGCAGTTGAATGCAGTATAAGAGAGGGGAGCAGGTGGTTGAATGCAGTATGAGTGAGAGGAGCATGTAGTTGAATGCAGTATGAGAGAATGGTGCAGGCAGTTGAATGAAGCATAAGAGAGGGGAGCAGGCTGTTCAAGGCAGTATGACAGAGGGGAGCATGCAGACAGGGGCGCTCCGCCAATGAGGCGAGTTGAGGCACTCGCCTCAGGCAGCAGCGCCCCCCTGGTTGCCAACCCGGAAATTCGGCTCTTCTAGTGCATAGTGTGCAATTGCGCTCTCTGCACTAGCGACGTGGACCCGTCCGCGGCCCGCGGGGGGGTGCCAAAAACGAAGGCTGCCTCAGGCAGCAAATTAGGCAGGATCGCCCCTGCATGCAGTTGAATGCAGTATGAGAGAGAGGAGCAAGGGGTTGAATGCAGTATATGAGAGAGGAGCAGCGCCGATCCTGTGGTAATTGCCGCCTGAGGTGGCTCCAGTAATGCCACCCCCCCCAGCCCGATTATATTTCCGTGTGGGGAGGCAGCAACGCTAATGCAATAGTGCAATTGCGCTCTCTCGCCCTACTAAACCCGAATTTCCAAGTTTAAAACCTGAAATTCGGCTCTTAAAGGCACCAGGAGCGGCTTTTTGCTGCCCCTGGAAACCTAGCTGGCGCTGCCACCTGAGGCGAGCACCTCAGCTCGCCCCATTGGCGGATCGCCCTTTCAGAGGAGCATGTGGTTAAATGCAGCATGAGAGAGGAGAGCATACAGTTGAATGCAGTGTGAGAGGGGAAACAGGCAGTTGCAGTTGAATGCAGTGTGAAGCGAGGGGATAAAACAATTGATTGCAGTATGAGTGAGGGAAGCAGGCAGTTAAATGCAGTATGAGAAAGGGGAGCAGGCAGTTGAATGTAGTATGAGAGAGTAGAGCAGATAGTTAAATGCAGTATGAGAAAGGGGAGCAGGCAGTTGAATGTAGTATGAGAGAGTAGAGCAGACAGTTGAATGCAGTATGAGAGAGGGGAGCAGGCAGTTGAATGCAGTATGAGAAAGGGGAGCAGGCAGTTGAATGTAGTATGAGAGAGTAGAGCAGACAGTTGAATGCAGTATGAGAGAGGGGAGCAGGCAGTTGAATGCAGTATGAGAGAGGGGAGCAGGCAGTTGAATGCAGTATGAGGAGTAGAGCAGACAGTTGAATACGGTATTAGAGAGGGGAACATGAAGCTTTGTGAACATGAAATGCTTTTACAGTAGAAAGGACTGGTTCTAGGTTTGTAAACATCTCATGCTGTCTCGTGTTACGCAATATGTTGGCGCTATATAAATACATGTTAATAATAATAATAATAATAATGTCTGGCTGCTTTACTTCATAAGTAGCAAGTTGATTTATTTGTTTTGATGCATAACAGGTTAATTAATTGGGTAGAATTTAATCATTTATTTGCTGTTTTTGCTACGAGGCCATAGTGCATAAAAATTGTTGCTGGTAACTTTATGCCCAACTGAGATCATTTTTTTACCCTTTTGTACCTGATATCTTTCTACCTACAACTGCTTCTCATAAGCAAGTAAATCCCCCCATCTACTCCCTTCTCCGGTCAGCTCTCCTTGCCCTTATGAAATACTCCCGAATTAAGTTGTAAAATATTTTGTAGTATTTTTGTGAGAATTCTGCGGAGAATTACCTTATGATAAATATGCCCCTTCTTGCCAAAAGTGGAGCATGTTATAAATAAATGAAGGCACAAATAAAGTTTATTATTTTGCCGTATTTGTTGCCAGGTTCAACCCTCACTTTCATTGTAATATATTCATGGAAAAAGCAGTAGGGGCCTAGTCTGTTTATACAGTCAGATCAAGTTCTTAAAAGGGCGGTGGTTCCCCTTAGTTAACTTTAAGTATGTTATAGAACGGCTCATTCATAGCAACTTTTCAATTGGCCTTGGTTTTTTTTCTTTTTTTATATAGTTTTTTTATTATTATTATTATTTTTTATTTCCAGATTTCAAGTAGAGGTCACTGACCCCATCTAAAAATCAAATGCTCTCTAAGTCTACAAATGTATTGTTATTGCTACTTTTTATTACTCATATTTCTAATCAGGTCCTATCCCACTCATATTGCAGTCTCTTATTCAATTTAATGCATGGTTTCTATGGTAATTTGTACCCTAGCAACCAGATTGCTGAAATTGCAAACTGGAGAGCTGCAATATAAAAGGCTAACTCAAAAACCACAAATAATTAAAAATGAAATTGCAAATTGTCTCAGAATATCATTCTCTGTATCATGCTCAAAGTTCATTAAAGGTAAACAACCCCTTTAAATTCAATATGCCACCCAAATCAGGCAGTTTTATTCATATCATAGCAGAATTCATCTCTGTATTTTTACTGCAATGACACCACATCCCAGTGGAACTTCATTTACACTTTAATCCTGATATGCCAAGAAGTTGAACCCCTCCAAATAACCCCCAGTACACATACAGTATATACACACACTCATTCTGAACTATCTGTATACTTGCATATAAAAACTCTATATACCAATATCCATGCTAATTCTAGATTATAGTACAGATATGAGACCTGTTATCCAGAATGCTTGGAACCTAAAGTTTTCTGGATAACAGATTTTTCCATAATTTGGATAATCATACTTTATGTCTACTAGAAAATCATGTAAACATTAAATAAGCCCAATAAACTGCCTTTGATTTCAATAAGAATACATTATATTAGTTTGGAGGAAGTGAAATCATTGTTAAACATTTGGATTATGTGATTATAATGGAGTCTATGAGAGATGGCCTTTCCATAAATCAGATAATGGGTTTCCAAATAACGGATCCAATACCTGTATCATAGTGGAGTGGTCTGTGCAAATAGTATAGCTGTACAAGTATCACAAATAGGTTTAGCAATTAGTCCACAAAAAGGAAGCAGATCATACACTACTGGAATTATGTATTGAAAAAGATGGTACTGTTCTAGTAACCCATAGCAACCAATCAGCAGGTATCATTTACTGGCTGGCTGTTGGAATACAAATATCTGATTGCTATGGTAACTAAACTTGGGCAAACTTTCTATCACATTAACCTGTATGCCTCCTTTGTAAATGAGTCCCTCTGCCAGCATTTTGTAGGGCTTAATAAGAGCTGGGTAATTCCATTGCTGAAAGACACTTCATTAGATGCAATTACATTCTGTAATAATAGCTGTATATCTTTGCTATTCATTAGGGGTGTTGTAGTTCTAGCTGGCAGGATTATAGATGTTCCCTCTTGCCTAACCCCATGATGCTTCTGTACAGTGTATGCCATTGTTGCATTGAAGCACTAAGGTCCTGGGATTCTTGAAAACAACCAAAAATATTTGGGTAGAATAACGTGCTCCTGCGAACTGACCATACTGTAGGTAAGTGAAGAAACAAAGATATCAAAAGCCAGAGACAGTTTTATCCTTTCAGCACATTAAGAAGGGGGTTACCAACCTCTTATCTTTGAGTCTAACCCCTATGCCAGATATTAGGCATGAGTTGATCACTTGCTCATTATTGCTGACTCAGACACTTGGGCTGAGATCTCTGCATTTTGGCCTCTGATCAGAATTACGTCTCTGTTATTGCAGAGGTATCAGTTACCGCCGTCTCATAAGCAAGACATTTCTTGATTTCTATATTTAATTTAGTGCATGTCTGGGATCATTAATCCGTCTCCTGTCCTCCTAGGGATCCAGACATACAAGCAATTGGTCCATGGCAGTTTAGCTGCATTATTCTACATGTTCTGTACTTAGATATCCCACATTTTGGTCCATGAACATTTGTCCAGCCTTTTTTCGTTTTCCACCTATCTCATAACTACTCCTTACTAAAGAAGTCCTGCTGTGCCAAGTCAAGAGGCTATGAACCAGGAAGGCCTTGTTTCAATTTCACCAGCAACTCGTTGTGACCTTAAACAAGTCGTGTAATTTCCCTGTGCCCAAGAGTACAAGACCGGTTACAATTTGCAGCATTATATAATACACTGCATGGCTTAGTTAATATAGGTCATTGCATTTCCCAAGCTCCTTGTACATGTGAGGAACATGGGTTGGATACACTCCTCTGCTCATATTGATTGGATAATATAGACTAGACCTCACTCGGTTGCTCCCTGGTGGTTTCTCTCTATGGTTCTCCCACACGTTCTCTAATCGTATGGCTGCCGTTGGTGCCATTTCTCCCTTCATTTCTTTTTCAACATTGTTACACATCTAGGCTTTAACTATCAAAGGGAATGAAAGCTGTCTTCAGTTGGAAACAAATATAAATTACTTCAGGTGTCCATTAATACTCTTTATTTGGAAGAAAATTATGGCTGCCCTTTGTGGTGGTGTATCACTATATTAACCAGACATTATAAGGGTCCATCTAAAATAAAAGCTTTTATCTGCTGTGGAACTACATATGCCAGAAGACAACATTCAATGGGTGGTACTATAAGTGCTGGAGCTTGTACTTCAATAACTCTTACAAAAGCAGCTCCAGCACTCATGTATGGCTGTACTATGTTTATAGAATGCTAATGAAAACCCCCAATAAAATGTGAATTACAACCTGAAACAGCCTTCATACTGAATAATACTAGTAGAGAGAAAGATCAGTCCTGAATGATAGTTTATTCTTAAGTGTTTTGTTCCTCTCTGTTGATGGTTTTCTCTCTCTGAAGTTTCTTCTAGCTTGTAAGGGTCAGCATAAATTTCATTTCAGTTCAGCAGACGTACTGAGATCAGTGGTCCCCAACCAGTGGCTCGTGAGCAACATGTTACTCACCAGCCCCTTGGATGTTGCTCCCAGTGGCCTCAAAGCAGATGCTTACATTTGAGTTCCAGGCTTGGAGGCAAGTTTTGGTTGCATAAAAACAGTTGTACTGCCAAACAGAACCTCCTGTAGGATGTAGGGTTGCCAGCTTTTCTGGAAAAAAATACAAGCCTTCCTATATATTTATCTTTTTCCCTAGGAACTTTTGTATGCTTGTGTTGCTTCATAAATTTTTTTTAAAAAAATTGAATGTGGCTCACTGGTAAAAAAGGTTGGGGATCCCTCCCAATGGCCAACCAGTTGTTTCAAGTCCAAACAAACTCTCATCCCATTATTGTTGGTATCCTTATTTCCTTTTTTGTATCACAACCCTCTCATGTAGAACACATAGAAAAAAACAGACTTATATTTTAGACTTTTAAACATTCATCTGTGAGAAAACCTAGTACATGAATTAATTCTTGAAAATGAAAAGTTTCTTTGTGACCAGGCCACCAGTCAGAGTAAAGCCAAATGTACAACCTAAATTCAGTCGTCCTTACTCCACCCTTACATCATGTGGCCTACACATTCTCTACAATACAGACCATGAAGAGATCTACAAAGATTAGAAGAGTGTAAGAAAAATTCTACTAAACAGGTGAAGGGGGGGGGGGTGTAGATCACAGATAAAGGACACAGCTGAATTACTTTGAGTGAGATATCAAGAAATGTTACAAAGGGGAACTCACTGAGAATCATGGACACACAGTAGAACCCTCATTTTAGGTTTTTCAGGGGACCAGAAAAATTGTGTAAAATCAGGTGATTATATCATACATAATTTATAGGTGTGACCACAAAAAAATAGAAAAAATGTAAATTTAGGGAAAACATGATCAAGGGATGTAAAAGTGAGGTTTTACTGTAGTTAGCCATGTAAAAACTATGGTAGGGCTACTAGGGCTCTTTCAGCCACTCGGGTTTTCTAGTCGGGGCTTATCGTAAGTAGCAACTGTCTACTCTCTACCAGTACAAGCAAGCAAGTTGTGAGGTTATTTTACCTTACTACAGTGCTGTATGTCAGTGTTTTTCAGTCCTCTCTTTACTTCCATAGGGTAAGTCAGAGCCTCATGGGGCATCCTTGGCCAATAGTGTAGAGCACAAGTGCAAACTAAATATTATGCTATTTGGAACACTCAATGGATGTTTTCTGTATTTATATCAAGGAAGTTGCAGCCCTCCAGCTGTTCTTGTGCTATTCATCTGTCAGAAAGTTATTGTTCAGCTCGGGGGTTGTCAATTCTTTTGTTTCCTTTATGTTAGGGGAACCTAAATGCCTGCCATTCTCTTGGCTTTTGCACTGGCCCTTGTTTCTAATAAGCCTAACTGCCATTTCCCCTCTTGGACTGTGCTAGTTGCTTCTGCATTTTCCCCTGAACCTCTGATTTCTTCTTCCTATTGCTTTCCCATTCTTCATGCTCTCGCTCGATCGCTCTCTCTCCTCTTGTCAGTCTTCCGCTACAGCAATGGAAGCGCCCCAGGACGGCCCTGCTGCTAAATTCTATATATTACTAAACGTTCCTGCTGCTGTCACCAGTTGGATGCCAAGGAACTGTGACCGAGACTCTAAGCCACCAAGCAATTAATCACACCCTCAGAAATTACTCTAATAGCAGCTACAATTATTGTAATTATTGATTTGAAAGCCTGAGCTGTTATCCATTCATACACGGGACTGGGGATCAAACACACTAACAAGCCCCTTAGGATGAGTGGGTGAGGACTGAGGTTGCCTAACATCTGCAAAGCAGCAATGCTTTACACTGCAGCAAACATAGGAGCATATGGGGGACAAATGGAGTAAACAACAGGTGAGCATAATAGGGTTATGGAAGGATATGGGACTTTATGGAGTAGATCTGTATAAAGAGTCAACAGTCAGCTGCAGGAATGAAAGCCAAACCATCACTATATTGCTACTAGTATTCTTATTAGTCTGAATGGCACTAATAGTTTTCAACACATACATGCAGACGAAACAAACCATATAAGTATTCCCCTTAGTCTATACAGACATTTGCCATACAAATATGATGGTATGCGTATTCCACCCCATTATGTACAGTTTACATCATTTAGCAGGAAACTATTAGAGTTTAGAAACTCTATTTATGAAGAACATTGAGACACATACTGTATACAACACAGTGAATGTTTGGGATGAATGAAAGCAAATTATAATAATATTTCTATTCAAGGGCAGGAACTATTGTGTGTTCCTCCAGTATTTTCACAGAATCCGCTACCTGTGCCAGAATCTGCAAATTGTTCCTGTTATTATATAATTATTGGACCAGCGTGCCACAGTTTGGCTATATTTAGGCAGAGAGAGAAGTCCATTCATTGGGCCTATTTAACACTGAGGTGTAGAATGATGTGGCGTTAATAAGAGGTTTTTGGGAATAAAATGATTTATACACAGATTGGGCACACTTCCCTTTTCTTTCTTTTCACACATTTCTTCCCAGCCACACGTTTGTACAGCGATGGTTTGTGTGAGGTGGGGGCTAAGTGGCCTACAATCATTTGCAAGCTATTCAGTAGCACATGGGAAGGAGTATAAAACATCCCTTGTGTGTCTCTTGTCCCCCCAAATCACATATGGTGTTAGCACTGCCATATAACTCCTAGTGGGGCTATGTTCATACAGGCCCCCCCTTATATTGCTGGGTCCAGTTTTTAGGCACACGTGCACCTAAGCTCGGGTCGGGATCGGCAGGCATCAGTAATGTCACTGTATCTGCACAAATACAGGCACATGCATGCGCCTTGCCTGCCTTCTTCTTCCAGCAGGTTCATCAGACCTGAAACAGCAGTGCAAATAAAAATAAATATAGAAAATAGAAATAATAACTGAAAAAAGATAGATAGGCCCCTGACCAAACTGGGCCCCTAAGTTATAGCCTATGGTAGCCTGCGCATTAATCCGACCCTGAGTGAACTCCACTATACGACTGCCTATAGGTCTTTATATCCCATATTGGCCTAGAATTACAGAGTGGCCCACGTGTTGTGGGCAAAGGGATCCCTACTCTATGGCATGTGTTAAATACAAGGCTCATGATTTGTATAATAGGTATTGGGTCTGTTATCCAGAATGCTCAGGACCTGGGTTTTCAAATAATATTTGGATCTTTATACCTTAAGTCTACTAGAAAATCCCAATAACCCAATAAGCTTTTTTTCTTCGAATAAGGATTAATTATATCTTAGTTGGAATCAAGTACAAGGTACTGTTTTATTATTACAGTGAAAAAGATTGGAGTATATGAGAGTATTTGGGAGGCAGCCTTTCTATAATTTGGAGATTTCTGGATAATGGATCCCATACCAAATAGGTTTAAATGGAGCATTGTCATTACCAGACCATTTGAAAACGATTTGTGCATGGCAGTTTAATATTTTGTGCCTAGTGGCTGTGCTTGTTTTAGTACATGTCACTAAAGTGCTCACAATACCTGCCCATCAACCAGCGAGTGTTATCAGGAACACAGCAATGGAGCTGGACATTGAGGTCCTAGAGCTAATGGTTTTAACTATCCCATTAATTGGATGACGCTTGTTGGATTTCCAGCAATGTAAGTTGGCATGCATTAAGCGCAGAACGCCAAGCAGGCTTCCATTGTTTCACATGAGAGCAACAAATCTAGAGGTATGAAAGAACTGCTGTATGTAGGGCATCTAATTAGGTGAGACCTTAGTGAAATCTTTCTGTTCGACAGACAAATTAAGAACTCTTATTCCTATAGGTAATTCTAAATAGCATCTTTATAGTTTCTTCATTTAACCTTTCCTAAATATATTCTTTAACACAAGTGACCACCAAAAGGGAAAGGATTCTGACAACTCGTTTTTTCATAAAGGAATGAGAACACAGGTTAGCAAAAAGCTGCCTATGGTAACTTTAAGAGCAAGATTTCTGATTATTAACTGGGAATTGTAGTGTATCAAAGGGAAATGCCATCCTTATTCCCCCATAGTGCAATATGTAAAAGAGGTAACAACTGGCGGGAGGGGATCTACTATCTTGAGCAGAAAAATATGTCCTGATGTGTTTTAGGGCACAAATTTTTGGCCAAGGGCAGTAGTATAACTAGAGTGCACTGGGCCCCCTTGCAAATAAATCTTCAAAGGCGCCCCATCACATTGTGATCCCCATCCTCCTTCCCTGTGCCTCCACCTACTCCCTGCCCATCCACTCCCTGCCACCTACTCCCCACCCCCTTCCAGAGTTTCCCATCAACTCTGCCCCCCTTCAACTGCCACAGAGCTTGTGGTCTGAGCCCCCTGTTCACCAGGACGGGGTCTGTTTCCTCTATAGTTGACCAAGGGGCTTTTGATCACAGTTCTATTTATCATTTTATGACTAATAGTGTGCCATGGGCCCACATTTGAAACACATAGGCCACATATCTCTATTTCTTTAGTAAACTGAGAGCATATTCTTTAATTGAATAAAATTCACAGATTATAAAGAAGCAAGTTGTGTTCTACAGTGTTCGGCACATTTGTACTCTTCATACTCTATGAATCCGAGGATTATGCCCAAGCCATTATTGCAATGTGACTGATTACGCACACGCTGGGGGAATTCAGATGAAAGTGCCGTATGGATTTCCTAGTGCAGGTGTTTTGCCCACGACAACTCACACAACAATGTTCGCCACAATTCCAGGCACTTAGCACACGTAAAAATCCACAATAGGCATTGATGAGCGCTTGACTGTAGATGATGAGAGATATACTTTAACATCAGCAGCTGTACAGCTGCAGATGGGTCATCACTGCTGTACGTACACATAGAACAATCTATTCATCAGCCACAAAAGAATGAAAGCAAATTTGCATGAGAGAGAACTTCATAGATCCGTCTTGAGATAGACGCTCTGTTCTGGGGTTGAACGGGCTAAAAGCACGACATGTTCCGGCCAACAGAAGGTTGCAGAGTTACAAGGTTTTTCAAATTCAAGGCATCTATCCTTCCAGGAAGCAGCACATAGAAATAAAGTGAAAATTCTAAGTTTAGGGGCTAATGTAACCTCCTCAGACAGATGCAGAGGACAATTAATTACACTGATTTACTCATTTCAGAAAGTTTCCCCACAAGGAAAAACGTTTCCTTTAAGCTGTGCACTTGACACCCAGGCACATAGAACATTTTAGAACCAGACAAACCTTGCCCAACCTCCAACTTAAATATTTTTTGAGTGGCACTTTGGCACTTAAACAATCTCTCTCAATGATGCCCTTGCCCAAGAAGTCTCTGCAAGCCCCCATCATGATTTGACCTTCGGCCCAGGGAGCAAATAATCAGATCCTCCCCATTTGGCCCAGCGTGGGGAGGCCACATCAGGTTAAGAGCAACTTGTCTTGCTACCTCACCAAATAAGCAGTATACACCCAGCTGAACTTCACAACAGGAACCTTTCCTTGTATTTGAACTGTATTAATTAGAAAGTCTATATTAAAGGGAAAATTATAGTTATATAATACACAAAAGCCATGAATATCTTGTAAATTATATCCTTATAAACTGTGAGTAGTGATGTCATTTCTGTCACATGACTCACTGAAATTTGTGTATTATAATAAATAATGTCCCCCCTGTTGCAAAATATGAGGATATTAGAAGTTACCTCGGAGTTCCATGACCTGTATAAAAACATATATGGTCATGAAACTCCTTGGTGACTTTTAATATACTTATGCTTTAAAAGAGGGGGTACTTTATTCGCTATATATAATAAAGTACCCCCTCTTGTAAATTATAAGGATATTATAAGTCACCAAGGAGATTCATGACCATATAAACACGGCTGAAGGATGTTTTTATACAGGTCATGGAACTCCGAGGTAACTTCTAATATCCTCATATTTAGCAACTGGGGGTACTTTATTATAATACACAAATTTCAGTGAGTCATGTGACAGAAATGACATCAGAACTCACTGTTTTTAAGTTATGACATCAGAACTCACCATTTCTAAGGATATCATTTACAAGATATTCATAGCTTTTGTGTATTATATATATATATATATATATATATATATTTATATCCTTATATTATTTCATATTTCACAACATTAATATATATATATATATATATATAATAATTAACTTTTTTCATGATAAATCCTGGTGTGCAGCAGCATTCTTCTCGAGTATATATATATATATATATATATATATATATATATATATATATAATGTGTGTGTGTGTGTGTGTGTGTATACATATATCATCTGGAGTTTCGTTAAAAATGGATGCCAGTGGCCCATTGAGCTAGACAGGTCTGGTGTTTGTATGTGGTAGTCATACACACTGGATTTACTGCAGCAATGCAAAAATACAGAAGACAATGACACCAATAATCTGTGCCCCATTAGCTGTATGCAGCATCTCCCTATCATTGTTTTCCTTGCTGACCCTCTCCCTAATACCCAAGGAACAGTGTACCCTGAGGTTTGGGGATTGTCATAAAACATCAAAACATTAGCAATTTACAGGTGTAATAAATGTATTGAAAATGCATCCACCTTGTTTTTGTGACTTTACTTTTTCTTACTAACTGTATGCATGGACCATATTTTTTTTTTTTATCCTTCTTTCTCCCACTCTTTGGATCTTTTGTGTATCTTTTCAAAAATGAACAGAAGTTATTTGAGTTTATCTGCACAAATAGTGTTAATTTCACTGCTATTTTTGCCTTACAATCATTCTTGTGGGAGGGGAATGCTATAAAAAGGCATTGCTCTAAGGGGGCCTCAAGAGGAAACTTTGGGTGACTTCAGAAAACGAAGTGCTCCGAGTGCCATCCCACCGGTGATTTAGAGTCTAGCCGACGGGAAGGCTTGTAGGGGAGATTAGTCGCCCGAAGAAGAGGCAATTTGTCACCAGGCGACTAAATCTCCCCGAATCTTCGCATGTGCCCCTACCCTAAGGCTTTCTGCAGTTCTCTTCAGTAAAGGGCTGTACAACAAGTGCTTGGCATGCCCAATGGTTATTTTTCATTTTTGGATATGAACCTGGAGTTGCCTCGCTTCCCAATTTGATTTCCATATGTCATAGCTCTGACGAAATTCTGAAATCTGAAACAATGGCCTGGCCATTAATATAATGTTATATGTTTTACTGGTAAGTTACTTTTGTTTTTCGTTCGCACTTTTTTTAAATTTGGACCTTTTATTAACTTTCATGGCATTTGTGGTTTTAGAGAAATTGAGGTTAATATTGGTCTCAAAAACCTCTAATACCACTAAAACTCCATAATGAATGGGTCCAAACTGTTGATATGTATTCAGAGTATTCAGATGTTGTTGGTGCTTGTTCAGTAACAAGATGAATGTAAAATAAATGTCTTTTTTTCCCTTTAGGTAATTTTAAGGGCATGTGCAAACAGATTGACCACTTTCCAGAGGATACAGATTATGAAGCAGATACTGCCGAATATTTCCTTCGTAAGTACCGCCCTTCTCTCTCTACAATAAATTATTGATCAGTTTGTCATTATTTGGCAAATATGTTTCTTTAGTCTTCATTAGCTTAGTTCTCTTCAATGCATTGCACAGTCACTAGCCCTTAAAAAGTCATTTTTCCATCCAGGTGTTATGTATGAAACACAAAACTTTCATACAAAACAAAAACACACTGAAAAGAATATAGGAAAGGCACTAGGTACATGGTTTCATTTGAATGATCGGTAAGTTAGAGGACAGTAGGAGTCAGGAGGGGGGATGTTTATGTGCGACCCCTACCTTGTCCCTTATAGGTATGGCACTGCTAAGCACAGGCAACGCTGTATCCATAGGGGTAAAACCAGCCAGCACAAACACCTGTCGCAAGTCAGGAAAGTGCAAGGCAAGGAGTGTAAAAAAACATTGGGATTTACACTTGTTCCTGTACTTAATAATCGTGACTTTTGTATCAGTTGGTTTATCCTCATATAATTTTGTTCTCCACCCTATAAATAACCTATTTTCCACTTCAACAAAATATTAACTGAAAAGTCCCTGCCAGCCAAGACCTGGCCAAATCCCATTATTTCTTGTAGAATGCATTTTGTTTGGCAAAAGGAAACATTTTAAGACCCTCCACTAATATATCTGTCAAATTATAAATTGTCAAACCTGAGATTACAATTCATTTTTTTCCTTTATTACGTTGACAATTCAATTCACTTCACTCCCAACTCCCATTGATGGCAATATCGACATTTTCTTACAATGTGCATCAGTGTAGTATAATACAGTAATCATTTCTATTGATGCTTTAGAAATAAGCCCCTTACGGTCCCATTTTTGCTATGAAGAAAACGAGAAGCTTGATGAGCTGGCACTTGACCAGGGATGGTGGAAAGCTGGTGCTGAATTTGTGGTGGTTTGGAACATTTCACAGACAGATATTTACTGGTTATCTCTATGTTCATCTTCTATCTTTTAAATTTATAGAGAAAACCATTTTGCAAAGTAGGAAATATCCCCAGATATAACCATATCTCACTATTTTTTTTAATCTGACTATGGGGCAAATTTACTAAAGGGCAAATTTCGCCTCGGAAGGCTGCACCACACTTCGCACAACTTCGTAAGACGTTAATTCACAGCACATATGCTTATTTATCAAAATGCAAAGTTACGTCTCGGCAGATGAATGCTGGTGAAGTTTTGCTATCAAAAATTTGTCAGCGTTGACATTTCTAAGAGTACTTTTGCCAGTATTACTTTCTTCCTAGTAGTACTTCATTGTGTCGGACAGTGTCGGACTGGCCCACAGGGATACCAGGAAAACTCCCGGTGGGCCCAGGTGTCAGTGGGCCTTTGTGCTGCTAAACATTTGGCCTATTTCATGGCCATTCCCTATTTCTATGAGAAAAAACGACTTAATAGATGGGATAATAGATCATACATAATCCCACTTTAAAATATGAAAAAACTGCAGCATTTTAACTTTTGTTTAATTACTTTCCGGCATACAGGATATGATGTCATGTAGCTTCATCTTATCAGACTCTGGCGAAAAGGTTAACGTAGTGGAAACTTCACACTTGATGTTGGATTTTGCAGAGTAACGATCGTTCGCCCGAGCGAAAATTCATCTGGCAAAAGTTAACTTTGTTAACGCTGGGCTCTTTCACTAGCGAATTGTCCTCTATACCTTTTAGTAAATCGGTGATGTCCCTGCGAATTGCCGTTTTGCTCATTTTCACTACTGAATTTGCCCCTATGACTATAGGGGATACTTTAAGAAAGTCAGCATTCACTAGTAGATGTTGCAGGTGACATTCCTTTATTTTTTTTCTGTATGTAGTTTTATTTGTCCCAGAAGCTGCTTTGATTTTTGGCTCTGAAAATCCTTAAACTGTTGTAAAGTTCTGTTTTGTTATAAATGCTTGTGTGCTTCTCTTTAGTAATCGCTTCTAATATGCCTAGTGCATCAGTCCTGCTTGTCATCAGTGTGTGCCACTACAGGTATGGGATCTGTTATACAGAAACCTGTTTTTCAGAAAGCTCTGAATTACAGAAAGGCCAGCTCCCATGGAGTTTATTCTAAGCAAATAATTCTAATTTTTTTTTTTAAAAAAATCCTTTTTTTCTCTGTAATAATAAAATAGTACCTTGTAATGGATCCCAACTAAGATATAATTAATCCTTACTGGAGGAAAAACAATCCAATTGGGTTTATTTAATATTTAAATTGTTTTTTTGTATACAAAGTAAGAAGATCCAAATTAAAGAAAGATGCCTTATCTGGAAAATCCTGGTCCCAAGCATTCTGGTTAATATATCCCATACCTGTATCTATAGTCTGCTTCACTAAACTGCAGGAGCTTTCCCCTGTCTGATCCCTATTGGTTCCTAGCAAATCATAGCCTAGTTTGTTTATTTGCTCCATGAGCCTTGTGAGTTCATATCTGTCACTATAAATCCAGGTGGGTTTTATTGACCAGCAGCAATAACACACTGGCCAAATAACATTTTAGAGGAAGTCAGCTTTAAAAAACACAAATACTCCTCTATTGGGGTTTGCAGACCATTTCTGGGGAAAAAAATAAGGAAAAAATTTTCAAGATCAATAGGGCACAAGCTTTATTCTCTGAATACATTTAGGGGCCGATTCACTAAATTCGAGTGAATTCAAGTGAAGGATTCGAATTTAAAAAACTTCGAATTTCGAAGTGTTTTTTGGGCTACTTCGACCATCGAATGGGCTACTTCGACCTTCGACTACGATTATCGAACGATTCGAACTAAAAATCGTTCGATTATTCGACCATTCGATAGTCGAAGTACTGTCTCTTTAAAAAAAAATTTGACCCCCTAGTTCGGCAGCTAAAAGCTACCGAACTCAATGTTAGCCTATGGGGAAGGTCCCCATAGGCTTGCCTAAGTTTTTTTCATCGAAGGATATTCATTCGATCGTTGAATTAAAATCCTTCGAATCGTTCGATTCGAAGGATTTAATCGTTCGATCGAATGAATAATCCTTCGATCGATCGACCGAATTTCCTGCGCTAAATCCTTCGAATTCGATATTCGAATTCGAAGGATTTCAATTCCTAGTCGAATATCGAGGGTTAATTAACGCTCGATATTCGACCATTGGTGAATCGGCCCCTTACTGTCATCAAAATAGAAATGGTTTACTTTTGCCTGAAAGCAATGTATCTGACTTGGTGAAAAAAAGCAGTCGTGGAAAATTGTATTTATTCAAACTGTAAAAGTCAAAGAGCTTAGTTGAGATCATAAAATGTGCACAGAATTGAACCTATGAAGAAGTCATACATAATGCCCTTGCTTCCACTTGTACCCCTCAATAATAACATGGTGCATTCATTTACTAGTTGCACCCACTTTGGTGTATGAGGGCTTGAGGGGCAATGTGAAGCATATATTGGCACAAGAGAGCATTGTACAGTACAGGGTTCCCTTTGTGTATTTTGCCTGTAGCTATTGTGGTAGCTGAATCACACTCAATTGCAAATCATCTATATCTTCCCCATGTGCTGCCCCTTCACTCGCAAGTGCCAGTTGTGCCCTTTGCACACAGTTTACTAACCATGGAAAACAATTAATCCTACAACATTTTGTGCCAGATTGTGGCAGTCCTAGTTCAGATGGAAATCACATACCGAATGTTGCATTGTAGTTAAAAAAAGCATTGGCTAATTGCACAGATTTATTTGTACTTTGCACTCTTTTAAGGCTAGGGCCACACTAGGCGATAGCGCCGCGATTTGACTCTCGGCGACTTTTCGCCGCGACTTTTAATCCACAATCGCTGGGGAAACTTTTGCGCTGGCGTCTATGGAGAATCGCGAAAAATCGCCTTGCTAGGCGATTTCGAGCGACAATAGAAAAAAGATCGCCGCGTGTGTTTTTACGCCGCGATTCCCCATAGACGCCAGCGCAAAAGTTTCCCCAGCGATTGCGGATTAAAAGTCGCGGCGAAAAGTCGCCGCGAGTCAAATCGCGGCGCTATCGCCTAGTGTGGCCCTAGCTTTAGGCAGAGACACGCTCAGATTCAGGGAGATTTAGTCGCCCAGCGATAAATCGCCTCTTCTTCGGGGCGACTAATCTCCCCGAACTGCCTCCCGCAGGCTAGAATCTAAATCGCCGGCGGGATGGCACACAGAACGCTTCATTTCCAAAGTTGCCCAAAGTTTTCTTGTTAGGCAACTTCGAGAGACCTCGGAAAACAAAGTGTTGCGAGTGCCATCGCGCCGGCGATTTTCATTCTAGCCTGCGGGAAGGCAGGGGAAGGCAGTTCGGGGAGATTATTTTCCCCGATGAAGAGGAGATTTGTCGCCAGGCGACTAATCTCCCCAAATCTGACTGTGTGTCTCTGCCCTTAGGGTAAGGGCACACCGGGCGATTCGGGGAGATTTAGTTGCCTGGCGACTAATCGTCTCGTCTTTGTGGTGACTAATCTCCCCGAATGACTTCCCTCTGTCTTGCGCCGGCTAAAATGAAAATGAGGCGCTAATTATGCGCGGCGGTTCGTTTTATGAAGTTGCCTCACAAGGCAACTTCGAGCGACTTCGGAAAACGAATCGCCGCGTGTGATTAGCGCAGGCGATTTTTCATTTTAGCCAGGCGCAGAGCGAGGGGAGGCATTCGGGGAGAAAAGTCGCGGCGATTAGTCGCCAGGCGACTAAATCTCCCCAAATCGCCCAGTGTGTCCCAGCCCTAAAGAGAGAATTTGTAGTGAGAATAAGAGATAAGGCTGAAATGATAAGAAAATAACTTTCACAGATTGGAAGGTGAAGGACAAGTTAATTGTAGGAGCTCATTATAGACCCCACTCGTCTAAATGAAGAGGAAGAGCCTCAGTAACCGCATTTCATTCACATAAACATGATATTGTCTAATATCATTTACATTTAGGATTGCCACCTGTCCGGTATTTTGCCAGCCTGGCCGGTAAAAATGATGGTTGATCCCAATGTTATTAATAAGGACTAATGATAAATACATTGGAAGGCCGGTATTTTTTCCTGAGAAGGTGGCACCCTATTTACATTCAGTGAACAACGATATTAAAGGGGAACTCTGGCTTCCAAACCAAAATTTGATAAAGAGGCCCACATAAACCCCTAATATACCCATCACCGTTATAGGTTTCTTCAAAAAGTATGAATAAATGCCATTTACTATGCTGAAATCCAGCTTTTTAACAGTTCTCTTTCTGCATCATTTGAATTCCTGGCAGGGAAGGAGGGTGGTATTTTTGGACTTTTGAGTCAATAAATAAGTTGTGCTTTATGGTTTATGCCCCACTTTCTTTTTCCTTCTTAATCCTTCTGTAACCGTTTGCTCTGGTACCAGTACACTACTAGATCTTACCTAATACTAATCTCTCTCTCTCTCTCTCTCTCTCTCTCTCTCTCTCTCTCTATATATATATATATATATAGATATATATATATATATATATATATATATATATATATATATATATATATATATAGATAGATATATATATATATATATATATATATATATATATATATATATATCACGTTCCAATGAGTATCCGCACTCCAATGCAGTTTCTTCAGCTGGGGTGCGTGGTTAAAATATATGTATTTGTATTCTGCGAAGAACCAGCACTCCCATGTATAAAAAAGCAGAATACAAATATATATATATATATATATATATATATATATATATATATATATATATATATATATATAACCCCTCGTGGCTTATAGCGGTTCTGCAGAAGTGACAGCATTGATGCTCACGTTATTGGAAAAGGTTCCTACTCTTCAAGGGCTGTCATATTTAACTTCAAAATATTCAAAAGGTGTTTACATTTGAAAAGGTCGGAACTCATCTTTTCAAATTGCTTCAAAACAGGGCTTGTGCATACTTACAAACTGATTTAAAAACTGCATTATTAACACAAGTATTTTGGGATTTTAAGATGCACCATTTTTTCAAATTTACTGTTGGTTATTAGTGCAGAATAGAATTTCTGCCCTCTGTGTATGACGATTGAGCTAAAAGACAAGGTACCATTGGCCTTTTTATATGTTGAATTAACATGCATTATGTAGATGTGCCCCATGCAGTTTTGTTTTTGAATATTTCTTATAGAGAACCATTTTTTATAGAGAACCATTTCCCCTACCTTGAAAAATCTAAACTTTTTGAACTGTGCATGTTTAATCATAATCATATAAAATGCATTATTTTGAGAAGCAAGCAATATTTTAGGACAAAAGACTCTGTCAGAGGGAACATGTATTTAAGAATCATCTTTAGTAGTATTATGGAAAAAGCTGTATAGGCTGACCTGCGAGCCTAATCTAATAGTTCCAGGAGGAAGCAGATTTCATGTAAACACTATTGTATAATTGTCGAGTAGCAAAATTTCTGGTTGTCACGTCCTTTAAATAATCATAAGGCTACATGTGAAGAAGATATTCCTAGTTCCTTAATAGTCCTAGAATTGTTTCAGTCCCACCAAAGTTGTTGACACTAGGGCAGTGTCGGACTGGCCCACCGAGATACCAGGAAAACTCCTGGTGGGCCCAGGTGTCAGTGCGCCTCTTGCTTCTAACCATTTGGCCTATTTTATGGTCATTCCCTATTCCTTTGTGGTAAAAAAGAGGCTTAATAATGGATGTATAGTATAGTAATAATAATAATAATAATAAAGTATAGTAGTATATATAAAAGAGTAGGAGAATAAAGAGTTTTACTTCATAGAGGAGGAATAATAGTTTGGAAAGTGGGCCCATGTCACAGTTTAGCGGTGGGCCCACAATCTAAAGTTTTCTGCTGGGCCCCTGGCATTACAGTCCAACACTGCACTAGGGCCTCACACCCAACCACATTGCCCTTTTGTCTTTTTTCCACCATTCAACTTTCTCTTCTTCTCTCACTCTTAAGGTGGCCCTAGACTTAACAATTATGATCTTTTCTGTAAAACATCTTTCCAAGAAAGATCATTCATTTCAATACACATGTGTAGAGCTGAATTTTCTGATATACAGATAGAAACAATAGAATTCTACCTGTATTTAAGGATTCAGCACTAACAGTGGGCATCAAAATTTTCTGCCTGGGTCAATTGATGAGCCAATCTATATCCAAGCCTTTTGCCGATATCTGTCAGCTCGTCTTCCACCATACATCCACCTAATATCATATAAAATTTGTTAAAGGGCATGTAAAGTCTAAAATAGAATAAGGCTAGAAATGCTGTCTTTTGTATACTAAATATAAACATGAACTTACCGCACCACAAGCCTAATCAAACAACTAATTTATGCTTTCAAAGTTGGCTACAGGGGGTCACCATCTTGTAACTTTGTTATACATCTTTGCAAGACTAAGACTGTGCACATGCTCAGTGTAGTCTGGGCTGCTTAGGGATCGTCATAAACAAAGCTGCTTGAGTTCTGCATGGGCTCCCCCTGCTGTTCATAAGTATGATTGTTTCCCTGCTCAGCAGTTAGGGACCGTCTGACAATTCCTATCCACAGCAGTAAATGAATGGAGAACTTCACTGCATACAGTCAGGTTTCTTATAAAAACGGTAAACATTTTTTCATCAAAGTATATTGAAGATAGGTTTCTTTTTTATTAAAGAAAGTAAAAATGGGATTTTATTTTTTGCCTTTACATGCCCTTTAAAGCATCTGGACTGTTGCAATCTGCTACATTTAGTTATTGCTCCATTAAATAATGGTACCAGTATGGTTGTAACAGATACAGATAAGGCAAATGTGTTAAATCAGTTCTTTTCTTCAGTGTATACAATAGAGGAGTCTGGGTTCACAGGCTCACTTAATAACTGCATGAATGGTTCAGCTCAATCTAGTCAGTGGCTGACTCAGGATATGATTCAAAAAGCTTTAATACAAATTAATGTAAACAAGGCTCCAGGGCCTGATGGCATACACCCCCGGGTTCTAAGAGAGCTTAGTTCAGTTTTAGACCAGCCCTTATTTCTGATTTTCTCAGATTCACTGTCATCTGGTATGGTGCCTATGGATTGGAGAAAAGCTGATGTTATTCCAATATTTAAAAAGGGATTACGATCTCAGCCTGGCAATTATAGGCCAGTAAGCTTGACATCTGTGGTGGGCAAATTATTTGAAGGCTTGTTAAGGGATCACATTCAAAATTTTGTCCTAATGAATGGCATTATGAGCAACAATCAGCATGGCTTTATGAAGGATAGGTCATGTCAGACGAATTTGATTGCATTTTATGATGTGGTAAGTAAGATTCTGGATAGTGGGGGGGCAGTAGATGCGATCTATTTGGATTTTGCCAAAGCGTTTGATACTGTGCCCCACAAACGACTGCTTTCTAAACTAAGGTCTGTTGGGCTTAATGAAGTCATTTGCACGTGGATAGGAAACTGGCTACTGGATCGGGTACAGAGGCGCGGTTGTTAATGGGACATACTCTACTTGGAGTAAGGTTCTAAGTGGGGTCCCCCAGTGTTTGCAGATGACACAAAATTATCCAGCCCAATTAATTCCATCCAGGATGTGGCATCCTTGCAACATGATCTTGACAAACTGGCAATCTGGGCAGCTAAGTGGCAAATGAGATTCAATGTTGATAAATGTAAAGTCATGCACCTGGGATGTAAAAATATCCAAGCCACTTATACCCTTAATGGGACTGCACTAGGCAAATCCATTATGGAAATGGACCTTGGAGTCCTTGTAGATGATAAACTTGGCTGTAGCAAGCAATGCCAGTCAGCAGCATCAAGGGCAAAAAACCCTTCCGAATATTTAGGCGGAACCTCTTTTCTTCTAATCGGAATGGGTGACCTCGTGTCAGCTGGAAAGACCTACTGGTAAATAAAGATTAGAGAGATTATTATATCATCCCTTTATATATTTATACATAGTCATCATATCACCCCTTAAGCGCATCTTCTCCAGCGTGAACATCCCCAATTTGGCCAGTCTTTCCTCATAGCTAAGATTTTCAATACCTTTTACCAGCTTAGTTGCCCTTCTCTGTACCCTCTCTAATACAATAATGTCCTGTTTGAGTGATGGAGACCAAAACTGTACGGCATATTCTAGATGGGGCCTTACAAGTGCTCTATACAGTGGAAGAATGACCCCCTCCTCCCTTGACTCTATGCCCCGTTTAATACAGCTCAAGACCTTATTTGCCCTTGATGCTGTTGACTGGCATTGCTTGCTACAGCCAAGTTTATCATCTACAAGGACTCCAAGGTCCTTTTCCATAATGGATTTGCCTAGTACAGTCCAATTAAGGATATAAGTGGCTTGGATATTTTTACATCGCAGGTGCATGACTTTACATTTATCAACATTGAATCTTATTTGCCACTTAGCTGCCCAGATTGCCAGTTTGTCAAGATCATGTTGCAAGGATGCCACATCCTGGATGAAATTAATTGGGCTGGATAATTTTGTGTCATCTGCAAACACTGATACATTACTTACAACACCCTCCCCTAAGTCATTAATGAACAAGTTAAATAAAAGTGGACCCAATACTGAGCCCTGAGGGACCCCACTAAGAACCTTACTCCAAGTAGAGAATGTCCCATTAACAACCACCCTTTGTAGCCGATCCTGTAGCCAGTTTCCTATCCACATGCAAACGACTTCATTTAGCCCAACAGACCTTAGTTTAGAAAGCAGTCGTTTGTGGGGCACAGTATCAAACGCTTTGGCAAAATCCAAATAGATCACATCTACTGCCCCCCCCACTGTCCATAATCTTACTTACCACATGATAAAATGCAATCAAATTTGTCTGACATGACCCATCCTTCATAAAGCCATGCTGATTGTTGCTCATAATGCCATTCATTAGGACAAAATTTTGAATGTGATCCCTTAACAAGCCTTCAAATAATTTGCTCACCACAGATGTCAAGCTTACTGGCCTATAATTGCCAGGCTGAGATCGTAATCCCTTTTTAAATATTGGAATAACATCAGCTTTTCTCCAATCCATAGGCACCATACCAGATGGCAGTGAATCTGAGAAAATCAGAAATAAGGGCTGGTCTAAGACCGAACTAAGCTTTCTTAGAACCCGGGGGTGTATGCCATCAGGTCCTGGAGCCTTGTTTACATTAATTTGTATTAAAGCTTTTTTAATCATATCCTGAGTCAGCCACTGACTAGATTGAGCTGAACCATTCGTGCAGTTATTAAGTGAGCCTGTGAACCCAGACTCCTCTATTGTATACACTGAAGAAAAGAAGTGATTTAACACATTTGCCTTTTCTGTATCTGTTACAACCATACTGGTACCATTATTTAATGGAGCAACACTCTCAACCTGCATCTTTTTACTATTAATATATTTAAAAAACTTTTTAGGGTTAGTTTTCACCTCCGTCGCAATTAACTGTTCATTTCTTTTCTTAGCCTTCCGGATTGCTGATTTACAACATTTATTACAGTGTTTATATTCATTAAATGCAGCTTTTGTCCCTACAGATTTGTAGTTTTTAAATGCCTTTCTCTTCTTTCCCATTAACTTCTTTACTTCTGTATTAAGCCACACAGGATGATTCTTAGAGCTTCTACGTTTAGGCCTTAAAGTGGACCTGTCACCTACACATAAAAAACTGCATAATGAAAGTCCTTTCCAAATTAAATATGGAACCCCAAAAAATTTTTTAATTAAAACATCCATATCTGTTATAAAGCTGTTTAAATATCTAAACTGTCAATCAAATATTACCTGCCCCGCCTCTATGCCCGTGGCATAGAGGAGGGGCAGTCAATTACTTTCACTTTCCATTTAGCAATTCCTAGATGTCACTGCTCTCCTCACATTCCCCCTTCCCTCCTCAGGCTTTATAATTGTGTAGGGCACTGCACATGGACATTAGGTCCCTCATTTTGGTTCATACACAAGATTTTGGGGTGATACACAATTTCCCTTAATAACCGTGTCCATAAAATGGCAGCTGCCTGCTTGCTGTGATTGTATAATTCCAAAACAGAAGGAAACAAAATTTAAATAATAAATACAGTGTAAGTAAAGTTTATTTTGCTCAACTAACATGATAGAAAAGAATTTGAAATTATTTCTTACGGTGACAGTTCCCCTTTAAGGGAATAAACGTAGAAGAGAACAGTAATGATTTAATATCATTTTAAAGGACAACCATTTCTGTTCTGTGTTTTTAGCTGAAAACCTAATGCCCCAATCAATGCTCTGTAGCATTTATGCTTTCAAAGTTGGGGTCAACATCTTGTAACTTTGTTATACATCTTTGCAAGACTAAGACTGTGCACATGCTCAGTGTAGTCTGGGCTGCTTAGGGATCATCATAAACAAAGCTGCTTGAGTTCTGCATGGCTGGGAAGTAACATGGGGGCTCCCCCTGCTGTTCATAAGTAAGATTGTTTCCCTGCTCAGCAGTTAGGGACCGTCTGACAATTCCTATCCACAGCAGTAAATGAAGGGGAATTTCACTGCATACAGTCAGGTTTCTTATAAAAACGGTACACATTGTTTTTTATTGAAGTATATTGGAGATAGGTTTCTTTTTCATTAAAGAAAGTAAAAATGGGATTTAATTTTTCTGCCTTTACATGCCCTTTAATGAGAACTACTTGTTCAAACTGCTGGATTTCTCAGTACCATAAGCAGTCGGGTCCAACTCAAAAAGATGTGCGAAAATATATTTATTAATCCGTCCATATACGTTTGCCAGTAGGAGACAATTCCATACCTGAATGTTCTAATAATTATAAAGCTGGTTCCTGTCTGATGAAATATTACTTCTCATATGGTCTGAAAATGAATTTAAAGTTTCAGGGGAATGAATAATTTTCTCACATACTATAATATCTGAATTCAAGTTTTTGAAGTAGAACTTTCTGCTGGTACACTAGACAGGTGAGAATCTATGATAGAACTGAAACAGCTAGAACACAAAATAATGGCATACGTGAAGTCTTCCGCTGTATGGCGATTAGATAAGAATATTTCTTCACTCTTCCTTCAGGGGCTGTGAGGGCTTCCAGTATATTCCCAATTCTCAGCGTTATCCTGCTCTTTATGGGAGGGCTTTGCATCGCAGCCAGTGAATTCTACAAGTCTCGACATAACATCATACTGAGTGCTGGCATCTTCTTTGTATCTGCAGGTAACAGGGTGACACCTGGGGGGGAAGGGTTTGCGTAGGGTGGAACATGGTGGTGTCTGTATGTAGCTCTTATCATAGCAATTTTATTACACTTGCAAATAAGTTGCCTGTAAGTGAGAATCTATTTCTCTGAGCATTATTCATCTCTAATAAGCAACACTTATTTAACTGGAGAAGTCATGGTTCTGAATGTGTTCTTTTATGTAGCTCAAAGATATGCCCTGGTCAGGCTAATTGTGGTGCCAAATACTTTGCCATTCTTGCTTAATCCACCTATGGCAGTTTGTGCCAGTTTGAAGCACTGCCCTTACTTGCTTAATGTTATAGGTTTTTATTGCCATTATCAATCTATATTTTAAATGTCTATTTTCTTTTGTTCTTTCCACAGCTCACAAATACTTCCATTAATTTCTGTCATTTATATCTATTTTTTTTTTTTTTGCGCTGTTATCAAAAGTGTGTCCTTTGTCTTTGTTATGTATTTTTTCCTACTTATATTTTGCTGTCCCTTTAGCCTTTGCTTTTGGATAACATTCCAATATGCTCCGTACTCATTATTTCCCTTTCCTGTTCAATGACCACAGGCTTGAGTAACATCATTGGGATCATTGTCTACATATCAGCCAATGCTGGTGACCCTTCCAAGAGTGACTCAAAGAAAAACAGCTACTCATACGGATGGTCCTTCTACTTTGGGGCTCTCTCCTTTATTATTGCAGAAATGGTGGGGGTTTTAGCAGTCCACATGTTTATTGACCGACACAAACAGCTGAGGGCCACTTCACGGGCCACGGACTACCTCCAGTCCTCTGCAATCACGCGCATCCCAAGTTATCGTTACCGCTATCAGAGGCGCAGCCGCTCCAGTTCTCGGTCAACGGAGCCATCCCACTCCCGTGATGCCTCCCCTGTTGGGCTCAAGGGCTTCAGTACCCTCCCATCCACTGAAATCTCCATGTACACGCTGACCCGCGACACCCTAAAGTCTGCTGGGACCCCCACTGCCACTTATAACTCGGATAACAGCTTCCTCCAAGTTCATAACTGTATACCCAAAGATAACAAGGACTCTGTGCATACCAACACAGCCAACCGCAGGACCACCCCAGTATGAAAAAGGATGGAAAAGAAAAACAGGGGGATAAAACAGAACAGAGGGTCAGAACGTTAAAGCAGTGTGGTCAAGTCAGAAGGATCTGTGTATCAAGCTTTGTCTGTGAAATAAACATTTTTACTACTTATTTAGGCCCCAAATCTGACCTTTTTTAGATAGGGCTTAGAAACTGAAACTACCCATTAAAAAAGTGCTAAAAAAATGTCCAACATCTATTATTTCTTAAACACATGGGACAACACTGTCCATTGTATTAATGTTCTACGATCCTCACTGTATGTGGGGACTAAGGTTCAAAGTTCCGAATGTTCCCTGTCGCCCAAATTACCGAAATGCCTACATTAAGCTGACAGTTGGGAACAAAATGCTATTTCTAGCCAACATAGATCAATGGGAAGTTTCAGAACAACCATAAGAACGAGTCTGATACACAGATCCAGTAGCATTACAGGCAGTGCTTACCCTTTGTAAAACCTCCTCAAAACAATACCAGGTATTGTTTTCTGTTGTTTTTTTTTCATTTGTTTGTTTTCTATTTTCTTTTGTTTTCTTTACTTTCTGCATTGTCCTTAGAAATCTAAACACCTTGATTAATATTTGGAAACAGAAAAATGTTCTATACATACGACATCAGGAGGCCCATGGCAATGCTAAAATCATAGAAAGCAAATTGGAAAACCCAAATTCATTTTCTGGCCTTCAAAATCTGGTCTTAAACGCCCCAACCTATTAATGCATTTTTAACATCTGAATATCTCACGTAATGAAAAAGACTTTCTGTTAAGCCATAGAGCTTATTCCTCCTTTACTGACGCATTGAAATGAGTTGTTAAAACACATACATTGAATTTTGAGGCTATGATTTACAAAGGATTCAGTCTGTCTTTAAAGCAACCTTGCTTGCTTGGGGGTGAAAAAAATGTTTCTGTTTTTTACTTTTAAAAAAACTGACTGCAGCTGTGCTTTATAATGATTCCAAGTATCTTACATACCTAGTTATATATCTCTAAAAAGAATGTTTTGCAGCCTAAACGCTATGAACTTAGTGAGATAAGAATCTCCATTACAGACTGTGTTATGTCCATTTTCAACACCATTATACAATGTAGTAGATGACCATCTCCAATCATGAGATATCAGGGGTATAAAATACTCAGAGTCATTATTCAACATAGGGTGTCATTGTATAGAGATACATTGCCTCATTATAGTCAAACGATCAGTGAATAGAGATACTCAGTATCATTTTAAAGTGCAGTGTCTAAAGACTGTCATCAGCATGAGCATTATTATACTGTGGTATTGTATTGGCCGATTCAATATGACGGGATGTTATATATTGTTAAGAGGTAGCAGGTAAGATGTATTTGGTGCAAAATTGTCATTATTTTCCGAGAGAATCTTCTCCCCCATGCAATCAAGCTGTTCAATCACGTAAGCAGTGGGTAATGGTGCGACTGCAAGATGACAGAAAGGGCTAGTGACCCAAACGGATCAAGAAATCACAAGTTTGAAGAAAGAAATGATGGGGAAAAAAATAAGATTTCTTAAAAAAAAAAGACAAAAAAAAGTTCAAAACACATTTAAAAAAAAACCCCCGAAACGATAGAATGAACCAATGAAAAAAAAATGCATGAAACCCTCTATGTACCCGTTCATTTTACTAAATCATTTAAATAATGAAAAAAAAGGCGGAAAAAAAAACCATTAAAAAAAAACTGAAGCTAAAGGACAAGAAAATCTGGGGAAACCAATGGGGACTGGGGCCAGAATATATCACAAAAGGGACTAGATTTTTGAGACAAAAAGAAATTTAAAAAAAAAAATCGAACAAAGTGGGAATTTGTGTGACCAGGAGTGCGGAGCAGGGGGTTAACTTTTTTTCTTTTTCCTTTGTTTGCATTTAGTTTCTTTTTTGTTGTTGTTTTTTTATACTAAATTTATTAGGGGAGGTGTAAAGACACAGAAAATTCCAGGTCAGGCTTTTTTAACCTTTCTGGGCTAGGGTGCTCCAACATTAGGCTCTTTATAAGAATACCAGCTTTGTATGCCAATTATATGTTTTCCTTTCCTTCATGCCAGCTACATAAAAGAACAGTAAAGTACACACATATGTTTATACCTACGCATAAATTCTGCCTAAATTAAGATATATGTATATAGAGATACAAATACATAATTATTTTATTTTTATATTAATTAGAATTGTATATTCAGTGCAAAAAAAGATTTATCTCATATGGTTATCTTCAGATAAAGATTGAATCTGATTTAATGCTTTACTATTACATATTTTCTGTATCATATTCCCCTCCTAATATTTTACAGAACTATAAAAGAATAGATATTAAGTGACACCTGCTGCTCTGTGAATTTCACAGATCAATATAAGTAGGAACCACTGTATAGTTTTATTTCAGAAAAAGCCTTCTCCATTGATAGAAAGAAGAAGAAGAAGTAGGCCTTGATCATGCAGTGGTAGCGTTTATCTAGACCTTTAGCCTTACCATATACAAATCAAACAAGCCAGTAGCCCCCACTCTTATGTAGAAATGCAAATCTATAGAGATAAAATGTTCTGCCGAAGCAATTGCTTCTACTTCACTGTTTAAAGGTGTAATGTCATGAACTTGCCAAAAATGAGTAGAAGACATCAAAGACAAGCCAACCCAGTGATTATCATGTTGTTGAATTGGTAGTTCTTACATGTACCCCTATCATCAACAGTTGGTAACCTGCCCACTCAATGATCTGTATGTTCCTTGCCCATTAATTGAATGGGTAGTGTTTGTAATTTATGAATTAAAAGAAGGTGGGGATTGGGAGATGTTCATAGCATTGAGGAAGCATTTGAATCCTCAACTTGCTGATTCTACTTAAATTCCAAGTCGATTCAGGCTAAAACATGACATTTATTCAACATAAAATTAATGTAATATAAGATATATTGATAGATTTAACCTTTAATATCTGTGGTGAGCTTCAGGGCACACGCTTAGATTCGGGGAGATTTGTCGCCGGGTGACTAATCTCCTAATCTCCCCGAATCTAAGAGTGTGCCCTGAACCTTAGGGTGAAGACACACAGAACTAGTAGTAGCAGCTACTTTTTGTGGCTAAAAAAGGCCCTGCCATAGACAATACTGGGAATTGCCTCTGCTAAAACACATGTAGCATCTTAGCAAAGACAATTATCACTATTGTCTATTTTGTAGTCGTGACAAGTAGCTGTTACTAGTAGGAGCTTTGGTGAATCTTCACTCTTAGAAAAATGGTTGAGGAACAAGAAGAGTAGAAAGAGTAGAGGAATATTTTCTATTTTGTTATACCAAAAGGTTACATCTCTATTTATTTTCAGAATGAGAGAAAAGTTTCAACAAAAGGTTCTGGGGCAACAGCAGTATAAGTGCCAATGGTAATGCCCCAATAAACCCTTATAAAAAACCATTATAAAAATTGAGGGTTTATTTCTTTTTTAAGATTTGGTTTGGCCCATAATTGCTCTAAAATGTGATCCAAATTTTTGTTTTCATTACAAAGGGAAATACTGTGTCTCAATTTAAAGAGGGATTAAAGAAAACATATAATTCTTATAATATTGTATAAGCACTACATAAGCTTATTGTGTACGCAGAACATTCCTCGTCTTTGAACATGCAAGTACAGGACCATCAGAAATGTACTAGCAAATATGCATCCATGCATAGTCTACATAATACAAAAATATTAATTAATTAAGTAAAATCACAGTGCCCTCTATAAAGAAAGTAAAGCAATATTTTAAGCAATTATATATTTCTTTATGCTGGAGCTTGCCAACATCATTGAATTGTCTCCAGGTCCCTGTCATATTCCAAACCCTTACCTGTTAAAGGGATATAGTTATCACATAACAACCCTTCATATAGTTAAGTCTTTTAAAGGCCAGTAGTTATGCTTGCTTTAAATTAAGCTGTACATCAGCCAATGGTTATCTCCTGGCAATAGTGTAACTGGTCCATACCAGACACTTGTTCTGGACATGAGTACCATAAAGGGATTTTTTTTGCTAGAAATAAAATAAAAATGGTGGTCACATGAGTTCCAAGAAACAAACCCCCACATAAATAACCCCCCTGTACATGGAACTTTCTGTGTACATAATGCGCTATGATTTCCAATCGCTTTATGGGCAAGACTGCAAATTAAACATAGGGTGCATTTGCCTTAAAGAATTAAGTATCAGAAAATAAAATCAACATACATGCATAGATTGGATCCATTTTCCTTTAATATGGATATTTGATGGGTGCAAATAATATTGACTATTTATTTATGGATGCTAAATCTTATACTGAACATTTTTTAAGACAAATATAAGTCTATGTGTCTGCAGTTTGGGTCAAGTCAACTGCACTTTTCGTCTCCTACAAGCTAACAAACAAACAAAATGGCTTTCCTAGGTACCACACACAACTGATTATCAAATTAACATTGTATCGCAAACCTTCAAATCACACGAAATCATTGCTGGGTCCATAGATACAACACATCTAAAGTTCCTGGGCAGCAAATCGTAGTGAAGAAAGCGTATATAAATATAATAACCAAAGTGGCCTGCTTAAGGCCAGGGGTATAATTATATTGGCACCAGTAGCTTCCAAGTGGAAGACACGTTTATTTTCGGCATCTGTTCTTGGGATAGGACATCTCCCAGGAAAAAAATGCTGTAAATGTGATGCTGGGAGTTTAATTCCATATCAGACAGGGAGACCCAAGTAGACTCCTTGTTTCAAGAAGATGTTGCAAAGAGTCTATAAAAAGTGCCAAAATCCTGTGTATTCTATTGGTTCCCATTACTTTCTCTGTAAATGACTTATTTCTACAGACACCCACAGACATATCTATCATTTAGTAGGTGATTGTTTTACGGTCTATGATAAGCAAGTGAGGCCTGGGTGGTTAATGGTTGGGAAACTCTGAGACAGAGCATCACATCTATATCTCTGATCTGTAGTTTTGCCATCATCAGCATTTCTATCTAATTTACCTAAACAGTCATAATTTATTTTTTTTTCCTCCTGACAAAAAGAGGTTTCTCCATCTTTCAAATGATACAATATATTAGTATACAGTTACATTTTCCCTTCTTTATCATAAAACCTGGAGATTTTTCTGTCTAAAACAAGGAATATGAGTGTGATATTGAACCATTATCTAACCCACTCAGTAAATGCCATATATCTGGTTATAAAAGCCTGGCCTGTCTGTATTTTAGTGTCTATATATATATATATATATATATATATATATATATATATATATATATATATATATATATATATATATATTTGTATAATATGGTTTCAAACCTCCATGGAAGGAAGTGAATGATGAGCACTGATTGATCGACATCCAACAAGAACATTTCCGAGCCAAACATTAGGGATTTTCCTGATTCTGTTTCATTTTCTAGATTTCTTTTTTTTTTTACTTTTCATTTTTTTCCCCCCTTTTTTAATAAAATAACCTCAAGATATATAAATAAATGTAAATATGTAACTGATGTCCTGGAGAGAAGTATGGGTATGGTGATTTATTTCATTTGCTGGATGGTGGGATAGAACATGATTGTTATAAATTTTTTTTTTTGTTTCCGCTAAACACTGTGACATCCAAACAAGAGATGCGTTTAAAAGTATCCATTGGCCTTGCTGTACCTGTACTGTGTATACCTGTTGTTGTGTCTGTGTGTTTGTGACTTTTACTGTTTATACACCGTGACCATGTCGCTTAGAGGGGAAGCCAATTGGAAGCTGGTTCTGACACTGCCAGTGCTGCTATATGACCTTCAAGGGTATTACACTAATTGGTACTGCGACACAGCCACTGTGTAAGGCAGGGAATTCAAACATTCAGCCTGCCAGTTGTTGGGGAATAGAAATCCCAACATCAGCAGCAGATGAGTTTTGCATTGTGGATATACAAACTGTACGAGGGTGTGTGGCGTCTTCAGTGCCCCTGTGTGTTAGCTCTGAGGAATAGAAGCTCTGTTCAGGCAGAAGGTGGCTGGAGAAGAAGGAAGCTCTATTAAGTTCAGCGAGTGCTTATGGTTGAGGAGCCAGCAGAAGGGTAAAGCAAGTGTTGCAAGGTCATTTATTGCCTTCTAACTGCATTGCCTCCATACACTCTCTGCACCTTTTTAACTAGTCTCGGTGTATATACATACCCAGTAATATGGTGCTAAGCCCAAGCATTAACCCCTTTCTAGCCTTCCTTTTGCCTGCATTGCTAATAAGTCAGTCCATATACCCTGCGGCAGTCAATCCCCCCATTATACACAAGCACACAATTTTTTTCCCTCACGTTTCCCTGCCTGTCTCCTTCCCCCACTCAATCTGTCCCACTCCATCAGTCCCTATCTCTTCAGCGCTCTCTCTGTCCTTCCTCTCTCCTTTCTTTCCCCTCTCTCCTTTCTTTCCCTTCCTATGGTTCTTTCCTTTCTCCCACCCTCTCTCTCTGTCTTTCCCCTCCTATTTCTCTGTCTATCTCTCCCAACCTCCTCCCTCTCCACTTGTGCTCAGCCGTTCTCTCTCTCCCGCACTGCAGGCCTGTTTATCCCCTGCAGTCCACTATCACAGTGAGAAATGTATTGCACCTAGCTTCTCATGTCTGCCTGCAGCAGGATCTACTATGTGGGGGCAACTCAGTGTCCACCAACCTGCAGCGTCCGCTTCCATCAGTGTGCAACACACATCCTATATGCGTCTGCAACAGACAGCGATACAGATTGTATGGGCCATACGGGGATGTGTAAAGCAAATGAATGCAAGGCTGTTCATAATCCATATCTACTTTTGTGGCTGGACACCATTACGTTTATATTACACAGAAGAAGCCTAATTTTTTAAAATATTTGTTCACCTATAATTATATTCATGCTCTCGATGAAGACTAGAATAACTGAAATGGATTATCCTTGCTATGAAAGTGACGTTATCTTTCTGAAACAGCCATTTAAAAAAAAAAAAAAAAAAAAAACAATTCTTCACCATGACAAATATTAAGGGTGGTTCATTGAACCTCAAAAGCTGATATATCATTGCTGAACTCTTTCTATGCATACTGTATGTAAAATATATTTCAACTCACTGTTTAAGTTCCATGATCATAAAAAGCCACAATGCTGAAGGCTTTTATACAGGACACACATGTGCATTGTCTATAACTTACAAAAGTGCAGCTACAGGTTTCATTGAGCCATTTAAAACACAATTCATCAGTAATCTTCAAACACGGTTGGTTACAACCTTTAACACAGAATGCACAATAACAATCTATTGTTTGAGCACATCGAACCCTTGTAATCTCCGATTAGAGTGTTCTATTGCAGCACACTTTCTAAGGTTTAGGGTCATTTATACAGTAAGGAGTAACTGTGTATCACATAGGTGTACTAGTCTAGTGGCACTATAGTTGACAAGTTCATTGGCAGTGCCTCAATCCTAATGTGTGTTAATATGCCTCATTGAGTAGCACCTTATTATAGGGGCACCACAGTGGCCTCTTTCATGCAATTCCTGACCAGATATATATTAGACAGGTTTGAAAATATCTGTATTATGCAAACAATCAGATCAGCCCAATTTAAGTGATGAATGAGAAAATACAGAAGAGGTCCACATTGGCTCTTTATTGCACTTCCCTAGGCACCTGTTATGATTGGATCTCTGAACCAAAGACCAAATAATGAGCCACTGTCTGGGTAGTCATATCAGACATAGTTCAACTTCGCTCAGTAACCTTGCTAAATGCTCAGATCTATTCCTGTATGCTTTCATTTAGATAGGATTAGAATTTTTGCAGGGAGAGGAAATTTAAAAAATCACTTTTTCAGCATTTAGTTCTTCCTTACATTTGTATTTATACAGCACAGATTCTAAAATGTACAGATTTTTTTATAGATGTTACAAAGTAAGAAAATATGTTTGCAAAGCATATTCTGATGAGAAGGTTTTAGCACAGGATCAAGTTGCATCTTACAGAAGAGAACTGCTTGGTCTGAACAAGACAGAAAAGAAGAAACCTTTTCCTGCTCAAAGAAATGGAGGGTGAGTCCAGGTCCCAGTGAAATGACAAAGTTGTCTCCTCTCTGAAAGCTTACAAAGCAAACAGCCTGTTTGTACTTTTGAAGAAGAGCAGTTGAGGTTACTTGGGGCAGGTTTCTTTGGCATTATGTGGTACATCGCACCAGAGGCCACCCCTTCAGACTAGAAGAAAAAAACTTTCATTTGAAGCAACGTAGGGGGTTCTTCACAGTCAGGACAGCGAGGTTGTGGAATGCACTGCCGGGTGATGTTGTGATGGCTGATTCAGTTAATGCCTTTAAGAATGGCTTGGATGATTTCTTGGATAGACATAATATCAAAGGCTATTGTGCTACTAAACTCTACAGTTAGTATAGATATGGGTTTATATCATTTATACTGTATGAATGTACGGAGCAGTCAGTGTGTATGGATGGATGCTAGGATGCTGGAGGGGTTGAACTTGATGGACTTTGGTCTTTTTTCAAACCTTTCATTTGTTTTGTTCATGCAAAAATCAGATTGGTTGCTAGGGCAAATTAATATTATGTTGCTTCATAAGCCCAAGAAAAGAACAAGCAATAGACATTAGAAATATAGTAATAGGTGTCCATTCCTTGGGTTGCAAAGACACATTTGGACAAAAACTATAGCACCTCTTGTGGTGGTGGTGGCTAAATGATGGAATCCAGGGAATAAACACTGGATACAGACAGAGTTGTACTGGGCTGATGGGGCACCAGGAAAAACCCTGTTGGGCCCCGCTGATCCAGAACCTCTCCCGCTGAAGTCCTGGTGCTGCTGCCTGAGCTCCCCCTGGCCCTGAAAGGGACTCCAAAAAAAGATACCAAGGTATGTGTTGGGGGAAAGGGAGGTGGAGGGGTTTGCACTGCCAGGTAGATTTCATGGCTGGGATGGTGGGCGTAGGGGGTGTTGGGGCCCTAAGGTGGCAGCCCCAGTGGGCTTCAGACCACCTAGTCCAACACTGGGATATAGAGCCTGGTTCTTTATAAATATTAAAATGTATATGGGAATGTACTGTACAGCAAAAAAATCAGAAGGATGAACTAAACATGTAGCTTACAGCAACCAAGCAGGTGGTCATCCTAACAATGTAGCTTAAACCAACTAATGAAATGGATGCTTTCATTATGCTAACTGCAAACTAATTGGTAACTATAGGTTACTAAGCAAGGGCAAAATTTCCCATGTTAGCACTTATCCTTAGGGCTATGAAACACTGGCAGATAGACCTTCCATTTGTAGTCCAACTGCTATTGCTAAACTATATTTTCTGGCATCAATTCCTAATTGGAAGTTTGAATTTACAAAGTTACAAAGAGCAAAGGGGGTAATAGTCAGCCTTATATGTCTAAAAATGGAGGGGGAGGGAATCTTAATTGCTGATGACGTTGGATTAAGTTGGTTTTAGCGAATAGCCATTGATTATCATTGTTATATTTCATCTGTTGAAGGCGTAAGGAAGCATTTTAACTAGTTCCAGGCACTGCCCGAACTGTGCCTGAAACTGTTAGCGACACTCTAACCCCATTCAGAAAAGCAGCTGTTAGCCTCCTCCCGATACATATATTGATAACATCATAGATGAGGAACATAATAATAAATAGTATATATAGTATATTTTTTTCTTCTTTACTTATAAAGTGCATATTTTGCAATGCTTAATAGAGATTATACACAATTCATATCAGTCCCTTCTGCAGTGGATTGTATCATTTAAGGTCCCTGTAACATTAATACATTCTATGATCAGTTTTATCAGGGAACAGACCTTTATGTTTTTGGGGTATGGGAGGAAACCCACACAAACACAGGAAGAACATACAAACTCCTTGCAGACAGTGCCTTGTTTCTTTGGCTGAAATCAATTCTAGTTTTCCTGTTTTACAACATTGTTTAGTATGCAGGGTCGGACTGAGCACGGCGGGACACTGGGCCGCCCAGACCCACTCCCCTATCGGGTCAAACGAAATAAAATTATGTGCAGCGATGTGTGCGCTGTGCATGGACGTTTGCGAATGCGTGCGGCAATCCAGTCTCGTGCATGTGCATAGGGCCCCTCGAGGTTAGGAACACAGTGGGCCCCAAATGTGCCAGTCCGACCATGTTAGTCTGCAAATAAAAGTAGTCCAGCTTGCACTCCTTCAGACACTGATAGTGTTGGACTGGGATGGTGGGATACCGGAAATATAAACCTGGGGGTCTCTAGACATTTTTGGGGCCTGAAAAATTATTTGCTGTGGGGCCCAGCAATATCTAGGTACACCACTGGGACCCACCAACCCAGGCATGATCTACAGCTCAGGCCGCTCCCTTGTTGGGACCCAACCCCGCTCTCCTGCCTGGACTGTCCCCTCTACTCAATGACAGGAGATGGAAGGTAAAAGGTATGGGGCACGTGGAGGGGGAGGGAAGATGTCAGCAGGAGGGCCCTTGAAGTCAGCCCCAATGGGGCCCAAACACCCCAGTCTGACCTTGGATGAACTGCAACAAAAAATATTCCTTTGGTTGGAGTGCAACACTTGGAAACCTGCAGCTTGGACATCCCTGATATCAGCGATTATGTCTGCATTGCCAGGGGCCCAAATTCTCCAGCTCTGGTCCTGTTAATACTAAATAAAACATGTTCACACCTGCTAGTTTGTGCAGATATATTATGGGAGTGTGATTTCAAAGCAGGTTTGAGTTTATGTGATGAATCCAGCAACAAGGCTGCCCTCTGCTGGCTCAAATTATCTCTGCAAGGTTAGACTCTCAGACCTCTAATCAGCAGAATGATCCTTTATCCTCTTTGGATTATTATCATGATTTTAAAATGAATTCAACTGGATGCAATTACCCCGATGAGTAAATCATCTGCCTTCAAATCCCTGCTGACAGGGTGGCAGAGTTGACAATATTACGCAGCTCACAATTAGCGAGCACGCCAGCGGAAAATCTGCAGTGTTAATCTGGCCACACTGAGATATAGAGGCAAATGAAAATAAATATAGGAACAACAGTAGGACTTGATTCATATCATACCTGTTATTAAGGCTGGTTAAATACACATGCAGCAAGTGTTTTTTAAGTGCTGTTGATACTCAGTAATCCTCAAGTACATTTATATCACTAATATGGTAGCAAATTTTATAACAGCTTGCCTGCAGTCTATCGTACATTCTACAATGTTTCTGAATTACTCTGTGATTTGCATAGACAACATGTGTGTGATAAAATGATAGAGCCCAGGCAGCTGAAGGGTTAAAGAGGGCCTAATATGATAACTGAAATGTTTATTCCAGGGCAGTGATGCCCAACTAATTATATCTAGTGGGACATTTATTCGCATACAGCCTGTTCAAAAATCCCTTGGAGGACCACATCGGGCCTCCAGTTGGACAGCCCTGTTCTAGGGTAGAGAAGAGTATATTTTAGATGTGATAATATTTATCCTTTGTGTTTGTCAGGAGAAGTTAAAAGAACAATAACACCAAAACATGAAAGTGTTTTAAAGGAATTATATAATGCACAGTACTGTTGCCCTGCACTAGTAAAACGCGTGTGTTTGCTTCAGGGATACAACTGTAGTTTATATAAACAAACTGCAGTGTAGGCATCAGGGCAGCCATTTAAAGCTGAAATAGGAAAAAAGGCACAGGATACACAGCAGAAAACAGATAAGCTCTGTAGTACACAATGGGATTCTTCAGTACTTATCTGTTATGTACTTTGTATCCTGTGCTTGAATGGCTGCCCCTATGGCTATACAGCAGCTTGGTTATATAAACTATAGTAGTATCCCTGAAGCAAACACACGCGTTTTACCAGTGCAGGGCAACAGTACATTGCATTATAGTTCCTTTAAAGCACTTTAATTTTTTAGTGTTACTGTTCCTTTAATCAGTATTAAAGTGTAACTCCCAAAACCTTGTTGTTTTGTAGTTACTGGTATTATCTCTTACATCAAGAACCCAGTTATCCAGAAAGCTCCAAAATACAGAAATGTCATTACCTATTCAGTCAAGTTTCAACAAATAGTTCTATATTTGGTATTGTCCTCTACTAAAACATTGCCAGGCAGTCAATGGTAACTAAGCTAGCTCAGATCCATGTTGCAATATATCTGTCACTCTGGCAATGAGATTTGATGTATATGATCATCTGCCAATAGGGATGTAGCGAACTGCCGTTAATGTGTTCGCGAACGCCGTTCGCGAACACCGGCAAAAAAGCGAACAGTTTGCGAACAGTTCGCGAACTTCGAACGCTCGATAAAATCGTTCGATCGAACGATCGAAGGATTTTATTCGTACGATCGAAGGATTTTCGTTCGAATCGAACGATCGAACCTATTCGATCGAATGATTTTAATTCAATCGAATGCTTATAATCATTCGAACGAATGGAAATCGTTCGATTTTAGCGATCGAACGGTCGAATGGTCGAATGGTCGAACGAAATTTTACTTCGAATCGAACGCGAACACCAATTGGCGAACGTCGCGCGACGTTCGCGAACATTCGGCGGACGCGAACAGTCGAAGTTCGCGCGAACTAGTTCGCCGGCGAACAGTTCGCTACATCCCTATCTGCCAATCAAAGCTGAGTGCATATCTCAACATATGTTACAGTAGTAGAGGAATCCCCTTATAGAAGAGGGGGATGGTGGTTAGCACAGCTTTTCCAAATGGTATGCGTCCAATTCCTTAATAGTTGCTCTGTGCTGCAACTGCTGCAAATGATCCAAGTATAAGAGAAGGAAGAGGAACTCCAGCAGTATTACTGCAAACAACTTATTCCAGGCAGTGGTAAAAACAACATGTTTCGGGTTCAATACCCTTTATCAAGATCACTTGATAAAGGGTATTGAACCCGAAACATGTTGTGTTTACCACTGCTTGGAATAAAAAGTTGTTTGCAGTAATTCTTCTGGAGTTCCTCTTCCTTCTCTTATACTTGGATCAGAGGAATACCATGCTTTGAGTATTAGTTGAATACACTGGGGTATTTTCTATATCAGGAATCCATAGCATGCCTTTGTATAAATGTATCGCTATCATTTTAACTCCAAACAAAAGAATACCTTGTGTGTGGTGGAACAAAAAAGACGTGTACATACATTTGCAACATTTGGGCCCCCAGTAACATACAGAGATATGTTATATACTGGTCTGCAGGATTCCAGAAATAATGGGCCCTGTACAGTTGAACCACCCTGGCTGTCCATCTTACCTAATTTCACACTTTAGTTGTCCATCTTGCAGACTTGTAGAAGCTCTATCACAGCAGAGCTTATATTAGGTCCTTCTCCAAACAGTCATTTTTTTTGCATTAGAAAATTTAATAGCATAGCATGAGACACTTTTGATGCAGTGGTAACTTGAATGATAACAAATATGCCAGTATGGTGCAAGGCACACGAATAGAGTGTTGGATGAGTGCAAGTCAACTATGTCTCACTGGCTCTTGCAGTCACAATGTCTCACATCAGCAGATTGAGCCTATATGGAACTTTTTCTGGAAATAAATACTGCCCTTCCTATATGTGTATCTTTCTTCCCTATTAAAAACATCATAACAAGGCATGGGTTTTACCAGCCAGGCCAAGTGGCAACCCCAAATAAAAGGGTACACAGGAAGCACCCAATAAGCCATATTCATCAAAATGAGGTGCATCACTAATTCTGCGTCCCCTGAAAAACATGCTTAGAACTCAGGGGCACATCAGCCATGAGGCAGCATTTTCCCACAAGACAAGGGAAAAAGCTGATCCTGGTAACTTTAAAATGATACTGACGCTAAAAAAAACTACTTTTTAAAATATGAATGTACATTAAAAGTAACCTATAGGTCATGTTGATCGTTTTTTGCTGAGAGACAATGTGTCTCCAAAACTCGTGATTCAAATGACAAATCTCCCCCTTGGTGAGGCCTTGGAGAAATCTATAAAGAGGTATCACTACCTCTGCCTCCCTGCTGCTAATTTCCCTCGCAGTACCTTCTTAATACCGTTTTCCCAATATAATCTCCATGGTTACCGTGAGAAATTCACATTGTAGACTGATGCAGCAGCTTGCTATTGGCTGCTGGGCCTGATCTTGGGGCAAATTTAAAACCAATGTGAAAAAATGTACTTTGTACAGTTGAGGGACAGCAACAATTGGGAAGCAAAATCAAGTAATGTTATTAGGCATCTCTGTGGCCCATTAAGGCTCTCTAAAGGCTTTCAGCCTTCTGCTAGATATATCAGCCAATCCAACATGGGCCCAATGCTTTGTTTTCTGCAGTATATTTCTATCACATTGGCTAAGCCATATTTTTAGAATACACATCCATTCACCATAGTCTGAAATTGCCACTTTTCCCATTTCCAGAGTAAAAAAGTTAATGTGATTGCTTTGATTTAAGTGACGAACACCTTTTTTATGAAAGCAGCCAAAATCATTTACAGTGCAAAATGGTACTTTCTATTATAGGTCTAAAAGCAAACAAATCAGCAAGCAATAAAAATTCTTCTTAGTATATTTCAAGAGTAGAGAGCACAGTAACATGACGAGAAACAGTATTCCCATAGGATATCCTTGGTTATTCCGGAGAGATGCGGAGAGAAAATCCACATAAACTGTACCAACTGAATGCAAATAGTTACCTTCGGTTGTCTAGAGAATTAAAGTCCCATGACTTTAATAGATAGGGTTCAGTTTGGCATTAAATCCTTAAATTTTGCATAAAAATGCTCTATTTCATATACTTATTTTATTGTACCAGCCTAGAGGTTTGGCAATGTTTCAGACATTCAAAGTTGGCCACAGCGGATGACTGTCTATGGATGTTAATATGGCGTCTTTTGAGTCTTGGTGGAACTGCACATGCTCACTGTGCATCGCCTGGGTGCCAATAAATTAATTCTAAATCCAATGAATATGATCCGCACAATCAGGTCTTAAGAATAATAAAAATGTATTGTTTAATCACAGACTAATATATATATATATATATATATATATATATATATATATATATATAATGTATATACAGTATAGGGGCATGGAATGGGGCCGACACAGAAGCCCAAAACATAAGGTGTAGCATTTTTAGCTGGATTATTTTTAGTCGTAGGTTTCAGATGAATCCCAATCTGGCAAATATTATTAATTCTAAATCCCACATTTAGTGCATTCCAATCCATGAAAAACAAAACCATCCAGTAACAAATTAGACTTCACACTTATATCTAGGAGAATGACTAGGTGGTTGCAGGGGGATGAACCAACCTGTATAAACAAGACAAAGCTGGGCAAATTGATGGCTAGGCAGTCCAACGCTACTAGATTAATGACTGGCTGTTTCTACATCTGCCAGCAACAGAAACTGAAATGAAGATGCAGTGGTGTGTGTATATTCACTGGAAATCAAAGCTCAACAGGAAGGACAAGTAAACTGCTTCACTGGGGAGACGGGCCGGCAGCTCATTCCAAGGCTTCTCTTGCTGCAGTTAAATGCTAATACTGGAGCCAAGTTTGTGCTTATTTCAGTACACCAGCACTTATTACCAGATTCTGGAATGCTGATATAATTGGGCTCATTTGCCAACCCAGACACAGCATGCACAGTGCAAAAAAATACTTTAATCAGCCATTTATTTGCATTGTGCATGCTGTGTCTAGGTGTGCACAAATAGCCACTAACCTCTGCACTCCATTTTGGAACGTAGAGACCTTCGGCTCCCTTCTCTAATACAGAGCTGACTGAGTTAGTCACCGCTATATAAGGGAGGGGGAGGCACGTAGGCAGATTTTTCATCTAGCCATCAGTACAGAGGGGCGCAAGTGCTCCTAAACTCAGCTCTAAAGGGTACCCTCTTGCCCCCCGGCATCATAAATGAAGCCAAAATTTTTATTTTGACCTGTCAGTGACTGTCACCAAATTTTGCTAAATTTGCTTTAATCTCTGAAAGAATCCTGAATTCATATCAACAGAACGATCAGCAATTCATTGGGCAGCATGTCCAAAAAGGCAGCTATATCCTTGTAATTTTTTCTAAAGGCAAGGAAGGTACAGGTGGATCTTTGGATGCTGCTGCAGTTGGGCAGCTAAACGATTACAAGATACCGCTCATTTCTGGGTCATATAAATGACGAAAAACTACTTGTGTTTCTGAAAGCCTGCCTATAGCTGCCTTTGACTAGAAGCCACCATCTAGCCTCCAATAGGGTCAAGTTCCTTACAGCTGACGTGCCAATGGATAAAGGACACCTGCTAGCTTCTGTCTAAAAGGCAGTTTTTGAGAAAGTTTTGATAAAGTTAGTAAAGTTAGTAAGGGGCATTATATTATTATACCATGGCACTTCCCTGAGGAAGTGCCTGGTATAGAGGCACGAAACGCGTAGGATTTTTTGCACACCCACTGTTTGTATCACATTGTATGCTAAAATAAAGCCGGATTGATATTATTTAAAGCGACTTCAGTGTGAATTGGTGTGCACTCAGAATGGGAGATTATTGCTGCTAATATTGGAATCTTCGGGTGAGTTACCGAAGTCTCGAGAGCTGCAACCAGTCTGAAGACGCTGAGTCCTGGTGCACCCCGCTATCAGCGCTTCTTATTGTGAGACGCTAGGGGTATTATATGGCCCGACTCTATTGCCAGAGTTACCTTATTCTGCAATGACAGTAACAAGTGATTTCTATGATCAAATCCTCTGGCTTGTGTCAACTGCTGTAGAAAAAAAAAACCCTATTTTTGGCAGCCTCCCAGTTCAGTTGCTGGCAGATCTCAGCAATTTGCCTTTAACAGGGAAGTGACTCACAGTTACATTTAAAGTGCTGAGACACAGTTTGTGTAGCAGATGAGCTAGAACTGGCTAATCAGACAAGCTCTCCAAGAGAAAGCTATTCTGATCATCAATTAGCAAGCTGCCCAGAACATGCACATTTCAAGGAAAAAACGTAACAATTTTGTAAACTGCAAATAAGTAATAAATAATGCTCTTTTGCCAGGAGCCTACAAACCATCAGTCAGTGTTCAGGCATGCATTCCCTTGCAGCTTCTCCCTTGGACCAAAAAAAATTACCCTTTCTCCATATCTGCCATTAAATTCATGGCTCTCCTCTATCTCTGCCAATTTCCAAGCCCCCTCCAACAATGTATCCTATATGTCTCTCTATGAGAAAATATATGTGCTTCCAAGAACCAAATGTAAAAGGACACACTACATCCGGTTCCTCCATTTCTCCAATCAAGGTCCCATGCCGTCGGTTGGTCCTTCCTTCTTCATCCCCTGTTGGTTTGAGGGTGAAATAAGCTTCACTAGCGGATAATTAGGAACCCAAAAAAAAACAACGACTTATCTTGGTGTTGTCATACTTTGTTTCTCTACCTTGAAGGTCTGTGAGGGCATTAGAAGAAATTGATTTATAGGTGTGTGATTTGGTCCTCCATACACATCAGTGGTAAAAGAAGAAGACTGCAAAAGATGCAGGAGTTAGATACCACCTGCAACACACAATGAGAGGCATCTGCTGGCTAGATTTTCCGATTGGTGAAGGTGAAAATGCCTTCAATCAACCTTGATTTCAGTATTAAGAGGTAAATATATAATTACTTTCCTGATGTCCTGATGTTTTCTCCTTAATTCCTATGAATTTGTCAACATCAATGGCCTTGCTTGCACAAAATTTCCATTATCAGAGTTCTAGAAACAGCCTTCCTGACTTTATCCCCCGACTGTGACATAGTGGTGAGACTTCAGTAAAGGAGCAGAGATTCATTTTTATAAATTGTATTGGTTTTTGCAAATCCAAAGAATGAAGTTATTGAAGAAAAGGTTATACTATGGCTACACTGTGCCATACCGCTTGTTCTGCATATTGCAGTATTCTTTGTCATTGTGCTTTGTTCTAATTTGTTGTTTTTATGGTTACTAGGCACATCTATAAGACTAAAGCAATGCTAATTTCTCAGCCTCATGGACTCAGGTTGGTGATTGAAATTAAAAGCTAGAGCACTCGCACCTTTTGTCATTCACTACAGAGGTTGAAAGCCATACTACGATATTGTAAAATCACACTGAATAGTGATGTGTGATCAACACCCTTGGAAGCATGGTCCTATTACTTTTTATTTAAACACATTCTGTGTAACATTGCCCTTAATGGGTTTGTGATTAACCACCGTGATGCTCAAAATTGTGCCTCTACCATTTTTATATTGATGCTACCAAGTGCAAACCCTACATTCTCTTATGAGTATATAATCTTCCTCACCTGAACTGCATCATTTATACTGTATACAGTATATCCCCTCTGTTGGCCAGCATAGTCTCATTTCCCTAAAACAAATCATAAAGAAGAATAGAATGGATGTCAGATGCCAAATTTTGACCCAAACAAATAAAAAAAGACATTTATATTATGAACAATAGGAACACCCAGTGTTTTGGGTTTTTTTTAAATAGAAAATAAGTGTTATTTGTGCTAGTGGATCCAATATGTTTTAATAAGTGTAATAAGTAAGTAATAAATAAGTAATAAGTGTGGTGGATTCATTCTGTCAGTGTGTTAGCACAATAAAGGTAGAATGGAGCATCTTGTATGCACAGCGCTGTGAAATATGCTGGCACTATATAAATACATGTTAATAATAATAATAATTATGACAATCCATATTTTCCCAGTCTCATATGGCACTGAAAGAAATAGGGGTGGTTCACTTTAAGTCGACTTTTATTATGTTATAGAATGGCCAATTCGAAGCAACTTGTCAATTAGTCTTCATAATTTATTTTATATAGCTTTATTTGCCTTTTTCTTCTGATTCTTTCCAGCTTTTAAAGGGGGGGTCACTGACCCCATCTAAAAACAAATGCTCTGAAAGGATACAAATGTATTTGTATTTCTGCTTTTTATTACTCGTCTTTCTGTTCATGCCCTCTCCTACTAATATTCCTGTCTCTTAATGAAATCACTGCACGGTTGCTCGGGTTATTAGGACCCTGGCAACCAGATTGCAGAACTTGCAAACTGGAGAGCTGCTGCATCAAAAGCTTAATAACTATAAAAAAACACAAATAAAAACATTCTCTATTTTTTGTAATTTTAAGGGTTTTATTTATGTTCTAGAAAAATCACAGTAAAAAAAACCTTTTTGGAAAAAGTCAGTAAAGTGCTAGCTGTAAATAAAAAGTCACCAGAAAAAACATATATGTAAAACTATATAAATATATAAAGATAGAAAGCACTTGTAATCCTCTATATTAAGAATGTACAGAATGCTTACATTTGAATTTCATTGCAGAATGAATGCTGAGTATAGAAAAAAAAACTCCCAATGTCAGTGGTGTCTAATTACATTCATGGGAAGATGACACTACTCATATTCAGAATTAAAACTTATAAAAAGGGGTTACAAATACAGTGGCAAGCATTAAAGGGGTTGTTCACCTTTGTAGGATGTAGAGAGTGATATTCTGAGACAGTGTGCAAGTGGTTTTCATTTTTTACTATTGAAGGTTTTTGAGTTATTTAGCTTTTATTCAGCAGCACTTCCATTTGCATTTTAAGCAATCTGGTAACAATGGTCCAAATTACCCTAGCAACCATGCACTGACTTAAATAATAGACTGGAATATGAATAGGAGAGGCCTGAATAGAAAGATGAGCAATAAGGAAGGGGTCAGCAACTCCCATTTGAAAAGCTGTAAAGAATCAGAAGAAAAAGGCAAATAACTATAAAATTATAGAAAATTGTGAAAACCAATTGAAAAGTTGCTTAGAACTAGCCATGAGTGATGGGCGAATTTGGGACGTTTCGCTTTGCCGACAATTTCCAGCGAAATTCGTGAAACGGTGAAAAATTAGCAAAACAGCGCCAGCATCTCGTTTTTGACAGCGGCGTCAGTTTTTCGACGCCAGCGCACATTCACGCAATTTTTTGTGGTTGTTTTGCAAGTTTATTAGTCTGTTGCAAATTGCGGGAATTCGCCGCAAATTTGCGCCTGGCGAATAAATTCGCCCATCACTACTAGCCATACTATAACATACTAAAAGTTACCTTAAAGTGATACTGGCACTAAAAAATTTTCTTTTCAAAATATTATTCAACATTAAAAGTTACCTATAGGTCATGTTGATCCTTTTTCACTGATTGTTCTGCTTTTGTTAATAATTGTTATTGAAGTTTCTTAACCTGACTGTTTTGCCAACCGGACTGTCTCTTCTCAACCTGTCAGTTCGAGTTTCTAATACTAACGGACTCCTGCTGCACAAATATGGCAGCCCCCTCATAGAGGAACATGGGGGTAAGAAAGGTATCGTAAAAGCATCTGACAAATGTTTCTATTGCAAAATTATAAATATGCAAAGACAATATTATGATATAGAAAGGGTTATTTTCTGGTGTTAGTATCTCTTTAAAAGGTGAACCTTTTTAAGAGCAATATATACATCCTTAAAGGGGTTGTTCACCTTCAAACAACTAGTTGTTGATAGATCACCAGAAATAACGACTTTTTCCAATTACTTTCTATTTTCTATGTGTGATCATTTTTCTAATATTGAAGTGTAAAGTGTCATTTTTCACCTTCTATAGCAGCTCTGGGAGGGGGGGTCGCCGACCCTGTAAACTGTTCTAAATTGATACATTTAGTTGATCCATTTCTTATCTTTGTGCCTGCTGAGCAGAATCTCTGGGTTTCATTACAGGCAGCTGTTAGAATTGATACAATAGTTGCTAATACTCCAGAGATGCTGCTGAGAAAAGTATCAACTAAGGGGGATATTTATCAAGGGTCGAATTTCCAATTGAAAAAACTTTGAAATTTGAATTCAAAAAGACCAACCGAAATTAAGTCGTAGGTTTTTTTTTGGTCGAATAGGTCAGTTTTCGATCTAATAGGTCCGTATTCATCCAAATTAAATTCGTATGAATTCGATTCAAAGTTTTTCCCAAAAAAAACTTAGATTTTTCAAAGTCCACCAATTGACTCCAAAATAAGTTCAAGGAGGTCCCCCATAGGCTAAAACAGCAATTCGGCAGGTTTTAGATGGCGACTGGTCGAAGTCGAATTTTTAAAGAGACATTACATGATACATTTTCGATATTCTATTTTTTTGTCAAATTTGAATCTAATTTGGAGTATTTACTAGTCGAAGTACACAAAAAATAGCTCGAAATTCTAATTTTTTTCATTTGAAAATTCACCTTGACCTTTGATACATATGCCCCTTAATGTTGCAAAATTGTAACAGTTTAGAATCTGCCCCTGAATTACTGTTTGCCAGACTCAAACACCAGAACATTCAACTATAAACTTAGATTTTGGAAAAACAGTAAAAAATAAATAATAGAAAGTAATTGAAAAAAGTCTTTATTTCTGGGGAATCATCTAAAAACAGGTGAAAGGCGAATAACCCCTTTAAATTAAAAAATTCCATTAAAAATGGTGGATAATATAGCCCGCTACTGTAATTTATTAGGCTTTTAAAGAGAGTTCTGTGGCCATATAAATGTATGGGTACATTATCCTTTCTAATCTACTAATAATTATGGCTATCTAGTCATGCTACCAGTGTTCCAAACGTATGTGAGCACCGGCATGTGCCGTTATTGGTGCGCAGTTGCGGGTCTCTTCCTGCTGCAGCTCTCTCCCTCCACTGGTCTCCCCCTCCCATCTGATTTCAGGCACAGCTCTCTTACATTGCACTTCTGTCCCTCTCCCTCTCGGCAATCGGGCCCGTTTACTAAGAGTAAAATTAGAACCAAATTATCTTGTGCTACATTTTTGCCAATTTTCGCTCTGAAAATGACGGCCCATAGACTCCAATGGGAGAAAAAAATAGTTTTTCGGAGGAAATCTCGCTCCGAATTCAATCCGAGTTTTCAAGTTGGGACTATTCGATCGAATTTTAGATGTTCACATTTTTTCATAAATACAATGCCATTCGAATTGGGAATAAAACTAGCTGAGCGAGACCTTTAACAATGAGGCGAGTTGGTAACTTTAAGACACTTATTTCCAGTCATTAAACCAGAAATGTGTCTTTTCTGCTATGGAGAGTGCAATTGCGCTCTTTGCACTAGCGATGCAGCCCCCTCCTGAACCCGCTTCTGCTCAAAAAAGAATTGCCCCTGTTTACAATCACTTCTAGTTCTCCTCGTCTGTTTCCATAACATAAATAGCATGAAAAACCTTTTTTGTGTGTCAAAAATACAGGAAACAAGTCATAATTTCAAAACTATTGCTCAAGCAGAGACCAGTGGAATATAAGAAAACTGGGGTCAATTGTGCTTTATATCAGTTTTGTATTCCAAGGAAGTATAATCACTCAAATATATGTCAGACAAAGTGGAGCCAACCTGCTGTTTTATCAGTATAAGTAAGATATCACACTGCTATACTAAGATGAATGTATACCATGTATTTTGTATTTATATAAATATATTCTTTAAAAAATGATATGGTCCTTTTTTCTTTATTTTATATAATCACATGATGGATGTACATGCTGATGATACTGGTGTGTAGTACAAAGTGATTGTGAATGTTACTGTATGCCATGATATATGTACAATAAAGGTTATGATGTTACAAAAAAATGTTTCCAGAGGAAAATGGCTTGGTGGCACACTAAACAGCAGCATCAATGTGTCTTTTATTCTGTAACCCTATTCTTTGGCTGCAGAGATTTACCCATTCCCAGCTCCGTGCCTGTTACTCATCACAGGTCACAAAATATGAGCAGATGTGGCTGCTGGAATAATTTGCCTGGACCAATATGCCTCTCCCACTCCACCCCGACTCTTGAAACCCAACTACCAGCCAGTAAGCATTGCTAACTTCTATTGAACTTATGGCCAGGATTCTAAACCGCCAGCCTGCTCTGTCAACTACATTTACTTTCAGAATGAAAAGCTTGACTTATTTGCTTAAAACAAATCTTCAAAACATTAAAGGACTTGTAAGCCTACATTTTCCTACCATGTATATATGTGGGGAACATCTCCCCCACCCAAGCCACATCATTTGCACTGCATATACCCCCTCCATTTGCCAGTGCCATCACATTTTCCTAAAATAAATAGCAGCTTTCACCCGGCGACCATTTTCCCTCTGACATCAGTAACATTAACATGTGCAAACAGGACATGTATGCTGTAAAGTTCACGCAATGCAGAATGCAGGTTTACACACGCACAACATACTTTAATAAAAGGTTCTGCTGGGGTTAAGCGCAGTAATGGTTAAGCTGAGGTCAGGAGAAAAAATAGGATCAGACAGCTTGAGCAGATTTTCTATGGGAACCAGTAAGGTTATCTCTTCATTGGCTGTTAGACTGTGTGTGTGTTTAGCTTCTGAGCTGAGAAGAACTGAGCATGCTCATAAGTCAACAGCCAAAGCAAATTTCTGAGGGAGGGGGCTGAGTGGGTTAGAGGAGGAGAAGGATTTCTTAGTGATTAAAGAGATGCTGTTAAACTTTTAACAACTTGAGTGGCAGTTATCTAAAGAGGCAGTCCACTGATTACATTTTTGTGGGTGTGGTTTACATGTCCTTTAAGAGAGGACTGCTGAACTGAAGAAGAATGTGAGAGCAGTGGAAGACTAACTTAAGCATCAACTCAATGCACTTTGAAGATAGGTAGCGCAGAAGGACACAGACCCCCAAAGGTACTGTATTCACTGAAGCTTGGCTTAAAGACCTCTACGATTTCTGCTGCCTCGTTTGTTGGGAGGGTGATTATTGTTATTAGGATACCAGGTTAAAAGCAGTCACGAATAGGGGGAAGCTAATATATTTTGCGTCGTTTCTGAAATAATCAAGTTTATCTTCACTATCCCTCTCTCAACATCTTTGTCTTCATTCTGTCTTCCTGCAGCAGTTGGCTGTCAGATATTAGTTAGATCCAATATATCTTACTAGACATTAAGCCCGTTAAATTAACGGGCGCTAGAGGTCCGTGGGGCACATGCGCAGTATCGCAATCCCACGGACACAGGGACTGGACGCAGAGACACTTCAACTTTATTATATAGGATGGGGAGGTTTCCTTTCCTAACAGATGTATTATAGTTCACTCAAATAACTGATTCCAGTACAAACAATATCTAACAAAATAACTGCCTTTTGCACAAATTCTTCATGTAGAGAGACAGGATTTCTGGTGATTTTAATAAAGTGAGCTCTAATAAAGTGAAGCCCCTCTTATAAGATATAATGTATCTAACGGTCAATTGATATCTAACATCCAACTCCGCATGAAGAGAGAATGAAGAAAAACAGATGCTGAGAGAGGGATAGTGAATATAAACTTGACTATTTCAGAAACAGTACAGAATTTTTAATTGATTGTATTTAGAAAGTCTCTTATTCTATGATATGACGGATGATGAAGCTTATATAAAATTTTCATTTTTGCAATAGTTCCCCTTTAAGTAAGGAGGCTTAGAGAAACACAGATACTGCATTTGCCAGAATGATGAAGAACATGGATGATGCTGAGTAAGACGAAGTCAATCATTCTTCATGGGCAGGATGCAGAGAAGAACAGACCCTTTTATACACTAAGATATAGTCTCAAAGGTATTTACAAGGGGTTGCCTACTGGTATGATAAAGGAGGAAAAAAATTGGCTGGCTGTCAAGGAATTACATTATACATACGGCATTCCCAGGGTTAGTGGGGGAGGACGGCTCTGAGATTGATGATTCTCTTATTTTGTGGGATGTTTCAGGGAAATATATGAAAGAATATATACCCCAGACAATATGTTTTCTTTTAGTTACTTGCCAGAATAGGAATACTGTATTTTAGAGTAGGTTAAACACCAGCTTTCCATCTGACCATTCCCCAGGTCCAAAAGGCATGGCAACAGAGTATTATAATGCCCATGCAGCTTTATAGCTTTTATCTGGACCCTTCATTAATCCTGTTACACGGCTCATTTCTCTTTTACAAACAGGGTAACATAATTAATGAAGTGTAAGTCATATGCCAATGTCCCTAACCTAAAATATTAGAAAAAAAGAACAGGTGGGCCTAAAATCAGTAATAAATAAATAATAACTGTTTGCACAGTACCAGAGTTGTGGTATCGTTAGATACTGCTAAGGCTTTGCACAAAGCAAGGATGGCATTATCTCTGGGAAGTTTGGATTGAAAGAATGTTTTTAAAAGGAGAACTAAACCCTAAAAATAAATATGGCTAGAAAATGCCTTTTTGTATATACTGAACCTACTGCTCCAGCCTAAAGTTTCACCTTCTTAATAACAGCAATGATTCAGGACTTCAAACTTGTCACAGGGGGTCACCATCTTGGAAAGTGTCTGCGACACTCACATGTCAGTGGGCTCTGAGCAGCTGTCGAGAAGCTAAGCTTAGGGGTCGTCACAAATTATCAAGCAGAAAATGAGGTTGGCCTGTAATATAAGCTGATGCTACAAGGCTATGCTTGACACCTGTTTGGTTTTGACCCGGACAGCCTGGTATTTTGAAGGGCTGCCTAGGTCAAAACTTCCTACCTGGTTTTCCAGATAAGGAAAACAGGGCAGGATTCCCTTGATTGACACGGCGACCGGCCAATCGCCTACTGATGTCATGGCCCCGCCCCTGCCCGGTCTCAGCCGTATGGAAAAGTGGCAACCCTATACAAAGCCGATTATTAAATTCTGATGCTAGTTGCACTGGTTTATGTGCTACCATATATTAATTATCTACATTAATTACTAATCAGTCTTATATTGTGACTTTTTTATTCTATATGTACTGTATATTGTGAGTTGGTCCCTTAGCTCAGTAAGTGACAGTGGCACAGAGCATGTGCAGTGAATCAGCAGAAAAGAAGATGGGGAGCTACTGGGGCATCTTTGGAGGCACAGATCTTCTCTACTAATGGGATGTGGTTGCCTTGGGCTGGTAAAGAAGCCCAAACATAATGTACAACATTTTGTCCCTATTATTTTTTTTTTTAATTAAGCTTAATTTCTCCTTTAATGCTGGATCTATTCCTTATGCTACAATGATTTGTAGTGGCATGTCTTCAGTGTTCACACAAATGAATTAACCCATCAGAAAAAGGGAGCAAGGCTTGCCACTGTTCTTTGGTCTAACTAGTGAGCCAATAGTTATTATTCAGGGTCTACCTTTGGGGAGAGTCATCGAAAATGTTCTCTTTATGCAAATGACTCAAAGTGCTCCCCAAGCAAGTGTCTAAATTTGACTTATATTCTGGGTTATATGTAAAATGAACAGTAAATCAGTAATATTCCCAAGAGACCCCGTCCTGGAGGGAAGTCCACCACTACTGATCAATCGCAAGTGGTGAAATCACCAGGGGGGTTTTAGGTACCTTCTCTTTCTTTTCTTTCCTCTCTTTTGTTCTTATTTCCCTTCCTAAATCATGTTTGAATTGTTAGACAATTGAAATAAACCTTTAAAACATTTTTCAGGTCTCACTTTCATTACATTCATTGAAGGTTTCTAATACTGCATAACAATAAGGAGTGAAACATCTCCTGCAAGTACCAGCCTATCCTGCCACATGGCAAAGATACAAATAATATACTGCAGGCCCTGAAATGAAGCTCCCATACTGCAACTGCAATTTCTGTAATATGCAAGGAACTTTATGGAAAATGTTAACAGCAAACGATTTGAGGATTATGTACGTACTGGGTGGCATTACCTTTAAATATAGCAGTGCCAGATGAACCATATGAACTACAGTACATCTATTATACAGTAGAAAATTGTTCACTTTAGGCAAATACTACAATATACAGAAACATTATTTTAAAGCTGATTCCTTGTCTGGTATCAATTTACACTAATTTCTTTTTATATGACCATGAAGAATGGAGCTTATTTATTAACAAGTCTCCCCAGTATTAAACACAGTCGAGTTTGATCAGGCCAGTATTAGCCACAGGCTATATAACTGCAGCTGGAATATTTTAGTTCCCATTTGTTAGTTATGAATTATTTCATTTATTTTATGGTTTATTGTGGATGGATGATGAAAGCCTCATGCCGTAATCTCTGATTGCATCCTGATTACTTTCGCTTCCATGCAGTAAATAAATCAGTAGTTATGCAAATTGAACAGACACCCGAATCAGTCACAGTTTGGGGCCAAAAACGAATATTATTGCCTTCATTTTACAAAAGCCACACAACCTGCTCCCACCCCATATATAGGTATCTGGCTGTGTGAATGCCTGAAGCTGGACTAATATGCATGTTGTCCTGTAAGTGCATTAATGCTGACTAATCCGCAGAGGAGAATTCCTTAACTGCCTGGGGATCAGAGGCCACACTCACCTCTATTCTACTAACAGCTCTTTACAGATATTAATGTCAATTCATGAATGTGGGCTTTATTCTCAGTTTAAAGCAGATGTTCACACTCAAAAAATAATTTCCAAATAGTACACCACAAATAATTGCTTTTTTCTATTGGTTTCAAGATTTACTGTTACTTAAATGTATTTTTTAATTAAATAAATTACCTCTCTCGTATTTCCCAGTAGCAGCTTAGCAACACAGATCAGATGACTTTCTAAATGATTACAATTTATTTAAAAAATATGAATATATTACCCAGAAGCAGCTTCAGGTCTTACTGAGCATGGCCCCTGGGCTTTAAGGTGGCCATCGTTAATATTGTACAAAAAAAAATTTGTACAATACTCGGTGCATGTATGGTGGAAGATGAGCCAGCCGATATAGGCAAAAGACTTGGATATCGCCGATCATCGATCTAGCTGGCCAGAAAATTTTGATTGGGCGCCTTTGAAGGCACCTGAACATCGGCCATTTTTAGTGATGAATCAGATATAGGTAGAATTCTATTGTTTCTGCCTGCATATCTGTCGATTCAGCTCTACACGTGTATATTTAAACGAACAATCTTTCCTGGAAACATCTTTTCCAGGAAAGAACGTAATTGTAACGTCTGCAGCCACCTTTACTCAGGGCAACTATTCCAACTGATACATTAGTTGCTGGTATTTCTCTGATGCTGCTGAGAAGCTTATCAGCTAATTCAGGTAAATGATCTATTATACAGTATGCTTGGGACCTGGTTTTCTGGATAAGGGGTATTTCTGTAATTTGGATCACCATACCTTAAGTCTACTAATAAAAACATTTAAACATTCAATAAACCCAAAAGGATTGTTTTGACCCAAATTAGTTACCAATACATCAAGTATCTGAAGATATGGTATCAAGCTACTGTCTCATTATAAGTAATGTTTATAACATGAAACACGTAAGGCTGTACATTATTGGAGTAATAAACCCTCAACTTGGTTTTACTTGCCTGGTGGAAGAATTCTTTTACCTGACTGCCTGCCCTTCAGTTTCCTGGTTTGATCCACTCTCTTTGCTGAAAGCTCAGGGCGGTGCACCTGGGCCTCTTCCCTTATGTGACCTGGGACCTTCTTTTTATGTACAGTACATCTTCACTGTTTCATTTTTACAGAGAAAAATTAATAATTAAAAAAAGATATATATTTGCTTAAAATAAACTGTAGGATATGGCTTTCCCATAATTAAGAGCTTTACGGGTAGCAGGTATCCAGATAAGGGACCCCATACCTGTATATAAACAGCATAGAAGCTCATGGAAGGCTAAGTACTGCTGCAAGTACAATATGTTATACTCCTCCCCTGTTCATGTTTAAAAGCTAAATTTTAGAAAAAAGGTAGGAAATAAAAATTATAAGGTAATGTAAAAAAGTTATTAGTTGTGTTGTACTATTTTAAAAGTTGGGTTTTTGTGAAGATGTGAGTAAAATGAAACCATTTTAAATGGGAAATAACCCCTTATCGCTTTCAACTGCATTCTGCCACGCACAGGGCCCACTGTCCCACCCCAACTGCTCCATGATGCTGATCACTGACACAGCCAAACCACTGCATAGCTCTGCAGATACAGAGCATTATGGTACAGAGCATTATGTGACTTTTATGAAGTGTATGTTCCAGTTGCAGTTGGGTCAACTTATAATGGCACAGTAATCCCAAAGGTAAGGAAGAAAATTACCGGCACTCAGGACTTAATGCAAACGGGCCAAGCCCTGCGTGTTTATTGCGGAGTAACATTTTGGGGGCAAGCCCCTTCGTCAGGGTGTGCTGGTGTTCTTTTTTTTTGGACAGTACGGTAAGCCCAACCCCATTCTATGTGATTCAAGAAGGGACTGAATAATGACATGCAACCATCAAGTTCAACCCATGTGTGTAAATTAAATTTAACTTACTGCTAATTGTTATATCAAACTTTTTAATATGTGAGTATATGTTTCTAGATTCCTGAAAAAAGAAAAAAAGATTTTCCAGTTTCCTAAAACTCCAGAAGGGTCATTTATAACTGCAAGAGCAGTTGTGCTAGGCCGAGGTCATTTGTGCGAAAAATCTCATCATTAATGGAGCTTGCATCAACATTTGCTCTTTGTACTTCCAATACTGTATAGTTGTGTTTGGCAGCACTACCTGCCTCCTGTTCTGAATTATCATGCAGGGGAACCCTGAAGCTGTAAAAGAAAAGGCTGCACTAAATCTGAGGTCCTTAAATGACATTAACTGGGCTGGAAAATTTTTCAGTGCATTTGAACGTGATCCGTAAATGACCCCTCAGATCTCTTTCCAGTCAGCCTTAATTTGTTCAAATAAGCATCTAAATAAACATTATGTTAATAATAAAGTGTTCCTATTTAATATGTGAGTCTATCTTTGCAGTAATTCTATTTCCTATTCTTGAGTTATTTCATTTTGGGATAATGCAAAGTTTTGTTGTAGCCTTAAAGTGATATGGACACTAAAAAAAACATTTTCAAAATATTAATCTGCATTAAAAGTTGCCTATAGGTCATGTTGATCATTTTTTGCTGATAGTTCTCCTTTTATAAGTAATTGTAACTAGAAGTTTCTAAACCTGGCTGTTTTGCAAACCCGACTGTCCCTTCTTAACCAGTCAGTTAGAGTTGCTAATGCTAACGGACTCCTGCTGCACAAATATGGCAGCCTCCTCATAGAGGAACAGGGTAGTAAGAAGGTAATGTTAAAGCATCAGACAAATATTTTTTTTTGTGTATGATAGAGAGGACAATGCTCACCAATATGTTTGCGCCATGGATGTTGGCTAACTAGTTGAGAGAATAAGGGAAATTTTAAAACATCATCTGTTGATAAATCCTGTTCACAAAGTGCATCAGCATTTCCTGCAGTCGGCCCAAAAAAACAGAACCACACAAAGTAGGCCATACTGTTTATACATACCTCTCAAACTTTAATAAATGGAAAGAGGAACAAAAAGATCTACCGATCTGAGTTTTACTAATGAAGGTGAACTTGCCTTTTAAGCTGTGAGACAGTTTTCCCAAAAGACCTGTTTATCGTATTAGTTTCAAATGTATCATTACTTGTAACAAAAGTATCTAAGTGCAGGTGTTGAGTATTCTGGGCTCTCTGCCAAAAAAGCATCTTTCTTAATTTTCAGAAACTTTGTAACTTTTCCTGGCATTAGTGCAGATCAAAGAGAAACTCGGGACATTTTAATAAAAATCTGGGACTGCGGGCTGAGCTGGCAAAATTGGGACTGTCCAGCAGGAAACAGGACAGTTGGAAGGTATGGGTCATGGTCACTGCTAGCGTCCCAGTCAGGAGCATTTACCCCTTTAAGCACTAGTATTACTTTCCCTTACTAGCAGTGCTTTACAGAATAATCGCTTGAAAATACCGGCATAGACATTCTCGAGCAAGAATCAAAAACTAGAGAAACATCATACATTTACAGTAGGGATGCATCAAATCCACTATTTTGGGATTCGGCCGAGTACCGAACGGAATTTGAATACTAATTTGCATATGCAAAACAGGGACAGGAAGTGTGAAAGAGAACCACATGCTCAGGGTCGACTGGGCCAGTGGGACACCAGGAAAAAAACCTGCCAGATCTGCAATTTCCAGGTTCCTTCATGCTGTGGTGCAGAAAATGTAGTGGACGCACAAACGCATGCACACGGCGGCTCTCCTTCCTGACGCGGCCAACTGGAAAATGCAGTGCGCGCCTGCACACGAGCGTGCGTGGCTGCAGGGGGGGCCGGGTGGGTCTGGAGGAGGGCCCTGGACAGCAGCACCAGTGGGCCCAGGGCCCCCCAGTCCAACCCTTCATGCTAATTTTTTTTTACATTCTTGTTTGTGTGAGGGACAGTCTTGTGATTGTAAGGATTCTGATTTGGCTCAGCCAGACACAATGATTCTGGCAAATTCAAATCCTGCTGAAAAAGACTGAATCCTGGTTGAATATTGAACCAAATCCTGGATTTCCAGTGCACTAGATCTACTAGAAAAAGAGGGGCAAATGGTTGTTTTCATTATTCTGGCAAATATACAGTAGCTGCCCTAGAGTTGATGCCCACTTGCATGTCACACATACAGATTGTTGCACATAGTACTTATTGTGGGGCGCCAATATATGTTTGGAAGGGGTTACATTCAAAATGTCCACAGATTCTAAAATGATTTTTATTGTTGCAAGTGAAAAGCAGCATCTCTTCATGGCTTTCTGTACTCTGGCTCTAAAGCTACAAACAGTGTGGCACAAGCCTGTTCTCCACATACACTTCAGAGTCAGCTCAAAAAATTCCCCCAACTTTAAATCACAGGTGCACGTACCATCAGTGGTCCATCCTCCACCAGAAATAACGTCATAGAAATTTTCCGTACAGCACCTTATATTAAAAAAATGGCTTTATTCAAGTTTTCATGGTAGAATCTGGTCAGCAACGTTTCAGGCCTGAGTGTGGCCTTTTATCAAGCTTGATTCGCCACAAATTCGCGCCTGGTGAATAAATTCGCCCATCACTCATTGCTCAGAATGACATTAGGCAAAAAACAAAAACCTACGTTTGGGTCGCCTTAAAAGGACAGCCTTATCCTTATATGCAACCAGGGCCACCATTAGAAAGGGGCCCCGCAACCCACCCACCCCAGATCCCAGCCACACTACAGTTAAAAAAACACACAGACATCAGAGCTAAAAATGGTTAACCCCCCACACACACATTATAAAAAGCCAATGATGGTGAGGGCCCCCTTATAAGTTAAATTTTTTTTAAATTTTTCTTAAAAAACATTGGTGGGCAGGGCCCCCCTACAAGTTAAACAAAATAATTGGTAACCAGTGTCCCCCTATTAGTTAAAAAAAAAGCATTGGCATCAGGATCCCCCATAAAAAGTTTTTGTTTTTTTTTAAAAAAAAAAAACATTGGTGGCAGGGACCTATAGGGTATTAAAATAATACATTGGTGGCCAGGGGTTTAAAAAAATAAAACACATTGGTGTTCAGTAGAACTGAACTTGTGATTTCAGGACTTCAAATTCGGCTCCTTTCTTTTCGGCTTCAGGTCTTTCCTCAGCTTTGGGACTTCAATTTCAGCTCCTTTGGTGGCTTCGGGTGTTTAGTGGCTTTGGTTCCTTGGGACTTTGGCTCTTCAGCATTTGCCTGCAGGCCTGGGATTTGTGGAGGGGCCACCAAGGCCCGGGCTTAGGGTGGCAGGATTTTAGGGGGTGGCACATACTTCCCAACATTTTGGAAGTAAAAAGAGGGACAAATTTTTTTTTCCTGCACGTAGTGCAGCAATTTTTTGACCACACCCTTTCTGTGGCCACACCCCCTAATTACCATGTTTGTTTTACACAATTTGGCAGGTTATAAAAGTTTGAAAATATTTCTAAACTGTGTTTTTGTGTCTCAAAATTGTTACAAAGTATCTTATTTGCAGTTGTTAGCTGTTCTGGGCTCTCTGCTAAAAGCCAATTAAGTGAGAAACTTTGTTTATTTTTCTGGCTGTTCAATGCAGAGAAAAGAGGGAGTTTCCAGTATAAATGAGGGACTGCAGGTTGAGCTGTCAAAAGAGGGACTGTCCCTCCGAAAAAGGGACAGTTGGGAGGTATGGCCGGCATGCTGCCCAACCACACCCACATTGATTCCGAAACATTGGGGAGGCGCAGGAGATACAATAGTTTTTATAATTTCCTGTACACATGACATCCGCATGTTTACATCGCGTAACATTAGCGAGCACGACATAGGCGCGTTTAAATACAGCCCTGAGTACCTGTGTCCCTTGATGGCGGCCATTGGTGGCCCTGTGTGCAGCTGCACAGGTTTAGTGCCACAATATTATAAAACGTGTATAAAGTATTTAGTCTTTGCCACAGAGGTGGTGTATATATTTAACCCATTATCCAATATAAAATGCAAATTCACTTTGCACAAAAAGCCGATTTTATATGTTATGTGTGTAAGCCAGGGACAAATTAGGTTTTCAAGTTTAAACTATCTTGTTTGTTTCCCTTCTTTATTAAACTACAACTCCCAGAATGCTGCAACAGCGGGAACAAAACCATTAAACCCTTCCGCTTCTTCGTACCAAAGAGGATATCGGCAGCTCTATGATCGGAAAATCTTCTCTCTGGTACTTACGCTTCAACTCTATAGTAGGAGCGTAAGTACGTAAGCCGTAGAACGCGCCTTCTTTCGGCTTCACTGTCTACTTGGGTAAATGGGTTCATTTGCGACAGTTCTGGCAAATTTGCTGACGTGTGACTGGTTTTGCTTTTTGGTCGGTCTTTGCAAAGTGCCGGTTGCCGCGAGTAGATTGAATTAAGGCCTAGGTGAAATCCGCTGACATCAAGCGGAGGATCCGGCGGGGAGTCTTGAAACACGAGGTAAGTGCAGAGCGGGGAGCAGCGGGTGCGTGTCACGGTGTATTGACTGCGAAGAGGCCTCTGTTGAAACGGGGGAGATTGAAGCCTGGAGGACCGTACTGGGGCCTGCTCTATGGGCGCCATAATTGAAGCGCAATATATTAGATCTTATTATTGTCTGGGGCCAGAGCCTGGTGTATAAGTGGCAAATAGCACGAAACCATGAGACGAGTCTGAGAGTTGTAGTTCAAGTACTGTCATAACTCAACTGAGCCTTAATCCACCATATTGAGAGAGCAGTAGTTGCACTCAGTACAACAGATCTCATCTGTGAGGCCACTTACTTCTTCTTTCCCCGTCAGAATCGATAAGATCTATTTCTTTTAGCAGCAGCTC